>KK112302.1:48034-181114 GCA_000611955.2 Stegodyphus mimosarum
TTCCCAGCACCCTCGGGAAAAGAACAGGAAGGCGGTGGAACACGGTTAAGTCATTCAGGGATTGCACAAGAGTCATCAAGGTTTGCGGTAGCTCTCGACTTCTCGCTCAGTCTGTGGGGAAAATGGGGAAAGATTCTGGATTAACAAAAGCAGTGTTGCGTTTATCCCATAAGTACTATTGGGAGATAAACTTTTTAAGGGTAATTTACTCCAAGTTAAAATTAAATAAACAAGAATTTTCTTCAAATATGCAAGTAGTATTTAGAAGTCTGAGGACGGATGAAGATATGCTCCTCACTTAAAATTCTAATATTACACATTAGTTTTAAATCAGGGGCGGATGGGGTTGGTCTAATCGGTGCGGGCGATGTGAAAAAGGTACCGGCACTCTCTTCCAAATTAATTGTTCGCCAATAAAAAAGGGTGAAAATACATAAATTCACAAAGGCACCGGTGCCATTTCAGTATCATGAGGAAAGCAACCATGATCAAGATTGCCGAGATGCCCAGGTAACCTTGACGAACAGCCACCGGTTTACATAAAGGTGCCAACACCCTTTATGTAAGTCAGTTGTCGACAAGGATACCTCGATAAAGGGCTTAAATGTGTTGGCAACCTTTTAAAGTTCGGAATCATGAAGAAAGCAAACCTCAATAAGGCTTCTATGAAATCCATATGAAGGCTTACACTCTTGGCGAATAGTCTAACTGCATAAAGGTGCAATTAGGAGCAACCTTTATTATGAATTTTTCACGAGCTAACGATGATGGGGTTGAAATGTTGAGTTTAAAACAGTTCCGGTTAGTTTATTTTTCGAGTTTTTTAGTGTCATTAATATTTTTTTTTGTGAGTTTACTACTTTTCTACCGCACGAATTCTTCAGTTCAAATCAATGCTTCATCTGTTTTGAGATCAAACACCGTCAGAGGCACCAGCGTATCAGAAAATTTCCAGAATTTTCGATAGCCCTATCCACCCCTGTTTTAAATCTACTGAACAGGTTTTCATTTTCGAATACCGGTATTATCCATTACAGTGCTGACTATAGCACGGAAAAAAATCGTACTCCGTCTCTGATAGACTGGTTGCCTCTACATACTGTTGTGTGGCGAAATTAAGTTAATTAAGTAAGTAATGAGTTATCAAAATTTAATCTTTCATATTCCAAATTTATGTTACACTACCTGTGTTTTTACTTAATTTCTGTGTAACTTTGTTTTACCTTAATTGGGGTTTTTCTTATTTAAGTTTCCATATTCTTAGCTTTCGTTATTCGTGAAATTTGTAAACGGCAGACAATGGAATTTCGTGTATTTTCCACGTAATATTTAAATTTAAAATACTTAATTGGTGTTCACATATTTATGATTTATATTACTAGAAGCAGAAAAATTTGATCTTCAATTTGAGACTATTTTCGAATCAATAGCTAAATTAATTTTTGAGTTATGGCAATTTATTTAATAAATTTTTGCACTTTCGTGAGGTTTCAAAGGAAAGGGGGTTAATTTCTCTGAGTACGATTTTTAGCTGCATTTTCCAGCTGATAAGAGCATTTTCGCCGAGGAGGTGTAGGTTTGCTTTCAGTTGTTTCCTGAGGTGCTAGTTGGCGGTTTTTTTTTGGCGGGATTAAAATTAATGGTTGAACTGACCTTTTGAAAAGTGTGAAATTTTACACGGCGTAAGGCGGGGGTGTGGTGAATAGTTTTTTTTACCGTTTTCGGTGGGGGGGGGGGAGGATTTGGCAATATCTGGCACTCCCTCGTAACAGAAACGCGTTGCAGGTGTCGCTTTCTTTCTTTTTTCTGTGTTTCCACAGTGGAGAAGTAGCTCCTAGAATTTGAAGCGGGGCTTATTGTTCCCTCGATATGTAGCTTATGTTTATCAGCAGAATAGATTTTTTTTGCTTGCCTCAGGCCTCCCTACATTAGGGGTATCCCGACGCTAACGTTAAAGGCATTTTTGATCCCTCGAAATACTTTAGAGTTATCCTTTCTCCAATTAGTTTCGACTACTGAGGAAAGCGAACGCTAAGTAAAATAAAAGCTGCAGTACTACATTGGTTACTCCTTCATCTCTATAATGCCTATTGAATGGAGTTATCATTTCCTGGAGGTCCACCGGTGTTTGGAGGCTTCCCGTTTCCACTTAGGTCTAGCACCCATCTGCTCGAGTTGTCTACTTAAGCCAAGGATCCAGTTAGTACTTCTTATCGTAGACGATGGTTATCCGTTCCAGTCTGCCGGGAGCCGACCACTCCATGTTAGAGTTCCAGCTCGTACATCTGTTTTCTGAGAGAGATTGCAAAGACCTCACCTCAAGGCTTAGTTACATTTTTGTGATTGAGGAGACCCTTGCTGGATGCGGCTGGACCTTATCTGAATGCGGTTGACACAGCGTGCTGTGCCAACCGCATTCAGATAAGCCCTTCCTTTTTATCATTTCCTTTCTCTCACTGGATTTATTCTTAACTTAATGAAAACAGGTTTTCCGTAATTGTAACTCTAGAAGAACTATTTTGAATTATTACTTTGAAAGGTTCCTCTTATTTTAAAGTGCAAATTTTTACTGGCTATAAAATAGAATGAATTTTGTTTTGGAATAATGAAAGGCTGATAAATTTTTGTTTTTTGTTGAATCTACTTTACTTGCTGAGGTTTAAGTAGCTGATTTAAGATTATGATGGAAAATTCCATTGTTAAAAAAGTCTAAATGGTAGAATTCATTTTTCTTGTGCAATGATAAGATGTTTAGAAGTATAATTTGTTAAGAAATGAAATAGTTATGTTTTTGATTAATTAGTTCGTTAAAAAATTTGAAGTTTTCTTTTTTTTTTGAAATTATTGATTTGTTAAACAATCTGTTTCGCTGTTAATGTTAGAATTTTCCCACTCTCCGGAGGGATGATAAAGTTTTATTTAACAGATATTGTTTTTTTCATAAATGATCGGATTGAAATAAATTCTAAAATTTTCTTAAAATTCAAAAATGCTTATGTGTCTTTTCTATGTTTAAGTTATATAATTTATTTCAATGAACTGTCTTAAATTCACTAGTATCAAGGTTCGTAGGGTTAATCTGGTTAAATATTTCACAACGCAATGACTTATCAGGTTAGTTAGTTCTGAGGCAAAAATTTTAACTTTGTTTTGTGGTGTCTTCCTAAAAGGCACTACTGAACAATTTGGTGCCTTGACCCTACAGAACAATTTGGTGCCGTGGCACTACCGAACATTATTAAGGAATTAACTCCCGAGTAACCTATGATCCACTACTGAATTACAAATACGAAAGACCTGAAACAATCTCTCCCGATGCAAATTGGTAAATTAATTTTTTAAGTTTACCCACTATCGTCGAATTATTTCACAGATAATATCGCAGACGTCATGTTTTTTAAATTAGCCTGATGGGTAATAGTATTGAACTTTCAATTTTTCACACTGCAGAAGTTTTTGTTCTCGCCTGTCGGCGGTATTTTATCACTTAAATCTCTTCATTACCGCAATGACTTATCAAGCAAAACAATGACTTGGAAGGAAAAAGTAAGGCTCAGAGATGTATATTTATGAGGTAAATGGTGGCCGGAATATAGATGACCTGGCTTGGAATGTCTTTACTTGCGAATAGGATTTCAAGATTCTTCATACAAATACTTCATAATTTAGTAATTAAATCAATTTTCGGTAAGCAGAATTTTTCGTATGGCGTAAGGTTAAGATTCTTAAACAGCAGAATCATATGTTAGATGTCCTGCATCAAATCAAGTTCCTCCTTCAGGAGTTAAATGCAGACGCGGATTTCAGTGTTGCGCAAGTCGCAGTGCTAATTGCCGCTCGTTCTAAGATGAGTCCGAAGTTTATTAATTTTTAATAAATAATAAGGAACTAACAAACATATTCTGTGTTTTCAGGTGGGGGAGCTACCAAAAGTTCAGGCGAAGTAGGCTCCCTAATTAATTCTGTCGCGTTATTACCTTTTACTTATTACAGAGAGTAGTTAAAAGATAGGCTGATATTAATCAAAAGGCATAGGAAGAAAGACCTGGGGACTGCGAAGCAATATTCATTGAAAAACCAAAGTGTTTGTTGTAACTGTGGTTGCGACCAAGGAGCCAACTTTCGTTCTTGTCCCCAAAACTCAAGTAATTCGAAGAACTCGAATGTTAAGAAACAAAATGTTAACACTCATTCAGAGCCACGTATTGGAAATATTCCTCCTTCCCCCAGGACTCAAAGTGACACTCTTAGTCAAAAACATCCTACCATATCATTTAGTAATGTTAGGAAAATTCGAACTGATGTCAATACAAACGATCACAAACAATTTCGACCGCTAACTAGAGCAGCTAAACCCAACACTAGTAGTCAGAATAAAAACTGCAAATAATATCTCCTCTACTTTTAAGGACGTTTTGCGGGTTATTAGTGAAGTAAAGAAAATCGTTAGTGAATTTTCTATTTTTGATATAATTAAAATAATCATGAATCGATTGATGAAATTCGTGCTGCACATACTCCCATAGAAAAATTTTTGTCTTCTTTAACATATTAGAAAAGATTTATAGCGAAAATTTATCTAGTGTAAGTGGAAACTAGCCTTTTTGCATTTTCAACTCATCTTGAAAAATTTTGGACGTACACATAATTTAAATTTTGTGCTGGAACTTTGACTATTTTGAGCTATCAGTTTATGATGCTATTTTGTGTTTATTATGTTAACATTATTTATTATGTGCCGTATGTTTTCGGAACTGTCTGTGTTCGTATTTTTCTCATGTTCATCACGTGTCGTCAGCACGATATTTTTACCTACATGCTCAGTATACATGATTACTTTATGGAATTTATGAGATTTTCTCTACTTTTATGGATTTCTGCTTAAACCTCAGAACATTTAAGTTTGTATTTTATGTTCATATATTCAAAATGATTTATTTTTCGATTGAGGTAAGGTAGGTACTCCGATGATACACCATTCTACTACATGACAGAATAGAAAGATCTCATAATTCTGCCACTGGTAAAATCAAATCTTGTTTTCTCACCCACTTTTAGCTATGTGTTCTAATTAATCTCATGACTCCATTTCATGAGAAAACATTAGTAAAGCACACTTATATTAATGTTAACTTTTAATGTATATATATATATATATATATATCATGATTTCGAAGCACAATCGCAATAGCTGAGTCGTACGTCTAAAGGAAGTAGTTGACATTAAACTAAATTTAGCCGATTATCATCTTTATTTTCAGGCACATTAGAATAATTCCTTATAGATAATATACTCTTTAATCATAGCAATTATGATAATTTATATGCACAGGCAAAACGATGCGATATCATTTCAGGCGGGGATGCATAAGCGGCGCAGAGTTGTTTGCATGGCAGAAGTCAGGGAAAAAGACCGAAGCTAGTGCTCGTGACTCAGTATTTATTCCTCGTTAGGTGCAGAAAGTATTCTAAGCTATGATTGGACAATGTTAGTTTTAGTTAACTTTTTCAAGCAGTGTTACGTAATTTGGAATGATCTCGAATTTGGGAGAACAGATGAATTTAGGGGGAGAGCACCAAATTTAGATTGTTAATTTTGAGGTCGTGAATTATTTTTTAAAGCAGCCATCGTATTTTGTTATATCGTGCATATTTCGACAGGACTGGATTAAGTGCCACTAACCTCAGTGGAGTATTCCTTCCTCAGTTGGATTTCTGTAAAATAGTACCATCAAAAGTTAAAGGTGGTCTTCGCTCTTCCTCAAATCCAGAATACAAAAGTTTGAACGTCTCGTGAAAAGAAGTATTGGATTTAGTTATTTCGGCCACCTCAACAATAATGGATAAAATAAAAAGAAAATATTATAAACTATGATTGGTCAATATTAGTTTTAGTTACCTTTTTCTAGCAGTGTTATGTAATTTGGAATGATGTCGAATCTGGGAGAACATATGAATTTAGGGGAAGAGCACCAAATTTAGAATGTTAATTTTGAGGTCGCCAATTATTGTTTAAAGCAGCCATCGTATTTTTTTATATGTAGTATTTTAACTGCGTAGGAGGAATCCGGTACTTTTAACTTCTGGCTATATACATGGCCGAGGGTGAATATTTTAATGCGCTGCAGCTTGAAGTCTGCGTAGTTGGATAGATGGATGCATAAACCAAGGCTAGATTCTTGACGAATCACCAGTCTCTATTTTCACAAATATAAAATCATCTTGGTAGACATTTAACCAATCATAGTTAAACACAATAATTCTTATGTACACTGATTTTAAAAGTATAACTTAAGCATTTTAGACAAAAAAAGAATAGCAGCACGTAGATGTTAGCAGTGGCGGAAGATAGGAAAAGGAATGAATAACGTAGTTTCTTGCGAAGAGTATTTGTACCATGTATATGCACAAGTACAGCTAAACTGCTATTGGATAATTTTTCTTGTATTGTAATGTGGAAAGATTTCGAATTTGGGAGAAGAGATGAACTTAGGGAGGAGAAGAGAGCACCAAATTTAGACTAGTTAATTTTGAGCTTCCCAATCCTTTCTTAGCTCAGCCATCGTATTTTGTTATATCTTACATATTCTCCCCCTTCAAAAGAAAGGTTGGGAGAGCATTTTGGGAGAAAAAGCATTAGTGTATTAGGGAAGCAAGATAAAATTTATCATACGAGGAAAGACCAGAGGAAACATCAAGGACATAGCCTTAAGGTTTTCTTATGCCCCTCATTTTTCATGACCTTTCTCATACATAGATTATGAAATACTTAAACACATATTTTAAAACCCTTATAACAAGAATATAATCTATAAATAAAACTAAGTAATAAATTAACACAAATATAATTTTTTAAAGTCCTCAAGTTCTTAGAAAAAATGTCCACTGAAAAGTTTTTGTGAATTTTGTTGACGTAAATAGTTCCACAATGAAAATGGTCAAATGTTTTTCAAACTTTCTTTATGAAAATATTTTCATATATCTGCTAACGTTCATGTGGAAATATAACACAGAATATATGATTAATTGAATAAGTTCTTCTTATTGAGAATACACATATTTAATACAACATAAAATTCAATATAAAAACACAATGATATGACGCAATGCTAAATAATACTTTGACGATTAGTTGGCATGTACTCTCCAACAAAATCAGCGTATCAACTTGCTGATGGTTGGGGATGCTTAAGTACAATATATCAAAAAACTTCTGTTCCTTAGAAAAAGGTAACTGTTTTTTTGGCATTGTACAATTGTTAAAGTTTTTCTTTCGTAAATCTTTCATATTAATGAATAAAAATACAAAATTACACAAAATTAAGACTAAAATCTAAGACAAATAACTGATATAATCAAGTTAAAGCCTTTTAAATTTTGCAAAAATATAATTGAATATTACCCTACAATAAGAAGTGTGTGTGTTAGCACTTCTATGCTAAGCTACGGCTGGAAGATCTTGACTAGTAAAGAGAATAGAAACAATCCATGTCTGTTTCATAGCCATAGCTGAATTTCCTAACAATAAAAAGCAATAACATTTTGGGGGTTGTTAGGAGTGTTCCTAGGTGGACAGCGGGCGTGTGCTATCGCATCTTGTATCCTCCTTAAAGAGAGGATGCAAGGAATTAATACACATAGTGTAAAATTTCATTTCAGATAAAAATAAAAATGTATCGTTTTTGAGTGAGAATTTGGTATTGAATCTAGATTTTCAAAACGTGGTGTTAGAGTTTTCCTCTCCTCATCTCCTGGGCTATTGGGGGGGACGTATACAATAGATTTTGAACGGAAAAACTCCGAGAAGAAGGAAAAAAGCCAGATTGGGAAAGGTCAAAATCAGGATTAAAGATTCTAGATTTGGCGCTCTCCCTCTAAATTCATCTGTTCTCCCAAATTCGAGATCATTCCAAATTACATAACACTGTTTGAAAAAGGTAACTAAAATTAAAATTAACCAATCATGGCTTAGCTTCACATTTGCACCTAAGAAGTATAAATACCTAGTCATGAGCAATTACGCTTTCTTTTCTTCCTGGCTTGTGTGCTGCTTATGCTTCCCTGCTTGAGAATGGCGTAGTATCTTTTTTCCCGTATTTCTTCTCTGTATTCTGAAATTGCTATAACTTTCTTGGATTGTGTCATTTCTAGATACATGGCTTGCGTTACGCTGATGACGTAGCTAATTGAGAACTTGAGCTCAAAATTTTGAGAACTGAAACTTTTCTAACCGAAACCAAAACCTTCCTCTTGCCGATCTTCCATATGGATAAATGCGCACTCCGCTTATACCTTTGTTGCTGCTTGGACGTTATTTCGCTGTGTTCTCTTTCTATCGCAACAGTATCAATATAAATTTTCTGCAAATAGGCAATTAGAGTGTTAAGTGAATTGTGGCCACAAATGTCAATTTAAATAAAAATGGAATTTAATCCACCTCGATTGCCAAGTTTCTTAGGTATTACGAACTCAACATATTAGCATACTAATTTTTCCTTTTCAGTATGGATCCTCTTCAATATGCCACCTACGTGCTTCGTCATTAGAATTTCTGCGTCTCAGTATTCCTATATCAGTGCTTCAAAAATGAGTTTTCATCATATATGTATATGTATATATATTGCGTATCTATTCGCATATTCCCCTCTTTTTTTTAGTAATTTTATCGCACGAAAATCGAGAGTAGAAAATTTTGAAAATAATTTATTCTTCGAAGAACGCGATTACAGTAAGTGCATAACAAATAAAACATAATCATACAATAACCTTAATACAACCTTAACACATCCACTAACGTAATAATCTTGATGAATAAGGTCAAGAACGGGGAAGAAATCAAGAGCGGTGAGCGACGATGGAGCGAAGAGAGGAAAGAATCGAACCAAAAGTGGAATCAGGCATATCTTTTCAATCGAACCGCTAACACTTTGGACTGGCTTCTTTTATTTGCAATTTGAGATTACCTAAAAGTCTTCTTTTCACAGAGAAATAATAATAAAATTCTACAATTAAAAATTAAAAAAAAGTGAGAAATGTTAATTAAACGCACTTTTCCCCATGAAAATATAAATAATCTTTTCTTCCTTAAAAATGATAATCAAATTTTTCCTGGTACGCTTCCAACAAGAGCATATTTGTTTTGTAACGTATATTTACATTGGTGCAAACATGATGTACAAAATTTATTTGTTTCTAATATAAAGAAGTTTATTCATTGAAAAGTCTTTACCATTTACTTTTAGTAGTAAATAATATTTTTTGTAATATATTCTAATATACATTTTTTATAATTCTTTTGCAAATATTTTTTTTTTCGACACATATTCGAAATTTTTTTTGCTGAAGTATAAAAGATCATTAAAATCATACTAGATTTTTTTGTATAATGCAATTTATGGTTTTTTAGAATCTAATGGAATGGCAAAGTATTTATTTCTATAAGAAATTTTCTTAACGTAGGTTTTTCACTACATAGTTTTGATCTAACTTGTTTTCGGAAAAAGTCAAATTCATTTTTACACAATTATTTAACATGAATAAATTAGCATCTTCTTGAAAATTCTTCATCCGAATTTAGATTTGAAAAGATTTTTATCCAGAAAAGAAGATCTCGATTTATGGATCAAATGTCGTTCTTTTTTGTGGTCATATTTTCTCAAGCAATTTTAATTCTAAAACTGCTTTTGATGTACATTTTCTTATTCTAAACTTCTCAAAATAAAAGCCTATCTGCCTATACATACACTATCATAATACAACAAGCCATATTTGGTGTATAAACATTACTGCCAAAGATTGCTATATGATGTAGTTTTTATTTAAACAAATGTATCTGCTATCTAATGGCAACGAGAAACGCCTTGCTAATTAACTCACAAATGGAAATTATATTTTTTGGAATTCCGTTTTCCTTGAATTAGATACATTCTATTTTCTTTAGAAAGGAGAATGTCTTTTATAACTGCACATACAATTATTTCGCAAATTTTTAAAAGTAAAATAAATGAATAAAAATCACGCCAAGATTCAATTAAAATTTTTTATATGAGTTTCATGAAAAACTTAATTATTTTTGTCCCGGCTTCTACATGCTAAAATAAATTTTATATTTCTTTGGTATTGCTAACTTTCGATTAATCGATGGCAGATCAACACGGTTGTGGATTAATTGGGCCCGCTCGAAAAAAGTGTGTTATTTTGCTGTGGAATGATAAAAAATTGCCATCTTGAATTATCAGCGTAAACCAAAACTATCTAAGGAAAATAAATAGTGGTACCTCGATGTATGCCCGACTTAATATGCTTCCTGTTTTGACTCGAAAATTTTGTTTGGTATGCAACATTTGTTTCGAATGCGACCTAAGTCTGATGCGTCAAGACTGCCCACACTAAACTTATTGATCTCTTTCGAGACAATCTTACGAGTGCGCGCCAACATTAGTACGTCTGTTGCTACTATTTAGTAAACAACTATCGCTATAATTCTGATTTTTCAAGTGATTTAATATTTTTCTTTTAACTGTTTTTTAAATTCATTAAAAACGAGTTTTAGGAAAGCTAGTGAGAAGGGTCAAGCAGCGAAGAAAATCGTTAGCATCACCCTAGAGGTGCAGAAAGACATCGTTGAAAAGTATGAAGATGGCTAAGGTACACTGCTCAAACAAAAGAATGAGAGAGTTCCTATATCTTCCGTTCTACTGCGCCGATTCACGAAATTCAAATTGCGTTTTTAATCTCTCGAAAGCGCGACTTAGAATATATATTCTATTTATATATAGCATAGTTCTAATATAGGTATTTTGACACAAAATTGGACTTCTTTTGAAATAACCAATTTTTTTTCTTATTTCAATTGTACGATTCAAATTATGCCTAAACATTAAATTTTGCAATTTTTGGTGAGAAATTTATGGGGAAATTTCAAAATTCATCTTTGCGCATTTTTTTTTAGTTTGCACCAAGAATAATTAACTTGGCGAACTTCTTAATTGATAACAACCTATTTTCCTTTCCTTTTTTTTCATTGTACACGAGCGGGAAAAAAGTCATCGCACTTTCAAATAATTTTAACAAAGTGATATAAATCACATTTGGCGTTATTATCGTTTATTACAAATATGCCAAATTTCAAAACTCCCCAATTTGTAAATTCACTTATACCTTAGGAAATTTTGAATACAAAACTCTAATACACTGGTGTGCAAAAATTAAGGACGAGACGGTTTTTTCAATATAACTTTGCACAAATGCTTTCCAAATCAACACATTTAATACCGTAAGATCCTCAATACGTAAGGACATGAGTAATGTAAGCAACACTTACTAAAAGAGAAATCAGAGGGATAAAAAGAAGCTTTATTGAAAAAGTAGCATGGAGCGCAATGCGACTGAAGGCCGAAACATCCCTGTGATGGGTGTCCAGCAAGAAACATCCGGTCTTTAATAGGGGATATGATCTCCCCTGACTGCTAGGCAGGTTTCACATCATTTGTGCATGCTGGATATGTGGTTGTTAATGAGCTGTTGAGACACTGCTGCTCGTTCCTCTTGTAGCACCAATCGCAGTTTCGGAATCGTTACTGGCGATAAGTTACGTGCTGCCACGGGTCTCCCTAGTAAGTTCCGTACATGCTTGACGGGATTTAGATCCAGAGACCTTGCCGACCAATCCATGTGTTCAATATCTTCACTCTCTAACAGCTCTTCGACAGTAACTGTGCGATGAGGTGGAGCGTTGTCGTCCATAAAGAGGAACTGAGGACCCATAGCCCTTGTGAAAAGACGCATGTAAGGAAGAAGAACCTCGTTACAATAGCAGTCCCAGGTGACGAACCTCCTTGGGAGATATGAAGGTCGGTCCGGCTACCAAGCATTATGTCTGCTCGAACGGGAACTCCGCGACCTCCAAAACAGTCCCTTTTGATGATGTTGAAGGGGTTATTGCGTGTTCCCCGCTCTGTCCAGATGTGTATGTGTCTAGAATCGCAACTCAGACTAAATCTGCTCTCATCTGTAAAGAGTACTCGTCCCCATTCATTGTCTCTCGAATTCCGGTGTTCGCGGCACCACAGGAACGCCTTCTCCGATGGGCAGGCGTTAGAGGTACACACCGTACGGGGCGTCGTGCAAACAGAACACCATCGTGCAGTCTTCTGGCCACGGTAAAACGCGATATCGGTCGTCCAGTCGCCTGTGTCGTGTGTCTAGCAATTTCTCCCGCTGTCTGCCGCCTGTTTCTTCTGGCCTGTAAGGCAATATACCGGTCATCTGCGGGTGTGGTTCCTCGTGGACGACCACTACTAAACCCCTGGATAGCTGTTCCTGTAGTTTGAAATTGTCTCCAAAGTCGTGAAACGATACTGTGGGCAATTTCGAACTTTGAAGCCACACTTGTCACACTGCTGCCTTCTTCCAACTTCTCAATGATTCGACCTCGGGTAAAAGCATGCAGATGTCGTCTAACAGATTGATTATTCGCCATTTCTCGCTGAGGCAGCAACTCGGTGTGATTTTAATTGCTATACGGCGTGCAATCTCTTTGCCAGAAATACTGATCTTACACCGACAACATGCTTTATACCACTCAGACACCCCCCATTACGTCTACCTGCATATCTGTGCATGTGCTACCGTACATCACCTTACTTAATCTTCTGATTGGTCTTTCTGTCCGCTCTGCCTTTTCGTTCAGCTGATATGCTAATTTTTCGACTTCGTCCTTAATTTTTGCACACCAGTGTATTTTGCAGGTATGCTTAGAGATATACCTACTTTAAGATGATGGTAAACATTTTATAGATTATAATTCAAAATTTTCTTCGAAAATTTTATAAAAATTATTTAAAAATGAAAATGTTAAAAGTAAATCATAAAATATGGGCGAATGTTATTCGGAATGAACCTAAATTTCGAAATGTGAAGGGAAGACTTAAATAAATGTAATGAAAAAAATAGATATTAATAAACATAGCCCAAATTCATTGAGGAGCTAAAATTTTAAGAGCTAATGTTTTAAAAACCAGTCGTGCGATTTTTACAAAACTAGGCAATTTGTCATAATTTGAGTATGTTATTTTAGAAAAAGTCCGATTTTGTGTCAAAATACATATATTAGAACAATGCTATGTATAAATATAATATATATTCTAAGTCGCGGTTTCGAGACATGAAAAACGCAGTTTGAATTTCGCCAATCCGCCCAGTAGAAAGGGAGATCCAGAAATGTCCCATTTTTTTTCCGCAGTGTACCTGGGACTTGGGTACTGCATATCGTATACCGAGTACGATGGTGTTTACAAGACGCTATTAAACCGACTAACGCTTCTAAGGGAATGAAATTATTACCAAATGAAGATCAGAGATATTAGAGCTTGTTGAAAAACTGCTTTTGATCAGGATAGCAGAAAAACAATTAGGTACCTTATGATATTGTATTATGCAAATTAGGATACATGCTTTGCACGCATTATATCGTGCACAGCTTTATTTATATCCAGTATATACTTGACACATTGTATTTGTATTTCAGTACTAAACGTTGTTAATAGTCACAATAAGATTTATTTATGAAAACGGATATTAATTATTTCGCCTTTATGTCTTATTGGAAGAGTTCATTTAGTATACGCCCAGTTTGACATACGTCCAAGGATCTGGGATGGATTAACGACGCATACCGAGATAGCACTGCGTACAAAAAGCAAAAGAAAAATGCATGGTGTAAGCAATGGTAGCAGATAATGAGCAACAATAGTACTGCAATGGTAGCAATGGCATTGCTTAGAGAGTTGTTGTTTTTATCCTCGATAATGTTTTTTCTGCAAAATTTTTAATTATTCGTAATCCAGAACACATAAATATTGCTAAATCATCTATTAAAAGTAAATTATGTAGTCTTAAAAGTAAATCAAGTATAGTAATCAATCAAGGTTCTCCCTTAAATTGCTAACAGTACTTTCCTAATATGGGTCATTTCCTCGTTCTCTTTTTTTTTTAATAGCCCTTGGGAGAGCCGTGAGTTTTAGTTAGCTGTGAACATCTTCCCGGGTATTAACTTTGTAAATCAGAAGTCGACTGTACTGTTTCAGTACTGGTAGTTTGCATTGAGCTATCCCTCACCAGTGGCCGAAAGGTTAAGACTTCTGAATGTTGGAAGTTGGATTCCAGCCAAATAGGCTGGCTGCATTGTTGGTTTTCATAGTTTTCCATTTATGTAACATGAATACGAGTCAGTTCTCTTATAGAAAGTCCTTCACCAAGGCATCTTCTCCCCAGGCAGGCAGCCTCGTATGCTTTGCCGCATTAAAATAATCTAATCTGATGTGCATTGCAGTATTTCTCGCCTGCGATTTGATTTTACATGTATAGATAGTTTTTGATGGTAAATCGCATCAGCGCATGTTCTTACATGAAGTATGCGAAAACTAAATTTGGTGAGTAAAATTAGACAAAATAACAGCCTTATGTCGGCGAGAGATTTTTAATGAAGTTCTTTCGATTGCGAGGTAGACCAGATACAGATCTCTCATTTCCACAAGAGGGGAGGGGCATCTATTATCATATTCTAAAATATGCTGATATTCTAATAGAGTTTTATCTAAAATCTACGGCAAAGTTTGATGTTTTGCTTAATTTAAAATTTTACATGTTGCATGTTGAAAAATGTTGAAAAATAAAAAAAATCATATTTGTTATGTTTGCGATGAACATTGTGCTGAAAAAAATGCAGAAAAAGTTTGTCCCTTCTGAGTAATTTTGAATTAAGTTCAGTACTTCCATTTATTTTATCTAACATATTAGAAAGAAAGATAAATTTTCAGAGCTTATATTTTCCCCTTGTCTTAAGCAAGCGCTGAGAAAAAAGCGGATGAATTATGAGATGGCAGAAATAAATTTTCGCTGCCTTGTTTTGTCGACTGAAATCTGAAATAACTCTATCGAACGGTTTATCAACAAAGGAAATTTGCTTCCCTGCCTAAAAACACGAGTAAAACCCAACGAAAGAAGAAATCAAATTCCAAGAAATGATCGGCAGCTCGTAAATAAATAAAAGGCCGAAGACAGATAAAAGATGAGATCCAACAGGAAATCCAGGTGTTTTTTTTACACCCTTTCTCTTTTCTGATTCCTTTTATCTACCCCTTCATCACGTGATGCCCTGGCAGCAAATAGGATGACGCAATGAGTCTCCAGCGAGCCATTTTGGACGTTTACGGTTAGACAAAGAAAATCCGAGGCTTTTGGAAACTTCGTTTCCATTTTTCTTCCATTCCTAAATAAGTAAAAAACTTAAAAGGTGGTTCGATTGTTAGAAAGAAGTATATAAAAATAAAAAAATGCAAGCATTCTAGACGAGTTAAGTACTGTAAAGCAATGCGGTACTCTTAGTTAAGTTAAAAGAAAATAACGTTTTACTTCGTACACAGAAAGTACATTAAGGAGTTCTACAGCATAACATAAATCTTTGAGAATTAGGAATACGCTTTGTTTTTTGGCAACAGTGATGTGGTGAATAATACTTGAGCATTTAAAAAGTGTATATTTAATCTTCTTGAGTGATTTTTCAACAGTTCAATGAACACAGCTTTAAGAAGAAAGGCATATTAAAGTCTTTCTAATAGTTTATTTCTTTAGCTATGGATTCTTTATTTTCTTGGTTTGCGTGGTTTTACTATCATTGGAGGTTTTTGACATCGAAATAAATTCTTATGTTGAACAGATAATTGCAATGAAGTTTATTATTTCCTCTGTAAACTATTATCATAGACCATTACTTCTAAATATTGAAATGTTTCTTATTTTTTTAAAGAATATTAGAAGGTCAGTTATTTTGATTTGTGATTTAATTTTTTTGAAAGGCATCAAATTTCCATTTTTATTGAATTTTCATTTTCGCAGTTCATCCCCCCCAACTTTTCATACGTTAAAAACATATATTGTTGCGTTATACGGGTTCGTAGATTTGAGAGTATCCGATGAAAATACGATGCAGAATAATAAAAAGCCCAATTTATTTACAGGAATCATTATTTACAGCACAGTTCCAAAATTACCTTTAAAAGCGTCGAAAATCTACAATAAATACGCCGAAACAATCAGCAACACAGCTTCAGGCTGTAACTGTAAAGGTAGCTTCACGGCAACACTAAACTAATAATAAACACCGTGGAACAATCACCAATACACAGTCAAGCTATACTGTAAAGGCAGCTTCACGGCAAAGCACTATCTCGATCGCTTTCCGTTCACAAAACTCTCGCGTAGCTTAGCATTCACGGTAAGCAGCTATTCTCACAACTCTCACAATTAATCACACTGCTCGAGCTTCACAACAACGGCTCTCCGAAACGAAGGGGTTTATATAGCTTTTCTTTAGGTTCCACAGGCTTCGAGAAATATCTCGACAGGAAGTTATTCTAGAAGCTTCCCGATTGGACCATGGGATATCGCCAATTTTGTCGCCAAATGGGCGATAAAGTCGCCAATCTGGCAACCCTACCATACACTATTTTATGGCAACCCTAGTGCTATGCCGGAAAGCTTACATACAGGCGCAACCGCCGATTTTTTCGCAACAATATAAATATATTTCCTTGTATATAATCATACTTGAGAAACTGTAAATTCAGTTATATTTCATCATCAGAATAAATTGCATATCCTAATACAATAAGCAAAATTGAAATTGCTGTTGGAAACACAGCTAAATTAAGAAGATATTTAGAAATTTATTATACTATACATAGTGTAACGATAACTAAACTGATTCCGGTTGATTTAAGGTAATTATTGGTACCAGAATTTATGGTTTCGTCATTACTGTATTAAAGCAAACATGCCACTACCAATCTATCAATCAATCAATAAATAATAAATCTTTATCTTACTAAAATGCTTTTTTAGAAGTTTCCTTCATATCGCAGAAGAGGCTAGAAGGCACAATAGATAAATATGTAATGGCAATAGTATACTGCCCTCAGTATACTCTGTATGCACAAAAATACTTACCTTACAGCTGACATCATCTACTTTGCCAAGCTCCATCCCAACTTTGAAGTAGAATCCCTCGGGCAACGGATCCAAATGTCTCCCACGGCAACGTATTTTTGGTAGTAGTAATGGTAAGGGAAGACCGGTGGGAGACTTTCGGACCATCCTGGGGAGTATACTCCCTCAGAATTGATTATGATATAAAATAATTGCTGTTGCAAAGTATTTTTTAAATTTAACTTTTAACTAGATAGAATAACTTTTTAAATTATTAAACTACCCAATATGAAACAAAAATTAAAAAGAATAAAAATCTGAAAGATTAGATTTTACATTACGCTCAAAGGGGCGTTTTTTCCCCTTTGCACATATATACACGTTTCGAGAGCATGTGGACTAAAATATTTAAAGACAGCATACCTTTAGAATTTCTGATTGACAGTCTCGCGCGCTGGACATGTAAAATATTTTATTCCTTATAGTATTGCCACTGCTCCACCACTTTGAAACTGTTTAATCTTTTAATCAAAAATTCGTTAAGGTTTAAAAATATGAAATAGATATTAAAACTAATTCGAAATCCAAGATTCGGGCTTGAAAGTATTAAAAGTCATACAACTGTTTTTAGTGATTCGACGCCAAATGCTGTTTCGAAACTAATAGCTCTTCTGGGCTAAGGCCCGTTTGGGCTGAAAAGTTTTATGATTTTAAATGTAATGTAACACCTTATGCATGGTTATAAGGCAACAGCATCTATTTATCATGGTTCTGATTTTATTCAAAGTGAAAACAATAAATTCCTCGAACAGAGTTTTCTACAATGTCATTAAAAACACTATAAAGAGGATTACACTCATCTATGCTACTTGAAATATTATTTCCAACATGCGTGATTAAACTCATGCTCGATTTAGTATAGTCGTATCAGTAATTACTAACTGTACACCATAAATAAACTCGAGGAGGGAAAAAAGTGAAAAACTTCACTTTAAATCATTCATTTATTTATTTATTTTTGAGCAGATATTATATTTTATTTTAGAAAAGAAAGGAGAATGAGACAATTAGCACTTGGATGAAGAACTAAATATTTTTTATTGATGGTAAAAAAGTAATAACTATGCTTTACCCAACTGTGATCGACATGTAATTTGAGCTTCTTGTGATACAGAACGTAATTCCCCTTGGGGTTGGTTTAATATATTTAACGATAAACAAAATGAACTCCTGTTGCCAACCCATTTCTCTTTATTTGGAGTCAATTTCGGGAGCGACTTGCCTGCAGGGGAGGATAGAAAAAAAATCTGGCAACGGTTGCGGATAAATAAACTCTTTCCAGTCTTCATAAATAAGTCAAGATCATAATAAACCAGAAAATATGTAGGACGAATTTCGATCGCTTAGAAATGAAATCTGGCGGGGGAAAAGGGCAGCAAAGTGAAGTTTAATATGCTTATATGGAAGGCAATAATAACTAGAAAAAGCAAGTCTTGCTTGACCAGAAAAGATAGCTACCCGGACGCCAGAGGGAGCTGCGATCGATTACCATTTACTTAGAGACAAAAAAGAACACGTATGGCTTTAGTTTAAGAATCTTTTACAGATAATTGGAATCTATCCAGCATAAATTATTAAGTTCAATCTCATGGCTCCTAATAAGCATTAAAAAGATTCCACGGTTTCGAAGAAAATGTATTTTGGATTGTTCCTTTTAAAAGACCGATCTTTTAATGTGCGTAAAAATAAGACCGTGGAAATTCGCTCCAATTTAATTGTATTCTGCGTTTCAAACAAAGTTCTTTGGAAGCTGGAGATGTTTAAATAATTTAAACTATCAGAAAAATATGCTTTCGTCATGTAATAAAGTTTAATTTCAAATTTAAGTTTCTCAACCCTTGAAAAATTATCTACAAAAGGTTGGTAAAGGAAACGCGTGTTTAAATAAGCATTAATAATTTCATTTATAGACTAATTTTTCCAGTTCATTGCATACTTCAAAAATTTGTCTTTTGTTGACGCGTAGCTTTCTACAAGCCTTCATTAATAATTTATAACGATTTTTATAATAGCATGGTATTCAATTTGTGCCACAACAGAAGTTTCTGGAATATTTAAAAACTGCATTTTTATATTAAATGAAATGTACCAGTTTCTTTTTACATTTCATTCTAGAAATTTAGTCACAATTTTGACTTTTTATTCGTAGCTTTATCGTAGTAGAGTCCATTTTTCAGAATGTATGAATAAACAAGTGATATTTAGTTTTAAATAGGTAATAAAGCATTATATAATAATACAAATTACAGGGATTCCAACCTCAAAAATTCCCCGCTAGATTTGCTAATCATTTATATATTACGATAGCACGCACAGGAGAATGTAATAATTCCTTATATTCTACCCCGTTTAACGGACGAAAATGATGAAGCACGAGATCCAGTCGACAAAGCCAAATAGTGACAAGTTATCGTACATCCTATATTACAACAGGTGCTATTGTTCAGAGACTTATTAGGATTTTCGTAGTTGGAAACATGAAAAATGAATTATGATCCCTCCAGGATTCGAATTACGTATTTTTCACTGCCAGCTAAACATGTTAACTATTTATAGCATAATGGAGCACTCGCAAGAGTGCTTTAAGATCACAGATGGCATAAGCCGATTCGTTGTTAAGCAACTAGACCTCGCTACGTCGCGGAAACTTGTATAAGGATTTTGAGCATTTTAACATTTACAAAATGCATTAAAACACCTTATAAAAAAATAAATGTAATTAAGAAACGCATGCTTATATTGAGAATGTGCTTTAATGTTTCAGGACGGATTTTTGAACGAATTATGTATCATTCTTTTTCTTTACAAAAATGATAATCTTTAGAGTGAAGGATGTTTTAATGGTCAGACGTCAATATTAACAGGTATATCTCTGAATACTAGAAAGTTATTAGGATGCGTAGCTGATAAATTAAAAATGCCATGCTTTTGTACAATGACTTCATTTGCCTGGCCGCATAGATCTGCAAGCATTAAGCTTTAATCTCTACTCTTATACTTGTATTATACACATTACAACATTTCTTGCTTTTCTTGCTTGTTTTATTTTTAGTACTTTTCACTAAACGTCACTAAATTTTCAATGTCTCTACGTTTATACATATTCTAATAACACTGTAGAATACTGCTCGTATTTCCGCTGTTCAATCAGTACTGTTCATTTTATACTATGCTAGCTGAAAATATTATACAACGTTGTTACGAAATGTCCACCGCGGTAAGATAGCTCCCCCGCAAGGCGGTTTTAGGGTTACCAGAAACTGACAAGAGAAGGCAAGGTTGCCATATTTGGCGCAAAATCGCCGATTTGGCGACAAAATTGGCGATATGCCATAGACGGATGGAGAACATTCTAGAAAGAATTCTTAACGGCTTGGCCTAGAATGTTCACAAAGGCGAGCCAAAAGCTATATAAACCCTGCTTGTACGAGGAGTAGCAGTCTAGTGTCGAGCTGGTCGTCGAGTATATCGCGAGTAGGTGCATCGTTGAGGCTTTCGAGGGTTACCTCGCGAATTATAACGTGGAGAGTCTCGAGAGTACGTTGAGTTCCGAGAATGACCGAGCAGAGTCGGGAGCTGTACTTTAGTGGTTTGCCGTGAAGCTGTCTTCACGGTTATAGCCTGATAGCCTGAAGCCTGTCTTGCTTATTGTTTCAGCGTGTTTGTCATAGTTTTATAAAGTGTTTTGGAGCTATCCTGAATAATACTGGCTAATAAATTGTGTTTTCATTCTTCATCAAGTGTTATCTTCAATCACTCCTGATCCAGGAACTCGTAAGAACGCAACAATGTATTTTTGGCTAACTGTTCTTTTCGAAAACTTTTGTTATTCTATATAAGTTTCATCTTTTACTAGCATCGTATTGTATTATCACATTCGTATTGTTTCCGACTGCACATCATTATACTCCATGTCCACCAATGCCCTTACCTTACTTTAATTTTCGCAACCTCTGTTTATATACTTTCAGTTTCAAAAGTGTTTTAAATGTCCCAAAAGATTAATATTTTTTGTATTTTTAAGTTAAAAAATAATTTTGAGTAAAAACAAAACGCTTAACTTTTAATACTTTCCGCCGTCCCTATACTTATATATATAAAAAAATATTACTATTATTATTATATATTTACTATTTATAAGAATAAAAAACACAAACTATTTGACAAAAAATGAATGAGATATTTAACTTAAATGCGATATTTGGTGTTATTTTCAATTTTCATTGAGGTTGTCGGTTAATAAATAACTTCGAAAAATTCGACGTCGATTTTTCTGTCCTAAATGTCATTCAATGAAATTCTTTTATGAGTGCCTTTAATGCAGAATTTTGTTACATTTAATACGCAGAAAGAATTTTTACTTAAACAAATTATAAGTATTAAAAGCCTAAAAATACGTTATTAATATTCTCAATAAAACTTTATTACTTTAGCAACCTGATAATCATACCACACGAATTTGCACGATACTGCGAATAATATCATTTTGAAGAAAAGTTGTATTGATAGATATTTTTTTGAATAATCTGAGTAGAAATGCTTGTCACATAATCTCTTGGCAGCAGAACCACTTTTTAAGTTAATATTTAAATTTTAATTCCGCACAAATACAAAAAATTTCACTTTTTTTTTTACGTACGGCCCTTACGTATGATATGTATTTTCAGTATAAAATATCTTAATCAGTTGTTCTTGTACGGAAGGTCAATTTTTTTTGTTTTATTTTTTATAACGAGTACAGAATTTTCTAAATAATACTATAGAAACCCAGGGAGTTCATAAAAATTTAGATTTCATATTTTTTACAAAATTAATTTTTTTAAATTTGAAAATACAAAAACATGAAACTTTTAAATTTATTTAAAAACACTTCTGCAATTGGAAGTACACGTGTACGAAACTTTTTTTTTGCCCTAGCGTTTCTTTCAGCATTGCTACACGATCCTTTCCCACCCTCTGCTTTACAAAACTCAAAACATTTGTTAAATTTAGACTATTTTTAATGTGTCTCATACATTAAATAAAAAAGTATAGAAAGTAATAAATGCAAAAACTTGAATAAAAATACATTTTATTCATAAATATATGCATTTTTTATGTACACTGCGAAAAAAAAATGGAACAGTTCTATTTCTCGCGTTCTACTAGGCCGATTGACGAAATTCAACTTGCGTTTCTCATGTCTCGAAAGCGCGACTTAGGATATATAGCATTATTCTAACATAGGTATTTTGACACAAAATCGAAGTTTTCTGAAATAACATATCTATTTTTTTACACATTTCGATTCTACTACTCAAATTATACCAAACTGCCAAGTTTTGTGAAAATCGCACGAGTAGTTTTTAAAATATTAGCTCTCAAAATTTTAGCTTCTCAATGTTAATTGAATTTGGTATATATTTATTAATTTCTCTTTTCTTATTAAACTTACTTGATTCCTTCTTTTAGAATTAGAAATTTAGGTTGATTCCGAATAAAATTCACCCATTTTTTATGATTTATTTTTAAAATTTGGATTTTTAAATAATTTTTATATATTTTTCGAAAAACATTTTGAATTACAACCTATGAAATTTTTAACATCGTTTTAAAGTAGATGTATTTCTAGGTACACCTGCAAAAAATTAGAGTTTTTTATTCAAAATTTTCTAAGATATAGATGAATTTAAATATTAAGGCGTTTTGAAATTTGGCATCTTTTTTTTTTGAGCGATTGTAATGCCAAATGTGGTTTATGGATTTTGTTACAGTGAATTGCCACAGCTATTTTTAACCTTAAATTTCAAATAAATTTTTACGGAGTAATTATGTGGAATTTTTGCCCTCAATGATGTGTAATAAATATTTATTATTACTATATGAAAAGCTACTTTTTTTAAAAATTATAGATGATTTTCATCAGATTAAAAATTTTTTTAAATTTCTTTCTTTTTCTCTTTTTTTTAAGTATTTGTAACAGTAAAATTTTACATTTGCTGTGTTATCGGCTGCTAGTTTACTTTAACTTCATTTAAATGGGAATTGTCTAAAATTGAGAACATTTCCGTTTGATATTTTATGAACTGTTTTATTTCTTGTCATTTAGCAAAAAATCTTTTAATTAAAATGATGCTGATGTAATTGGTATTTTAAAAAAATTGACAAGGATGCAAAATTTATCGAAAAATCTTAATTTTCTTGTGTGAGCACTGAAAATAAACGCAGAAGAAAATGAGAAAAGTAGGCAAAAATTTGAAGGGGAATTTGGCAGTTAAAAGTACCGAGACGTTTCGAAAACTTGGATGCTTTTGAATATACTTTCAGAATACTTCAAGGAATTTGGGTGTTCAAAGAGAAAACACTTGGACGTGTAACATTAGCAAATACCATCAATTGAGCTTCTGCTGACGGAAAAGAGAAAAACGATATGATTGCAGATTAACGCAAAGAGCGACTGGTTTTTGACTATATGGTTGGTATAAATTATGTCATAGAACATCATATCGTATCATAAACGGAGAAGCTCATGATTTCTCAATCGAATTATTTGAAGATTCAGGAATTTATCCAGTGATGTATATGGATGTTATCTAAAGACGTTTTCCCTTTTGATGAAACCAGTCTTTCCCTTTCATTTCATACCTTCAAAATGCCTAGCTTCTAAAGATTGATAAAGGCCCTGACCACGTACTGATGAAATGGATTGGATTATTAAGTTACGTTATTGAATTGGATTATTAAGATAAAGCAAGGCTATCTGCCTAAAAGGACGGATGCCTTCATGAAGAACTTTCTAAGGGAAACCAGCTCGTATGCACGTTACGCATGAAAAAAACCACGAAAACTCCTATGCAACCAGCCCGTTCGTCGGGATGCGAAACCTAGAGCGAACTACCAGTGTTCAGCGACTTTGCCGCTCGGCCATTTGGCAGCTTTTATGAAGTCGAAGGAGATAGCTTTATTTAAAATGAATATCAGAAATACCAAGATGTTCCGAAAAGTTGGATGCTTTTTAATATACTTGCAGAATGCCTGAAGAAAAAGAGCAAGGCATTAAGAAGAAAAAATAAAGTTTTGCATAAAATTTAGTGTTTTTTTAAATTTAAAACTTTTTTAAACTTATGATATTTGATTCTCGCGATTTCAAAAATAAAATATTGGACTAAAATATGAATAACATTTTAAAAAACTAAATGCAAGATGATCAAATTGTGTAAAGCAATGGGCACAGTGATAAAACTGTTTAAAGCAATGTATGAATGTCAACCTAAGTTAAAATGTCGGTTATATTTATTTATTTATTTATTATTATTCTGCCTGCTTCACCTCTCAATGGGCATTACAGGTCAGTCATATTATCCTGATCGTTGCATCAGGAACCTGAGTCTGTTATATGCTCTTATTTATATATCTTTTCTGAACGGCCCATTGAAAGGCGTGTCAATTGTGCTTTACTGTATTTACTCTTTTAATACATGCAGTTTCAAATGCATCGTAGTCTGGGTCACAAAGTATGCTTTCGAAAAAAACGCAATTCAAATAAATAAAATCAAATTCTGGAAAATTTTATATTAATAAATGTATTTAAAATGCGCAGTACGAATGAATAAATAGAAAATTTTAAAACAATTATCTGAAGAGACAATGCAGCACAAACAATTAAAATAAAATTCTGAAAATTTAAAAATAACCTAAAATAATAACTATGAGTAAAAAATATAGTTTAAAGAACACTATTTGAAAAAAAAAAATAAACGACGCACCTTTTATTTAAACTACGCAGGTTGAATGAGTAAATAGAAAATTTTTAAACAGTTCTTTGAAAGAAATCATGCAACTTAGAGAGTTAAAATGAAATTCGAAAAAGAAAAAAATTCCTTAAAATAATAACAATTATAATTAAAAATATAATATAAAGAAAATTATTTGAAAGTAGGGAACGATTGTGACTTTTTTTCCGCTCACGCTCATGTAAAAAGGGAAAGGAAAATAGGTTGCCATGTATTAAGAATTTCGCCAAGTGAACTATTCTTGGCGCAAACTAAAAAAAAACGCGTCAAGTTAAAATTTTGAATTTCTCCGTAAATTTCGCATCAAATTTTACAAAATTTAATATCTAGGCATTAACTGAGTCGTAGAATCAAAATATGTAAAAACATTGGCATGTTATTTCAGAAAAAGTCCGATTTTGTGTCAAAATATTTATGTTAGAACAGTGCTATAAATAAATCTAATATATATCTTAAGTCTCGCTTTCGAGACATGAAGAAGGCAATTTGAATTTCCCCTATCGGCTCAGTAGAACGGGAGATATAGAACTGTCTCATTTTTTTATTTGTGCAGTGTACATATATTTATGACTAAAGATGTATTTTTTATTATTTTTATCCAAGAAATTCATAAATATGTATTGTTTATGTATTTATATAAAAATACATTTTTATATTCATAAATTAAAACTACATACTTTTTTTAATTTAAAGAAAGAGAAATCCTCGTGTACCACAAACTATCACACGAGACTTACAAATCGTAAGTAAAAAAGCAAAAAACAAAATCCTAAGTAATAACGTCAACTTTCAATAATACAATGAAATCAAACACAAAGGAAAAAACAACAGAAACAAAAAAATATAAATATATGAAGAAATCTTTTGCAATGTTTAAAATAAAAGTCAACAAAGTCATCAAAAGTTCGATAGGCCGAAGGTGAGGATACAAAATCATAGCATTTCGGCGGCCAATGAATTCCAATTTAATCTGAATTCCAATAGATTTTTTGCATTATTAAGCAATGGATAATCAAAAAGCAGGTGGAAAATACTTTGCCGACCTCTAAGATTGCAATTACATAAATTGGGAGATGTTACCTTAAACCGTTCGAGATAAACGTTGAACTTACCATGTGCAGACAAAAATTGCGTAACGTTAAAATTAATCAATACGTTTTCTTACTTTTCAGTATTTCAAAAACAGTTGGGAAGAATTTTTTTGTAACAGCTCCCTTATTAGAAGATATATAATCACAATTCCATTGCTCCATCATTTTAACTTTGAATGCCTTTTTAAAGTATTATCATTTTAGCTTTGAATGTCTTTTTAAACTACATACTTGACAGGTAAATAAAATGCTTGCCGTATTCCTCCTCTGAAACTATGAAATTCCCCTGTAGCTCAGAACTTTTGGTGTATACTATAGCACCTACTATAATATCTTTTACCTGCTTGTATCTGCCTGCTGTACTGCCTTACGTATACCTTACATTCTTTTCAATTTTTGGAGAACTCTTTCTTCTAATTGGAATATTAAGACGTAAGTTCATAAGTAGAGTAGATTTCAGTAGGCAGCGAAAAAAAAAATAACCTTTGTAGCATAACGTAGTACAACATAACATAACAGAAGCGAAAATGGAAAGACGAAACTAGATATTGGTGCGTAAGTACGGGTTCGTAATAGATTGAATGTACAAGTTAAATAAAAAGTTAATAAAATTTACTGTCACAAGAAATATAACAAAACGCTGGAGTTTTCCTCAAAAATATTCGTACAATATCGTAGTATCACGCAATATAATCACTAGCTATATTTTAAACTACTAAAACATTAAATAGAAAGCAATCCAAAGAGCAGGGAAAGCTAATCCGATCTCTCCACGAATTTGTAACAATTAGCAACAACTGCTCAGTAAAACAACAACTGAACTGACATGTTTATCTCCGGGTTTTATAACTTTTTAAATCGATTCTAGCAATTTATGGAAAGCAAAAAGAGTAGAATTAGGTTTACTGCTAATCAATTACATGCATTCAAATTAAATTTCAGTTAAAGAGATGAACTTTTATTCAATGCTAAACGCATGTACTCTTGTATTTTACTTTTCCGGCGAAGCTTTCTCTTAAAATTTGTCACGCGCTGCACTGCACGGGAAAATAAAATAATTCCAATTATAATTCTACTAAAAATATCTAATTGAATACAAAATTTGTAACAATATGTTTTCACATAAAAAAGATTAAGAATTACAGATAGTACCATATTTACTTCTATAATACCCTTTTTCGCTATATTGTTTTTCTAAATTTCGCAGGGTCGTATAAAGGGGTATTTTAATACATGAAAGAATAAGGATTTCTCATTCTTCAATTATAATTAATTATCTGAGGGTCTGGAATAACTACACCGTTTAAATACTAAATAATTTAAGCAGGTGATAACTGTCTACAAAACTGCGTGCCTACCATTAATTTTATAATAGTAATATCTAGCTCATCAATTTCAGTTTAGACATGCTCCTGCTATACTGGCATGTCTGAAAACAAATAACTGCATCACTAGCCATAGTTAAAAATATTGTTATTTCAAAGAAATTTTGAGGGTGAGATAACCTTCCTTTTCTCAGAATTACTTCAAGGCAAAGCAATTTGTTACTTATCTTTTTATTTCTTAAATTGTATCCTAAAATGTGAGGAGAGTCTTCTATTCGAAGGAGTTTTATTTTCAAGTAAATATGGCGTTTTTAAAATTTTCACTCTATTTCATTGACATATTATAATACAGGGTGTTTATAAAGTCTCGGATCTATTTTGATGTTTAATAACTCATAAAATAATAAAAATAGATTAAAATTAATAACATAAATGGTTAGATAGACTCAAAAAGTTTCATGACCCTCGTCAATGAACTTCCACGTGTGCCCCCTTCTGCGCACGGAGAATATCAAGTCGATATTCAATTTCACGCCAGGTACCGGCAAGCATGTCAGTACCCACAGAGGCTATAGCGGTTGTAATTCTGGCTTTTAGGTCATCAATGTTCGAAACTCTTCTCCTGTAAACTCCTTTACAAATTCCCAAAGGAAAAAGTCCAGTGGCGTTATATCAGATGATCGGGGTGGCCAAGGAATTGGACGGTCTCATCAGTCGTATACTTAGACATGTTGGAAAACTTCGTATTTCCACAACTAGAAGAGCTTCAGCCACATGTCTTTTTGCAAGAAGATGGTGCACCACCTCAATGTGGTACCATCGTTCGTAGTTCTTTGAATGACCATTTTACAGGAAGATGGATTGGGCGAGGAGGTCCAATTCCTTGGCCACCTAGATCACCTGATATAACGCCGCTGGTCTTTTCCTTTGGGAATTCGTAAAGGACAACGTTTACAGGAGGAGAGTGTCGAACATTGATGACCTAAAAGCCAGAATTACAACCACAATAGCCTCTGTGGATGCCGACATGCTTGCCGGTACCTGGCGTGAAATTGAATATTGACTTGATATTCTCCGTGCGACGAAGGGGGTACACGTTGAAGTTCATTGACAACGGTCATGAAACTTTTTGAGTCTATCTAACCATTTATGTTATTAATTTTAATCTATCTTCATTATTTAATGAATTATTAAACATCAAAATGGGTCCGGGACTTTATAAACACCCTGTATATTGTTATAGTCAGAAATACCATTTAAAGGTCTTCTGTCGCTAGATTAGCAAAAATTACCAAAATTCACAATCTGCCAGTCTAAATTATTTATTAGTGATATAATTCAGAACAATGTGTAGCAATGTGAATGAGCAATACTTTAGCGAGGTAACCTAATGTAACGCTGTAAGTTGTATTTAAACTAACACACAATTTTTATGCTAATTCTTTTCTGCTCGTCTGTTTCTACTGGCTGCTGTCTCCAGAATAAAAATTGGAGGCGAGGGAAATTGCAGTTGAAGGAGAGTGTTACAGCAACTTGCCAAAAACATTGTTTACCCAGAGATACCTACTCAAACACACCATCGTATTAGATTGGTGAATTCTTATTTGTTAGCGGACAAGGTTAGCATGAACGTTAGTTAAGAACTTATATAAGAGAATAAGAGAATATTTAGTTAGTTTTTGAAAGTTAGCTCTTGTGTTGTTTCCATTGAATTACTAAGGCACTGCGTGTACTAGTGTCTGTTATTTGTTAAATTTCAGTTGACTACAAGGCGTAGCTTTTAACAAAGTTTTAATTTCGTTTTAATTCTTCTTCGTTGTTATTGAAGTTGAGATTTCAATAACAATTTTTAGTCCAAAAGAGCAATTTTTCCTGAAGGACTATTAATGTTGTTTGGCATTTTGCGTTGGTTCACAATAAATGTGGGTTCACTTTTCAAATTGTTTCTACCAAATATTAGAGCCCTGTAGTATATTTAAAGAAATTAAATAATGAAGAATCTGCATAAATGTATGTATGTTTCTCACATTGTGATAAAACAGCATTCCTAGAGCCATCCAATTTTGAATCACGTACGTTTCCAACCCAATATGGGCATTGGGAAACCCAAATTTGGAATTTGTTTTATTACCTATTTCACATTTTGTAAAGCTTTAACGAATTTTTTATTTACAAACTCAACGATTTCAAAGTAAACAATGGCAACACAGTCCGGGAAGAAAACATTTTTATCTCCAGCGCGTGCAACTGTGTATCTGAAATTCTAAAGATATACTCATATTAAAATTATTTTGCGATATTGTTGTTGAACTGAATTTTATGGTTTAAGTGCGAAGAACATGATATTTAATAAATAAAGGTAACACACAAAACGTTAAAAAAAACTCTGCTTTGGGCGTAATGAAAAATCCGAAAGATTTCAGATTTTTATTTTTTAGTCCAAAGGGGCTTTGTCCCTGAAGGATTATTATTTTCGTTTTGCGATTTTGCATCGGTTCACTCTGAATGCCCACTTCACTTTTAAAACTGTTGCCACTAAATATTATCGCCCTGTATAATATTTAAAGTAATTAAATAATGAAGAATGTTTAAAGTGAAGAATTTAAAGTAATTAAATAATGAATATGTTTCTTGCATAAATGTTTCTCGCATTGTAATAAAACGACTGAACCCAGCGCAATCCAGTTTTGAATGACGTAATCCTATTGCGAATATGGACATCTGGAAGCCCAAATTTGAAATATGTTTTATTATAGATTTCATATTTTATCAAACTTTAACGAATTTTTGATTTAATTTAACAAGCTCAAAGATTTCAAAGCGAGCAACAGCAACGTTGTACAGAAAGAACATGATATTTAATAAATAAAAGTAACACACAAAATGTTAAAAAAACGCCGCTTTGGATGTAATTTAACATGTGCAACCTTTCAGAATTTTTTTATTTTATTTATTTTTTTGATGGGGGATAAAAATTTACCAGAACAAGATACACAAATACAGTGAGCTTTTAACCAGTCAGCTTTATTAAAACATGACACGAAATTGAAAAGGGTTTTAAAATTCCAATAAATACTCAGAATAATAATTCTTGGTCTAATACGTTTTTTAGTAAAAAGCATAGCCTTTATTTCTGTAAAAATACTTACAATGACAATAATGTCTCCAAATTGAAGTATATTTCTTTATTTAATCTTAAAAAGATGTTTAAATCATTTGTCTACCGTATTTTCCTTCAGCAAGAAGACTTCACCGTCTTCTCATGACTAAAGCAACTGTCATCTCGAATTACTGACGCAGCAAAACTATTTCAGGGAAATAATATTTCTTCACTACACTTGCTGATAATAAACAGGCTGCTGACATATCACGCACGCTGCTGGCATAATGAAAGAAGAAGAAAAACAGAAAAAGGGAAAGAAATAAACTAGACAGAACCTCTCCGATCTTGAAAAGAAAGAAGCGAATAAGATAGAATTTAATTAATTTCACTGCTGGAAATTTGACACGGAACTTCTCAAGTAGTTTCAGAATGAGTAATCAGATCTTAGTAAAAATTGGATTATCGCGATGGTGGCCTGTTTTCTAGCTACGTGTTAAATTGTTTGCTTGATGCAACCAAGCTTTTTTCCTCCTCAACGTTGTATCCTGTATGAGTTGGCGCTTGCAGGTTTTTTGTATCCATGCTCATAACATTTATTCATTCTTAATTCTTAATTCTTAATTTTTTTTAAGAAATGTTTCCTATAACTTTGGTTGCTGTGCTAGTCTCAAAACAAATTAAATTATATTGTTTGTAGGCGTACCGATCATGGTGTAAAATTTAATTTCAAAAATGGTATTGGAGGTCCTAATTAGTCTATTTTTTAAAACTAGAATTATTCATTTTTCGCCACTTCAGAAATAATTTTATGTTAGTTGTAGTATTTTTGAAGAATCAGTTTGGTAAATCTGAACAGCTGATTGAGACCAAAGAACACAGTAGTTCAGACAAATTCGACCGATTTCAAATTTTTGCAACATTACTAATTAAAAATTAAATATGACCAAATGTATATGAATTGAAGGGACGATGCTTATATTTTAATACATACACTGCTAGTTATAAAGTTACTTCGAAATAAAGTTACTTAGTTGGAATATAAAGTTAATTCGCCGTGAATGAAGCAAATAAAGACATGGAAATTTATGTAAAGTATGCTGGGATATGCAAATAATTAGAATTAGGCAATGTTAGAGGCAAGATAAATGATTCTTACAAGCAGTGCAAAAATGCTACTAAAATGTCAGTTTTCGTTCAGAAATTTAGTTTATTATTTCCGCTGCATATAGTATAAAAATAAAGTATTATTATCAGTACGTATCCGAATTTGCCAGAGAATCTCAGCCTACCAGCCGTGCATATTATTGTACCGCACAAATGCTGCTCGCGTTGAGAGAGATCAGTTGATTGTAAGGTGAGTTCATAATGGATGGGTTTAAAAGGAGCACATAGCAAAGTGTGGAATTTCAATGGCTGTCATTTACCAATGTTGCAGACACTTCTTCCGAATCGCTCTTAGATATCGCACTGTTGCGTCACATTGTAGAGACATTAGGTATTTTTTGAAAGCAGGAGAGGTGAAAAATGAACAGTGTCCTTCGCCGGGACTCGAACCACGGACCTCTCGAATACGCGCAGAGTGTGCTACCGTTACACAACGAAGTTTAAAAGAAAGGTTTTAAAAGCAATAAACATATATTATTTAATTCGTTGTTTTATTTTTAATAAATGCTGTGAATTGATATAAATTAAAGTTCTTTAATTGGATACTTTCTACTGATAAACTTGCCTTTCAAGCATTCGATTGTTATTTGAAAAGCTCAAATTGTTGTTTCTTTTGTTATATTTTGAGATGAATTTCAATTTGAAACAACAGTGCCCACGGCACCCGATTAGCCCGGGACGGATTAGCAGGACCCGGTCGACAAACAAAATTAGTTTTTTATTGTGAGACGAAGGAAAATTCCAGTCATAAACCACGGGAGAAAAACAAAAGATATTCACTAGGATACTTTTGAAACAGGAGACATCAAAAACGAGCAGTGCTCTCACAGGGACTCGAACCGCAGACCTCTTGATGCACGCCAAGTGTGCTGACCATTACACCACGAAGGCATGCTAAGAAGGCGGGAGAAATACCTAACATACTCCCCCTGTTAAAGGGCGACTGGAGATTAGGAGACCCAATCGCCAAATCCTGGTGGTGGAGAATCATTGCCCACAATCCTTTTTAGTTCGGGGACCACTGTAGAATCATTAGGATTTTTTTGATGCTGAAAGACGTGAAAAATTAGCAGTGCCCTAGCCGGGACTCGAACCTCGGACTTCTCGAATACGCACCGAGTGACCTTATTAGTAGTGCAAACGGCGTAAGATGTTTTCTCCCTCCTTTCTGCGTGCCTTCGTGGTGAAACGGTAGCCCACTCGGCGCGTTTTCGAGAGGTCCAGGTTCGAGTCCCGGCGAGGACATTGCTCATTTTTTCATATCTCTTGCTTCGAAAAAAACTAACGTCTCTGCTGTGTTAATACTACATAGACTGTGAAAAATTGAAAGGCTTTTAAAACCGATTTTCTTATGGAAGATTGAACTTCATATTATTCAAGTTCTGTTATAAAACTTGTTCCTTAATGCCATTTCTGACTGAATACTTTCATTTATAATGAAGTTTATTTTTTTGGTTATTTACATTATGTTTTTTTTGTTTGCATGAGTGCTGATTTAATTCACAAAGTCAAGCAAATTTTTCCTTCAGATTAAATAGCTATAAAATATAAACAAATAATTAACAGATTTCTATTAATTATAACGTGGTTTCTATTAATTATAACGTGTCCTTGAAGTTTTTCAGATTACTCATAATGTTGAGTAAATCAGGAATTGTGTGTAAGTTGGAAATGTGGTAAAGCTAGATACGGAAGCAAAATCATTTTGTTATATTTTTGCCTTCAAATCATTTGATAACTGTGCGTATGCAGTATTCTCAGTGGAGGAAAGGTAAATAATACATATAAACGAGATTAAACTGCTTTCTAGAATCACCAGGAATGCAATAACAATCTGACATTCCTCGCAGAACTATTGCCTCGTTGGCCATTACGACTACATAAGCCATGCTCATTGCCGCAGTACTTAGCCTGATCAAACAGCTACGGGAGTACGGGGTTTGTGCTGCCTGGGGTGGTTGCTTCACCACAAAATTAGAAAGCAATCGCTTCGAATGCTTTTCCCCAGGCTTGCATTCCGAGCACGAGTTTTTCTATCTATAGTGCACCTGAGCAAAACGGTAGTTGTACCTTCATTGCGATGGAAAAAGGTGTAACGCAAGCGTAAGAAACGGAATAAAAAGAAGGTAAAGAAGTGGGATCATATTTATGCTTCAGCTTTATCTATATTTTCATAGTAAATTCGTATGTGACGTAAAATTAGAGTGGCAGTGATGTTAGACATTTGCTTATGAGGTAGAATTTGTGAGGATTCAATTAGAAGATTGAAAAATTATCAATTAAATGCTTTGAAATGGTAACTAATACTTTTTTTTAACTTCCTTTACTAAGTAAATATTTTGAGTAAATGAAGTATTTCCATTGCAAAAAATTTCGGGCACCATATTTAAACGAAAATATCCATTTTTACCGCTTTGGAATGTTTTTGCTTGACATCCGTATGTACAGACAGAATAAAGGGCTCTTTTTCCCAAAAAGGATTCTAAAAGGAATTTAAAATGTATTCAGACGAGTTTTTTCCTTGACGCCTGTACGTACTTATGTACGTACATATCTATGTATCTCGAATAACTCAGAAACGAGTAGCCTCAGAGCATTGAACTTTTGTATATGGGACTATGCAGTTGGGCACTTCCCTTTTGGGTAGCAATCTGCAGCACCAAAAGCATATATATATGTATATCCATACTGTTATCTGGCTCGGTGAGCTCAGTTTTTTTATTCTTATATTTTGATAAATTGTACATTTTTTACTATAAAAGTGATTGAATTATGTTGTCTTTATGTTCCGGCTAAGAATTTTATGTCTTTAATTAAGTTTTTATGCCATTAGTTCTTAGTTGTAAAACAATTTAAAATTTATTAATATTCTACTAAGCCTAACGAAGCCGCCATTTGTCTACATTTGAGTTCTTAGTAGTAGAGTGAATTAAATCAATTTTGCTCCAACTTCAGTGTCTTTTTACCGAGTGGAACAAAACCTTTCCGCGAAGTAAGAACTAAATTGATTAAATGAGAAATATACTTCTAATGAAATTCGAGGAAGTACGTTTACATCAAATGCAGCAAAAAGTATGTATAATTTAATAAACCGTACAAGGAAATAATATGGCGTCTACATCAGATTTTGTTAACAAGGCTTACTTTCAATTTAGCTTCCCATTTTTACAGATATATTTTTCGAGTTGCATAATATTACAGGGGAGCATTTTTCAAAATTTTTTCAAGTGGGGACCGTTTTATAAAATAGAATGTTCTCCGGACCACTCTACTGAAGTGTTCTTTGGAAACAATGTTTTTAGCATATGATACTACCAGTATACTTGTATTTTTAAAGTGAAGTTTACTAAAATTCGTTAAATTTAATACTATTGTTAAGTAATTAAATTATTAGTAGAACGTAAATATTCATTTTTATTAATTCAAGGCTATTTGAGTTTCAACGCTCTTATTAACCAAAAATTAAATATACTTTGATACTTACATTAATGAGATGAACGAGTTTGCCTAAGTTTGCACAGCTCTTTAATGTTTGGATGTTTGCCGGTAATCTTTACGTCTGAGATTGGCACATACATCAAATCGATTTCGGTACTTTTGTGTTTTCAAATCTGATTCAGATTTTTTTAAAAACAAATCTTAATCTTGGGAGTAAAAGTGATCCATAATTGCCTCGTGTAATGTCCATACTCCGAGATTTTCAGGTTTAGTGTGATATACAAACTGATTTTGAGCTTTATTTTTAGTCCAAAGTTGCTTTGAAGGACTATTGTTTTTGTTTTGCGATTTTGCGTTGGAAACATTAAAAGTCTGAATCACTTTTTAAACTGTTGCCACCAAATCTTGCAGCCCTGTATTATATTTAAAGAAATTAAATAATGAAGAATCTGCATAAATGTATATATGTTTCTCGCATTGTGATAAAACAACGGTACCTAGAGCCTTCAAATTTTGAATGACGTAATCCTACTGCGAACATGGGCATCTGGAAGCCCAAATTTGAAATTAGAATTCATTTTATTATCGATTTCATGTTCTGTAAAACGTTAACGAATTTTTTAGTAATAAACTCAAGGCTTTCAAAGCGAGCAATGGCAACGTTGTACGGGAAAAACATTTTTATCTCCAGCGCGTGAGATTGTGTATCGGAAATTTTAAGGATATACCGAATTTAAAATTATTTTGCGATATTTCTCTTGAATCGAATTTTATGGTTTAAAAACGAAGAACATGACATTTAATAAATAAAGGTAACTGGAAAAATGTTAAAAAATAAAGCGCCTTTGGACGTAATTTAAAATCTGAAACCTTTAAGATTTTTTAAAATTTTATTTAGTTATTTATTTTTTTAATCTTATAACAATAAGTGTAGGCTTCGAGGGCCGCAGACGGAAAAGCGCTGCTATCGAGTATGCGTTTCATAATCTATCCTAAAACATAGGCTAGTAAAAATATTTTTCCATATTTCACTCAGAAATATGTTAATATTCAACAAAGTATTTACATAACCCCTGTCTTTAGTTTACATCGATTTTTATGATTTGTATACATGTTAAGTGAAAAATGCTTATGTTTAAATTTTTTTGACTGAAACTCTTCGCTGGATCTTTTACGCTATGGGACAAAACAAATCAAGCAATTTTCTTTAGGAAAATATATATGCGCTGGCAGTTATAAAACGAGCAGTTATTTGGTAAACACATGAGAACGCCAACTTAATTACCATTATTTCGGACACTCAAGCAGCGGTTCAATCAATTGCAGATTACAAAAATATATAATCTCCAATTGTATACGAAATTCACTACTTAACATTGGAAAAGGCCAGTGCTAAAATAGTAATAAAATAGGTAAAAACCCATGTTGGCCAAGTGTGTAATAAAAAAGCAAATACTCTTACCAAAGAAGTGGCACAGAAGGAATCACCGCCTACAGTAGAAATAGTACTCCCAAGAACACTTATCAAAAGCTCATTAAGAAAACGAATACTTGAAATCTAGAAAAACGAATCTGGACTGAAGTATATGAAGAAGAAGAGTATTAAAATGTATAAGTTCCTCTCGTATGACCGCATCTCATAATAACAAAATACAGTTAGAAAAAAGGTTGTCATATAGTAAGTAGTTAAAAAATGGATACGATAATTAATGCATTAAAAGAAGAAAAATAATTTATCATATTGTTTAATGGGTATAATAGATTACAGACTTACTGAATTAATCAACAATTTTATATTGTGAATAATAAAAACAGGAAGGGGGGCATGGTAAATCAAAAAAGATTATGGCTTGTACATTTGATAATGCAATTAAATTAATAAATTTCTTCATTTAGGCAACCCACACTTTCATTATTCGCTGCATAAATTTCTGTAATTCTTCGATGAATTCTGTAAACAATATTATTTAATCTACTATTCTCACGAAATTATATGATAAATTTTAACTATTCAATTTTTATTTTCTACATTATTTTTCTCCTTTTGGTGCATTAATTGTCATATCCATTTTAAATGAAAGCTTATTGTATATAAACATTTTCTTTAGTTGTACTTTATTTTCTGTTTTTTTTAAGTGTCAGTTACACGTCATCAATGATGAAATTTTTAGTCTTAATTAAAATATAAGCAATAAATTATAAGCAAATTAGGAAATAAAGAAAAATAATGAACATCATACAGAGAATAATCAAATCGCTTGGAAATTGGATGCAATAACAATGCTACAACGAGCGTTTTAGTTCTATTGCTAATTCATTGTTAAGTGCGCCATGATGGCAAACTCAAAGCGCTTTTCTCCCGTCTGCTTTCCTTCTGCAATACATTTTTATTAGATGCATAAAATCGCTCAATTAATAATTTTTTATCATTCTTGTTTTAAAAAAGGGGAATAGAAAGTTTGTTTTGCAATATGTGAAAATTACAAAACTTTATATTCGGTACATTTTCGGATGTTAAAAGCTAAAAAACGTAACCGTCAAAAAGTCTAAAAATTCGAGCGATTTTCAAATTAAGTTACAATTTTCATTCAAACCATTTTTTCGCTCTATTCGACGGTGCGAACAGTAAAATTCTGATGTGCTTAGTTTGTTCATTAAGCGATGGTATGTGCGAAAAATCGTTTAAATATTAAATTAAAAAAATCTGATGTGTATACCACATCACTTTTTTGCATCGAATATTAAATTATACGCATTTTTCCTGCCTTTCATTTAAACTTATTTCCTCGAATTTCATTACAGATATATTTCTCATTCAATTAATTCAGCTCTCACTTCGCGACAAGGCAAAAATACACATTAACTCAAAATATCTATATTAAAAACTGAAAGGTATAGAAAACATAAAACACCAAATAAGTTAAAACAATTAAAAAAATTTTTTTACATTTAAAATTACAGTTTCTACGCAAAAACAAGCGATTCGGCCAGCGGGCAAGAAGGGAGATTTTTTGGTGAACAAAACTGAAAGTTTACTTTTGGCCTCACTCGGCAAAAAGATACTGAAGGCGTACAAATTGACTGAATTTGTTGTGGACGCTATGCTCAGTCAATATATGGGATAATTTAATAACTTAAATGATAATTACAGAATGGATCAAGCATAATTTAATTCGCAATAATAAAAGATGTTACTTTGTTGTTGCGCAGCTTAGTTTCTCGAGATTGGCAACAAATCTACTATTCTGCTAAGTTTCATATGTAACCAAATATAACTGCTATGACCAAAAATTTAGGCTCAGCCACATTTAAAGAACTTTTAAATTGTTGATAATTCTACAAATTTTGCATGCAGATTTACTAAAGGCATAACAAACTTAACCGAAAGATAAGAACAACATATATCAATCATTTTTAAAACAAAAAACGTGCAATTTACCAACATATAAGAATAAAAAACTGAACTCACTGAGCCGAATAACAGAGTGGATATATATATACACTGCTCGACATTGAAAATACAACACCAAGAAGGAGTGGTTAGAAAGTGATGAAATTTGGAAAAAAGACAGAGACAGTAAGCAGCAATAAGTTGTCAGGACTGAGTATTCTGTGCATGTTCTTGGTAAACATCTTAAAGTAACTCCTTAAAGTCCTTAAGTCCTGATCTGGAACAGGGAGCTGAAATCAGCTATGTTGTGGTGTAGATACCGTGCTGAAGTAGTATAATAACTGCACTTGAAAGGGATTTAAAATCCTCTTTTATTAAATCAATATTATTTACAAATCACTTCCCAACTCGGGAGGGATACAGAAAGTAAAAGACCGCACTTGGGTCTAAATGAACAATCAGATAAATTTGAACTAAAGCTAAATAGAAATTTGATTAATCTTTGCTCACAGAGCTAATCGCGGAGTTGGCCTCTAACTAAATGGTGCGTAGCAAGAATTACTAATAATAGCGCACTTGGATTTATTTCAATAAGCAATCACGTAGTAAGCACTATGGCTTAGAATTTATCTGTTAGCTGGTCAGGCGAACGTCGAACAGAATGGCCGTGATCTGAGACTAAAAGCTCTCTCACACTGAGAAGTTTCTACCACTGGTTTAAATAGTACTTGGCTCTACTTCAAATTAGCATAAGCTGAAAACGCGCGCTTCTTCTGACGGGAAGTTGAAACTGAGAAGAGATAGAAAGATTTAAATTAAAATAAAACTTTGTTAGTTTAACTAAAACCTTACAAAATGACGTTTATTTCAAAATAATAGTCAGAACACAGAGCGAGAACGGCGTCGGCTCAGTTGGATGTAGGACCACCGCGGATAGCGATGCAAGAAGAAACACGTCTAGGCATAGAGTCAATAAGAGTACGGATGGTATCCTGAGGGATGGCTCTCTATTCCTTTTCAACCATTTGCCACAGTTCGTCTTCTGAACGAGGCAGGGGCAGAGTCTGAAACGGCGTCCAATGACATCCCACACATGTTCGATTGGTGACAGGTCAGGAGAGTACGGTGGCCAGGGAAGCATCTGCATACCTTGCAGAGCATGTTGGCAGATGCCAGAACTGTGTGGTCGGGCGTGATCCTGCTAATTGCATTAGGCAGTTCCTGAAGATAGGGGATTGCCACCAGCAGCAGTACTCTATCCAAGTATCGTTGAGCCGTAATAGTGCCCTGAATACGAACTAGAGGTGACCTGAAATCGTAGGCAATAGCGCCCCAAACCATTATGCCACGTTGTCGCGCGGTGGGGCGTTCCACAGTTACTGCCGGATTAGATCTGTCTCCACGTCGACGCCACACACGTATGCGGCGACTGTCACTGGATAAACAGAAGTACGACTCATCTGAGAACACGAAGTTTCGCCATTCTGTCATCCACATCGCTCCAGTCCGGCATCATTCTAAACGTTGGCGTCTATGCTGTGGGGTCAATGGCAGTCTTCTTAACGGACGCCATGAGTGCAGGTCACGTTCAACCAATCGACGGGAAGGGGTTCTCGTCGACACGGGAACGTCCAGGGTATCTTGCACATGCTGCAGAATCGCGTTACAAGTGACTTGCGGGACTGCCACTGCTTGTCGGCGGATGCGTCGATCCACGCGTGCTGACGTCACTCTGGCTGCACCTGCACCCCTCTTTCTTCCCACATTCCCTTGTTCCTACCATGTTCGCCATAGCCGATGCGCCGTGCTCGCATCCATGTGGGTATCAGCTGCGATTTGACGTAAGGACCAACCCACCCTTCTCAATCCGATCCCCATACCCCTCGTAAAATCTTCTATCTGCTGGAAGTGCCTTCGTTGACGGCGGCCTGGCATTTTCTCCTATTACATGAATCCTCCGGGACAAAAACCAACTTTCTTCGATAATTCGTCTGGCAGAAATAACCACACAAATAATGCCCATTCTGCACGTTCCTTCCCTTCTATCTTCTTCACGTGTGTCGGAGAGCTGTGCATTTCACATCATTAGCATAACTGAGTGACGTGCGTCTATTCTAAAATTTGCATACATTTCTGACCACTCTTTTTTGGTGTTACATTTTCAATGTCGAGCAGTGTACATATATTTATATACGTTTGGTACGGCCGACTGCAACCAAGATAGGAGGTGCACATCTACATGTTATAGCAGTCCCATATACAAAATTTCAACGTTCTGAGGCTACTCGTTTTTGAGTTATGCGAGATACATATGTACATACAGACGCCACGAAAAAAATCTCTTCAGAATCCATTTTAAATCACTTTTATATTTTTTTGGCGAAAAGGAGACCTTTATTCTGTCTTTACGTACAGATGTCCCGCAAAAACATCGTTAAATTGCATTCGATAGCGGTCAAAATGAATATTTTCGTTGAAATATGGTACCTGAAACTTTTCGCGATTACAATACTTCCTCTTTGCTTCGTACAAGGAAATACAAATCTAATTAGAATTTTGCAAAAAATCGCTTCACCGCACTGCATTGTCATCAAGGAACAGTGTGCGTACAAAATTATAACTCGATAGCTGATCAGTAAGTAGGTTAGAAATGGATTGAGCGTAAAACGTTATAAGTAAACGAAATAAAATCTGATACAAACGGAAAAGAGTAATGTAATTTATTATTGAGTATGTTATTATCTGAATTAGCTACTATTACATTATTGTAGATAACTGTCTCTATATATATTGATTATAATAATGAAGAAGCAACTATTCTCGCAGTTAAGAAAGATACATTTAAAATAAGACGCGTCATTTTATTTCCATTAAGTTACCCTGGCAATAAAAGAATTCAAATCGATCTTTATTCCACAGAATTAGATTGGCTCTCTTTTACAATTAAATATTAATGTTGCTTGTTAAAGAAATAGCATTCTAGCTTTTATATTACCTTACGTTTCTTCCTGATTACGATTTAATGAATTAAATTCTTTAAGGAAGAATATGACAAATGCGCTTAACAAAATAACGAATCGATTTCCAGACGCAAGAGATTGCAGAATTAGAAATTTCTACTTTAATTTCAGAAGATATTTATTCTAATTCCTTGAACATGCTTTCATTTTTTCTGTTGGAGTCAAACAATCAGAAACTTCATTTGATTTCTAATTTTAGGAAAAGTTTTGCTCATTTTAATCCGAAATAAAAGGGATAACAAAACGACAAAGATTATTTTGTTAAAATATTCAAATGTCAGATTATTTATTTATTAAAATAGAGAATAAGGATTACTTTGTGTTAATTGTGACAATAACGACAGCGTCTGAGGGGGAAAACCTTTTTTGGCGTTAATATGAAACGTTGAAGGTTTTAAATGTATGAATTCATGATTTTATTATGAGTAATGAAGTTTCTTATGTATTATTCTGGCGACCGTGAAACTATCGCTGGGATAATACACTCTTAGACAACAAAAACGACGCACCAAGAAGGAGTTATCCGAATGGGTCGAAAATCAGTAGAACGGATGTACATGTACAGAAAAACAAATGATTACAAGTTGTGAAAAATTGGATGATTTATTGAAGTGATAGAGCTTCACAAAGTGAAAAAGTCAGTAACGCGTTTGTCCACCTTTGGCCCTTATGCAAGCAGTTATTTGGCTTGGCAATGATTGATAGAGGTTGCGGATGTCCTCCTGAGGGATATCGCTCCAAATTCTGTCGAACTGACGCGTTAGATCGTCAACATCCCGAGCTGGTTGGAGGGCCCTGCCCATAATGCTCCAAACGTGCTCAATAGGAGAGAAATCCGGCGACCTTGCTGGCCAAGGTAATGTTCGGCAAGCACTAAGGCAAGCAGTAGAAACATGTGCAATGTTCTTGCGGGCATTATCTTGCTGAAATGTAAGCGCAGGGTGGCGTGACATGAAGGGCAATACAACGGGTCTCAGAACTTCGTGACGTACCGCTGTGCTGTAAGTTTACGACGGATGACAACCAAAGGGGGCCTACTATGAAATGAAATGGCACCCCAGACCATCAGTCCTGGTTATCGGCCTGTTTGCCGGAAGACAGTCAGGTTGGTATCATACCGCTGTCCGGGGCGTCTCCAGACTCGCCTTCGCTGGTCATCGGGGCTTAGTTCAAAGCGGGACTCATCACTGAAGACCATTGTATTCCAGTCAGTGACATTCCAGTGCGAATGAGCCCGACACCACTGCAAACGCGCTTGACGTTGTACAGAGGTCAATGGTAGTCGGCGCAAGGGGCGACGTGACCTCAACTCCCTTTCTGTGAGCCGTCTATGAATGGTCCTTGCGGTCACTAAAGCACTAGTTGCACGTACAATCGATGATAATGATGCATCTGGGGCTGTGAGTGGCGCTCTGACTATTGCTCGGTCTTCACGTTCTGTCGTTTCTCTAGGCATACCGCTTCCTTCTTGATGCTGTGTGCGGCCATGGTGCACCCATTCCTACCAACAGCATCGCTCCTGCTCAAATGTCGAGCTATTCGCCGGTAAACTTCTGAGCCGGCTTCTGAGCTCTCTCAAATTCTGACATCTGCGCATATCGTTCGCGCACCTGTATGCGAAGCACAGTTACTGTCTACCAGAGTACACAGAATGAAATTCGTGAAGAATTTATGACCTGAAATTGTAATTTCTCCTCTGAAATATTCTACCAGTTGCGTTGTAGCGACAACCGTTCATTTATTGCCAGCCAAAATGTAAAATTTTTCATTTTCTGTCGAAACCTGTATGCATATCAATTTGTGTCCAATTTGCTTTATATCTTCTCGGTGCGTCTTTTTTTTTTTGTCTAAGAATGTGCATAAAACTTTGAGTTGTCGCCAAGCAAAGCGATTTAGCGCCAATTACAGATAAGCGGGACGCATCAACACATTCATAACATAACCTCGATTGGTTCGTATACATGATCTTTCGTGTTGATAAAAAAGAATATAAATTTATTGTTACTGCTCTACATTTTTTGCATTTTGGGAAAAAATGAAGAAAATTTAGGACCTTCCTTCTATAGAACATCTGGTAGTGGATTATTTTCATGATATGTGATTCATTAATGTTATTTATTCAAGTCATGTGATTTTTTTATGAAGGAAAAAATATGTATTAATAATGGCCCTATTCGTTAGGTGAGTATGATCGACAAAATAATAATTGTTTACCCAAGGAAGTTTGTACTTAAAGTGTTCTAAATAGCTTCAGTAAAATCCGACGCAATAAAAATACAATAAAAATCCGTGAAAGCTCTTTGATGAAGCTCAAAAATGAAACAGACCGAATATTGATTGATTATTAAATAAAAAGGTCATTCCACCCAAAAAAATTATTAAAAATCTTAAAGTACCAAAAAAATTCTGTATTCTCCCTAGCTCAGTGATTAGCGCGTTAGTCTCGAGACCGAAAGGTCCCGAGATTGAGTCTCGCTAATCGCTGCTTAATTTTTCCGAACTTATAATATTTTTATAAGTTCTTCTTTTTGTCTCTGTAATTTTTCTCAAGTCATGTTGACTTCCTTTTTATTTTTCCTTAACGTCTTTCATGTATTTTTTCCTATTTCTGCTCCCTTTTATTAACTATGATGTGGAGGTAGAGAGTTCTTTACCCTTGGCACTCCGTAAAAATTAAACCTTGGATCATTGGAAAGAGGTCATTATTAAATAAAGTTCTCACAGAATACCACAGGAACAATTGTCGCAACAGCAAAGCTAGTGGCGCAATCCCCACTAGCTTTCATAATTCGATGGTCGCGAACTTTCACAGTCGACGGGTTAAATACGCAGGAACAGATTTTTTTTGATAACTTTATAATGGAATGCCGGAGAGGTTTCCATTGGACTGTAAGTCTGTTTTTCAGGTTCTTGCCGGTAACAGAACTTGCTACTCGAAACGTATTTATAAGTGTCAAAAACTTCTGCAATTCTCTTACTGAACTCTGTAGCATTGCAATGGGTGCAGGATCATTGTGGAATAAAGGGAATGACAGAACAGATCTTTTGGCTAAGTAAATAACGATTGTCCTCTCCAAACACAGAAATTTAATTGTCTTTGAGGTACTTGCGTACTATCTTAACCATGTTGGAGCAATTTGGCGATTTTTTACAGATGAAAATGTAAAAGTTACTTAGCATGTGCAAGTTGGTAGTTTTCGCGCCTTCTTTTTTAGAAAGATTCCCATACTATTGATATTTATAGTAAGCTCAGTAAACAACATCGACATTAAAACACATGCTTTAGCAATTTAGAGTGCAAATTTGAATTATTAAATAAGAATTATGTTATACATTAAAAAATAAAACATTTGCATTCTTCTCCGAATCTTTCTGTATTTTGTTTTTCGTTCTTCTTCTTCTGACGTACATAATGATCTATTTTCACTTAAAAAAAATCAGAGAATTGCGGAGACTCGGCTTCGTGCAATCTTCGGCAACAGCAGCTATCTAGGGAAACGCATTTCCTCGTTCCCTTTAGAAAATGTTCAGCAAAATTCTGCATTCCTATCGGAATTTTACTGTAGTTTCTTCCATTGCTGGCGAATTCCACAAGCTGATATTTTAAAATGATTTTTAGGCAAACAATAGCCCGATTTGTACATAAAAACCGTTGGAATTCGGAATAGAACAAAACAGAACGGATACGAAAATGGCGGCATTACTTGATTGAAATGACTGTTATGAGCATGGTTGCCAGAGGACTGGTTATGCGCTCGGTTGCCAGAGTTTGGCGCTTGCTGAAAATTTGGCTACTTCTACTAAGATAGTACGTAAGTAGCATCTTTGATTCTATTAAGATACTTATAAATAGGAAATTAACCGGATTTATGGCTCACTTAAAAGTTAAAGTAGTGTTTCACAAACTATGTTCTGAGGGATGCTAGTGTTCCATAAACAGCCACTAAATGTTTGGCAAAAAATCATGAAAATGATGTTAGAGATAAACGAAACATTATCTGGTTTTATGTATTTAACACAACTGTTAAAAAGGTTTAAAGAGGAAACACAAAACAAATGGTTTAAATCGTGAACGTAATAAATTTTGTAATGCAACAGGATACCAAATGGCTCACGTTTTTAACGAAATACTACATACGGAATGTGTATTTCTGTTCTGTGCTTAAAGAAGTATTTCAGTATTTTAAAAAGTGTTAGTTTTTAAGCGTTCGAATTTTTTTCTGTTTTATCTTCCTCTTAAAATTGGTATGTGTAAATAAAATTTTGACTAATAGTAACTAACAAATGTAGTATTTTGAATGTAGAATTGTTTTAAAAATTTTATATATTGTAGTTTTTCGCTATTGAAGTTTCACCAGAAAAATCAAATTTCACTTACTATTTTGTGATCACTTTTCTACCGGCAAAAGGTAAACATTTGCATGGTAAAACATTTAGTCAATATTTCTCCCAATGTCAAAAAGACAATTCTTGCATTCGGAATTCTTTCACAACGACCGCTAAGTAGACAGATATGAGCGCAGTTAATTTCGGAAAAATAAATTGATTTGACAACCGATTCCAGCATAAAACAAAAAATTAAAGAAAGAATTAAAGTTCGTCAGAATAAATATCTAAACCTAATAAAACGAGCTACTCGCATTTTACTAATTTTTATGACAACGTGTTTGTACAAGGAAGGTTTATCACATTACTCTAGCAAAATCTAAGCATAGAAACAGACTTGATGATGCATTTGATATAAAAGTTCGAGCATTTAAAATTGGACCTTAAGTTAAACGAATTTGTAATTCGAAGAGTCATAAGAAGTCATTGAAAAATGAAAATGTTTTATCCCACCTTGTATAATTTCTTTCACTTAATTAGATTTATGTGTCATTTTTTTGTTAAGGTTGTCAGGACTGAGTGTTCATTGCATACTCTTGAAAAACATCTTCGTGACAGCTTAAACTCCTGATCTTGAACAGGGAGCTGAATGCAGCTATGTTCTGTGGTAGACTATTGTGATTAAGTGTTAGAAGAACTGCACTTTAAAGGGATTTAAAATCCTCTTTTATTAAATCACAATTATTTACAACCACTTCCCAACTCGGGAGGGATACGAACAATAGAGACTGCACTTGGGTCTAAAATGAACAATCAAATTTAAACTAAACCTAAATAGAAATTAATTCGTTGTTGCTCACAGAGTTATGAACGCGAGTTTGGTCTCTAAACTAAGTGGTGCGTAGCAAGATTTAACTAATACTGATGCACTTGGAATTACTTCAATAAGCAATCACGTAAAAGCGCTATGGCTTAGAATTTAAATGCTAGCTAGTCAGGCGAACGTCGAATAGAGTAACCTGAGACTAAAAACTCTCTCAACTGAAAGGTTTCTACCTTTCGCTTAAGTAGAACTTGGCTCCACCTCAAATTAGCATAAAGCTGAAACGCGCGCTTATTCTAACGGGAAGTTGAAATGAGAAGGGATAGAAAAAGTCAAATAAAAATAAAACTTTGTTAGTTTAACTAAAATCTTACAAGGAAAAATTGAAAAGTGTTTCTTTTATAGGCATATAGAAATTGGAATAAATATTTATTTTGCTTGTTTTATATACATTATGTTACCATTTATGATAACTAAACACTTAGATTTACTTGTAGGGCTCTTTAAATGCTTTAGAACTTAAAAAAGTGTCCTACGATAAAATGGTTAGAGGAAGGCGTGCCATTGACTTCTGAACAAAAGAAATGCTACTAAAAGAGAACGTCGTGGAAGAACTACCTACTTTGGTGCTGTATCGCAAACTTGTGCTACAACACATAAACCTTGGAGCATGCTGTTCCGTCTTTTAACTATACTTTACTGACTTAATACTCATCTGTAATTCAGTAGACTTAAGAATTATCCAAAGAATTCTCTTCGAGAGTTGGTATAACCCATGGGCAAAAAATATTTAGGCACGTGTTCTGCACTTACTGATATTAATTCTGTTCGCCATCTACTGGTTTTACTCTAGCAGTAGTGGGAGGCAACACGGTAATGGCTTAAATGCAATAAAGTCATTACAATCATTTTTAGTAAATACATTTTCCCAAGTAAATAAATAAATATACAACTGGGTTAAGAAATCAATCGCAGGTTAGAGTCGATTTTGAACAGACTTTGAGCGTCTTCTATAGGAGCAAAAACATTTTCTCAGAACATTTGATTTTGCTCCTGAAAAAGAGGGATCTGTATCTAGTTACCCTCGAAATCGATAGAATTTTATTCAAAATCTAAGCCAAATAAGGTTGCTTTTTTGCCTAATTTAAAATTTTACTTTAAAGTGTTTCTCTCTCTTTTAAAATGAATACAAGTTTCGTATTTTTGATGAAAGTCTTTGTGAATACTTCAAAGCTAAATAAAGTATTTCTTTATAGGTATTATTAAGTCGCCCTTTGAAATTATACTTAATAAAGTATTCTGTAATGAATTCAAGGTGAAGGAAACACCTTCAGCAATGAATATTCAAAATACACTGCTCAACACTGAAAATGCAACACAAATCAGTAGTCAGAAAGTGATGAAATTTGGAAAAAAGTCAGAAACAGCAAACAGCAATAAGTGATCTTTATTTCAAAATGATAGTCAGAATACAGAGCGAGAACGAAGTCGGCTCAGTAGGATAGTTGATAGTTGACGGGGGACGTGTGCACCACCCCTCTACCATAATGGTTAATTGGTAAATGCAGCACGTCCACTACGTAGGACCATCACGGACAGCGATGCACGAAGAAACACGTCTAGACATAGAGTCAATAAGAGTGCGGATGGTGTTCTGAGGGATGGCTCTCTATTCCCTTTCAACCATTTGCCACAGTTCGTCTTCTGAACGAGGCAGGGGCAGAGTCTACAAACGGCGTCTAATCACATCCCACACATGTTCGATTGGTGACAGGTCAGGAGAGTACGGTGGCCAGGGAAGCATCTGTATATTTTGCAGAGCATGTTGGCAGATGGGAGCACTGTAAGCCCCTAAAGGTAGGAGATTGCCACCGGCCGCAGTACATTATCCAAGTATCGTTGGGACGTCATAGTGCCCTGAATACGAACTAGAGGTGACCTGGAATCGTAGGCAATAGCGCCCCAAACCATTATGCCACGTTGTCGCGCGGCGGGGCGTTCCACGGTTACTGCCGGGTTAGATCTGTCTCCACGTCGAAGCCAAACACGTATGCGGCGATTGTCCCTGGATAAACAGAAGTGCAACTCATCTGAGAACACGACGTTTCGCCATTCTGTCATCCACATCGCTCCAGTCTGGCATCATTTTAAACGTTGGCGTCTATGCTGTGGGGTCAATGGCAGTCTTCTTAACGGACGACGTGAGTGCGGCCACGTTAACCCAATCGACGGGAAATGGTTCTCGTCGATACGAGAACATCCAGGGTATCTGCAGAATCGCGGTACAAGTGACTTGAGGGACCGCCATAGCTTGTCCGCGGATGCGTCGATCCAAGCATGCTGACGTCACTCTGGCTGCACCTGCACCCCTCTTTCTTCCCACATTCCCTTGTTCCTACCATGTTCGCCATAGCCGATGCGCCGTGCTCGCATCCATGTGGGTATCAGCTGCGATTTGACGTAAGGACCAACACGCCCTTCTCAGTCCGATCACCATATCCCTCGTAAAATCGTCTATCTACTGGAAGTGCCTTCCTTGACAGCGGCCTGGCATTCTCTCCTATTACACGTATCCTCTGGGATAAAAACTAGCTTTCTTCGAAAATTCGTCTGGCAGAAATAACGATAAGAATATTGCCCATTCTGCACGTTCCTTCCCTTATATCTTACTTCACGTGCTTCGCAGAGCTGCGCATTTCACCTCTTTCAGATAACTCAGTGACGTGCGTCTGCTCTAAAATTTGCATAAATTTCTGATACTCCTTCTTGGTGTTGCATTTTCAATGTCGAGCAGTGTATATGTTAAAATCGCCCCCGATTCGAATCGTATATTTTACAAGACAGCATGCACTAAGTAGGTTTTTATAGAAAGTTTCTACAGATTATCTGCAATATTTTAGGAATAATTTAAATTTACAAAAAGACAAAATACAAAGAAAACAAATTTTCTAATATTTAATCATTTTTATATATTACTGTGGATACCATATTCCTTTTGACACATTCATGAAGCTTCTTGATTACTTCACAGAAATAAGCACTTTGAGCTCTCTCTTCTTCTGGCATTATAGTTGTCTGGACCTCTGAATTTCTAAAACGCTTTTATGATGAAACCATTTAAGATTACATATCAGGGAAGAAAATATAGCATTCAGGCCTTGGTATTCTTTTGTTTGTAGTAATGTACTTCCGAAAAGTTGCATTACGCAAATAAAACTTTCTTACTTCTCTTCGTTCACGGGTATCAACTGCATAAAATAGGCAGGCATTTACTTTTATTTTTTTTCCAAAATTAGAACTGTATTTTAATGTAAAAAGAGATGCAATCTGTTATAATTGCCACAAATTATCTCTATGCAATTTTATTGGGGTGAGTTAAGACATTAGTTTTAAAAATTTGTAGACCCACTGTGTATACGTTAACGTCGCCTATTCGTTACTGTTAAACTAAGTGTGTTGTTCTTCCCTCTCATAACTATGTTTTTGTTTTCAAAGTAAATACATAAAAAATTTTCTCCTTTATGGAGTGTATTTGGGGTGTAATTGGCTTCGGCTTCCGCTAGTAATAAGGGGGTTCAGAGTTCAGATCCTGGTGAGGGCATTGCACATTTTTCATGTTACTATATTGAAATAAACCTAATCAATCTGCAAGGGGCACCCCCACTAAAATGTGGTGGACAGTAAAGCTGCGTTCAGATGACGGTATAAAGGGCATAAGTTGTCTGAGCCGAACTGCGTTGCCAGGCAACCACTCTGTGATACGTCACAAAATCTCGTTTATGACGCTTAGCATAAAATTCGAAGTTTGAAACTTTATGCCGACTTGGGTAAGCGTTGACCTATCAGAGCGAACGCGCGAAAACTTAATGGGAAAACAGAGCAGGAAAGCTGTAGACACATCCATGCATAAGCAAATCTAGCTTCTCTAAGTGAATGCGGCTTAGACCCTGTGCCGCAGGTGCTAACGGAATTCCCGCATTTTATTCTCTGGACTATGCCACTGTGACATTTACGTCACCGTCTGAACACAGTCTAATTCGTCACCACCTAGATTTGACGACTTAGCCTTATCCTCCTCAGTCTCCCCTTAAGTTAGAAAGATTGTAAGGAAATTTCCTCGTCTTTATCGCATTCTTTTGTGATGTAACTCAGTTCGGCTAGCATTCGTAAGGTTTGGAGTTTGAAATACGGTGAGAGCATTGGTGATTTTTCGTGTTTCCTATTCCGAAATAAACTTATGATTCTACAAACATTATAAAAAAATCTTTTAAAGTTGAGCAAGCTGATGACGAAAGTATGTTTTCTTGGGAGAATTATCAAGGTAAGTAATCTTTCGAGAGATAATTGTTTAGTGCTTGTTGTACTTTAACGGAAAATATCCTTACTAATCAAGAAATATATAATAATAAAACCATTCGCTACAGATAAACTATTACTGGCAGCCAAACAATGAAAAATAATGTTCATTAGCGATGCAGAGCTTTTACGATTTTGTTTTAGGAATCCCCTCATAGCTAGCTCTCGAGAAAAAAGGTAAAACAAAAATTAAAAGTCTAGATTTCAGTCTAACATCTCAAAGTATTTAATATTGAAACTTAAAAAAATTAAAAGTATTTTTAAATTTAAAAATATAAAAGTCACAAAATTCAGTTAAGTTATTAAAAATACTATACTAATAATACTAGAATTATATATATTATTAAATTTTTAAGTTTTCATTTACTTATTTTTATTTTATTTAACTTATATTTTAGGGTTTTCATTCAAAAGGTCGTATGGACATTCTATTTTAATTAATAGGTAATTTTAAGCTAAACGGTTATGGTTAGCCTGCTGATTTAAGAATTAATGACCTGAGTAAATCTTGTTAACTTCAAACACAAAATGAATTTTTATTACCTCCCTATTTTATATTTTTATATTTCTAACCGTTATACTGGAAAATAAAGGTTATTTTGTATGGGTATTTTCATTTAAAACTAAATGTAAGAAAAAAGTTGGAATAAGTTTTGGAGATTTGTATGAATATTTGATCTTATAGGAAGAAAAATGGAGATGGAAAGATACCATCCAACTGGTAAAGCTGTATACTCAAATTGAGATTCTAGTCTTTTGAAGACATTGAAATTTCGAAGAAGGTAATAAACTATAATGTTTTGTCTTCGTATGTCACGCTTATGTGGGTGAAAGTATAACTTATCTCAATGGATATCCTAGCCACTATATGAAGAAACTAAAAGAGAATCTTGTAAATGTACCAGGTATATATTGAAAGACGAAATAATCTCTTTCAAAAACGAAGACAATGGTGGGATACTAAGACTCCTGCTTGTTGTTCCTGAGAAATATCGGAAAGAGTTGGTGACTATTTGTCATGTAGAAATAGCAGCTCATCTTGGGCAAACAAAGACCAAAGACACATTATTCAAAACTTTTCATTGGGCAAGTTGTTACAGAAATATCAAGAATTTTGTTAAGACTTGTCACAAATGTCGAAGAATTGAAAATCCTTGGGATAAAAAGAAAGCGCTTTTGAAAATTATCCCTGTTATCCCAGAAATATTTTCAAAAATAAGTATGGTCACTTATAGGCCAGTGTCCGTAATACCTTCCAGAAATAATTATTTTATAACTGCAATCTGCAATATCCGGACGCAGTTCTTGTGGCAAACGTTTGTTCATACACAATAACATAAACTTCAAGAAAAAAACTTAGTTCTAGTTGTGATTCCTTCGAAGCCAAAAAAATATTCATTAAGTAAAGGTCCTAGAAAAATAGTTCAGTAATTGCTTGACATTGTAACAAATCTACCAGGAAATGTTAGCTTCACACCTGAAACTACAAAGTACAACCAAAGAATCATGGTAACAATGGTGGGACGCGGTTAATACAAAGAGAAGATATTACAAACCTTTCACCAAAGTTAATTCTTCTCCGATTAATGTTACTATACAGTCTCTGTATTGGGGCATCTTATATACAATTGCTTATGTTTATTAATATGTAATTTAGCACCACGCATTTCTTTTTGGGCACTTCTTTGAAGGTAAAAATACAGAGGAATTATTTTATAATACAAAGTGGCTCTTAAAACATAATCCATATTAGCTTTGCATTAAATATAAATTTTCTACATAAATACTATACTCTCAGAGGAACTGATGCTTCATCCTGTTGGGGACATAAAAGCAAGATCTAATTTTGTTTCAACTATTGAGAAGTTACCAAAACAGCAGAGTTTGGATTTCAAATAAACTCCCTCCAGTGTTATGAAATATTAAGGCAACTACAACAATTAATTTTTACTTCCAAAAATAACATCAAGAATTGTTGTTTAAGATTGGTAACAGAAATAATGATGCAACACGTTGCTAGTGTCTTTTAAAATAGAATATTTCGTCTTACTTTTGAAAGAGGATAGATGACAATGCTTATTACAAAGCAATAGAAGCATTACAAAGCATTGAAGAGACAATGGAAAATACCCTAGCACAAATTTGAAAAATACTGCACCGAATACTGTGTAGTTAGGCCTATTCTCTGGTCGCTTTCCTTTTTTTTTGTAAAATAAGAGCTGCCTTTTATGTGGGACAGCCTATTTCACAACGCTAGTATACATCATGCATTTGTCTCTAGTTATTTTTGAAAACTCTGAGAATGACCTTTCGAAGATAATTAACATTGCCTACTAATAAAATTCTGCATACTTCAGTTTCTGGTTTTTTATGATTCATACGATATTGAACGAATTCCTCAAACTCGAAACGGAAATTCCCATATCGATGTACGAGCCATCAAGAACTTTTAATTAGGGATCACGAATTATTGAAACTACAATAATGTCTAGAGTTGACGTAATAACTCAGAAAGAAGCCAGCGTTTAATTAAGGAAAATAAAAAATCGAGGAAATAACTTTTGAAGCTGGTAATATAAGCGCAGGAAGATAACAGAGAAAAGAAAAAATTCCCCCTTTTTTTTAGATTTGATAAAATTAGAGATTATAAATATAAACAAAAGGAATAATTAGGATGCTGACGCTTCGATCTTTACTTTAATTAACAGTTAATAAGTATGGCGCGAACAATGTAGAAAGCAGTTAATCATGAAAAATAATTGATTCAGGGATGAAAGAGGCTGTATGGTGTAGAAAGCGATAAACTAGGGCTAATCAAAAATACCTTTCCTAAGAAGAATAAAGCATTGCGCTTACATCAGCGCTTATAATCCAGAAGAAAGACTTTGAATTCTCTGTAGGGGTATACTGAAATCTTTAAATCGAGATAATCTTAGCTGTATTGTAAAAAAAAGGAGATTTATTTCAGAGCAAAGTGAAATTTTTTGTTACTAAATCGTGCAAGTGAAAACCGATGCCTTTTAATTGGTACTTCAGTAAAAAAATAAAACTTTTTTGGCTCTAGGACGACGTTCTCCAGACAATTTTCTGTAGAAAATTACATGTATAAAGTAGCCAATTGACCCCCGTTAAATTAAATGTATTATTCTTAACTATTGTAGTATTTTGTAAAATTTCAGTGTAAATATTGTTATTAAAAAGTTAAAGAAATTTCTCGTGCTGTTTTAAACTTTTATTTATCGCGTTGTATTGTTGTGACTTATCTCACTTGTCTGACAGTAACATCAGAATAAGCCCACGAATTCGTCATGGTAAGGAGTTGAGATTGCGCCTGTTGTTGGCAACAGCCTTGAGCACCATGCAGGTGAGATTAAGAATTTGCTCAGTTCCGTCCCTATTTTGAAGGAGAACACCCGGGAGCTGGATCCTAAGGTCTACCACAACGTTTCCTCTACTATCAATCTCTTGAGAGGACTTTCTGCTCGCCGCATATTTAGAGTGCCCTCATGCCGCACAGACACTATACAAATATCCATGCTTTGTTTGGAATTCGAACTCGGGCCCTTCGGTTAGGCAGTCAGCGTATCTAACCACTTTATTTATTGGAAAACTTAAAACGTTTTACATTAAAAAAATACCACATTCGAAATGAGTTGATGGTGAAAGTATGTTTTTGTTGTAGGTATAAAGTTGATTCATGTATCTTACTGCAGAAAATCTTTAGCGTTTTTTGTTATATAATGGAAATTATCATAACAAAAACTCTGCTGTAATTTATGCAAATAATATTATGCATTTCTTACCCCTTCTGTGTACTGTAAACTGAAAAGCGAAGAGAAACACGAAAAAGTAAAACTTAAAATTATGCAAACGAACAGTCCTGAGTTTGGCGCAGATTTTTATTAAAATTATATCGATTTAGAGGGCTAACAAATAAAGGTCTGTCTTCATCAGGAGTAAAAAATGCTGCCCTAGTTAGAATATTAACTGTTTAATGAGAATAAGCTAATATTAATTGTTTGAAGTTTGCTGATTATCCTTTAAATGACTGAATCTTGAACTTTTACTTTCAGTATTATTTTTTATTGTACAGTTGACACTCGTTATAAGAACTCATCACGTCCTCAATAAAAAAAAGTGCTGTAACAAGTTTTCATTATAATCAAAGGGTTTTATACATTTTTCTCAGTCTGAGACATTTTACATCGATTTTTTAGTGAGATGGTTGTTGTAACGAGAGGTCATTATAATGAGAATTGACTCTATTTTCATAGTAAACTTCTCTATTTTAATACTAATTATGAAATGTATTATGTATAAAATAAAATACGTTTAAATTATGAATGCAAAAATTGATAAAAGTTCAGTTTTATGTTAAAACGTTCTATTTAAAAATGTGTCATGCTAGAATTTTACATCGGTTGCAGTTGTAAAAATAGTTATATCAGTTTTATTTTAATGTCGCTCATGGCGGAAGAGTTTATTCAAATTGGAACAAATGCCGCAGTCTTTTATTTAAAAAAGAAATAATTTCGAAAGTTGCTTTTATTTACTTCGAGAGCATTTGATTACTTTTTACTCTAAATTGATAATCGCGATTAGTCTAAAAATCTATTGTTTGGTCGATGCTACAGAAAACGAAAACCTATGTAAACACGTTTCTCAAATTGCAAACAGATTAAAGCTTATTAAATAAGGTGTTTTCATCCCTAGGAAATATCTGCATTTTAAAAGTAATCTTTATGTTTTGATATTTATTAAATTCTCGAAAACAAGAGTGTTGTTAATTTATCATTAAATAAATGAGAATTCCGAGGAAGAATCTCGAATTTCGATACTAAGAAAAGAAATAGAGCTATGAATTTAACGAGTAAATAATTAGACATTCATTCATTTGTAATTATTCGATTTTATTTTCAGTATAGAAAAATTACACATCATAATTCTTAGTTTAGTTCTCCTTTATACTAAGGAAAAAGATATGAAAAATATTAGATGATCATTGTTACATTCCCTTTATATAAAACGTCACGCTATTAACCTTTTCTTACAAATTAATACAAATTTCATAAAAATTCGCATATCATAAAATTTTAATACTGCAAGCATTACACCTTGGTACAGAGTTTCTCATTTCTCAATGGGAGACTACTTTAATAAATTACAACATCCTGCGGACCACCTTACACTTGCCTATTGAAATAAATTTTTTTATCGTTTTACTATTAGTATACTTTTATTTTTTAAAAAGAATAAACTAAAATTCATTAATTGACGTAAAGTAGTCATTAAAGGAAAGGAATAATATTTGCTTTTAATAATTCAAATGTATTATAATTTAAATAATCTTGATATTATTATATAAGAATTAAATGTTGCTATTCATATTAATGAGAGATGTATAAGCGTAATAGTTCTTGCATAGTTGTTCTATGTTTGGATGTCTGCTGGTAAGAAGTATCACAGTCATAGTGCAAAAACCGTCTTTTGTTGCTAAAACTACAATAGGATGTCCATGGATAGGGTAAACGGCAATAAATTTAAATTTCTAAAAATATTACGTAGTTCTGGGGGTGGGAAACGAGATAGACTGATTGTATAGATTAAAAATTCTGAGAGTTTCAGCTGTTATGAGGTATACCAAGTTAATTTGAATTTTGAGGACCAAGATGCCAGTTTTCGAAGACCACAGATTTAAAAATGCTGACCTAGTATATTTTGTGAAACGTCGTTCATTATTAAAGACATCGAAATTGGTCTAAATTTCTGATATTTTCTTAGAACTCATTATTTGGAATAATACTTAATAGTCCCTGTTTACGGTTTTCTGAATCTTTTTAGTGTTACTAAAATAATGACGTTTGAGATGAGAAAGAAATTTAAGCGTGCTAAAGTGTTAATTGAATAAAGGAGGGAATTAAGAATAGTGTTTTCTTTGCTAGAAACTGCTTTAAGATACTCAAATTGCATGATGCCCATTATCATGCAACAGAAACCACTTATATACAACACAAACCACTTAAACGTTTTGAGGATTAACATGTTGAAACCTTTTCAAAAGTTTGTCCATTATTCTTGTTTGTCCAATAGGGAATTCAAAGTCTGTCAATCTGAAACCAATTCCTTCTGCATTATCCTTATCGAATCAAGATAGGTCACCAACATAATCTTATTTAAAAACTGAAAAATATTTCTGTACCCTTGGTAAACTTTCTTTAACTCAAGCAGGTGATCGTTGTTTTATCTCAGGATTATAAACGAAGCAACCAGTTTCATTTCAAGTCGTACTTTGCTGGTTAAAGCCATGATTGATTTACTCTTTACAGCAAATCATGATTACTATTCTTTGCTCAAAGTTCGAATTAAAGACAGTGGACGTTTAATGGACCGATGCAAAAGATTAAATGCCTTTGTTTGGAAGCAGACGATACCTTAGAAAAGCAAGCTGAGATATCGTATTACAAATGCTGTCAATAATGTTTTGATATATTTGCTATAAAAATGAATCTTTGCAAAAGCATTGTGCATATCTGCTCCTTTATTGAATACATCTTGCTGAGTCTATCGAAAATGTTCCTGTGATTTTTGCCGTGATTGCAAAATTGTTAAAGAAAAACAAACAAAGAAAGAACAAAACTTACAAAAGAAGTTAGAACTTGCAGGCTAATTTCTAAGTTTAGCCTGCCGCTTTTTAACAATGCATGAAAATGCAAGTACGTGCTTGGAAATGCCTGATACAATAATCATACATTTACATTACATTAGTATTGGAGCAGACTTCCATTACATTTACGTTACGTAAGACATCAAACTTTAATCTCATATTCACCATTATTTAAAATTTTGGATACTGAAGTTAGACATTTTTAATTTACAGGGCCTCGATTATACTATAAATTTGTTCAGGTAATAAAGGTTCTCCTACCAAAACGTTATTGGCTAAACCACTTTAGAAGTTAATTTAACGTTTAATTTTAGCGTTAAATGAATGTCTTATAAAATTAATCTATAATCCAATTTTGATAGGAAGTTAAGTTAATTGCATGTTTAGATAAAAATAGAGGCGTTTAAAATTATTATTACATAGAATGATTTGCTTCTTTCACACAACATACACATATATGTGCGCAAAGATATCACTCATACATGCCTTCTAAGAACATCTGAATAGTTGGCATGTCATGGTTTAAGACTTATTCATTAGAGCACATTTTTATTTTTAGAGCATATTTAAATACTTATTGTTGCGTTCGTACGGCTTCGTGATAGATTGAATGTACACAGGTTCGATGATAGGTTGATAAATTTTTTTTATCAAAAGAAACACTTTAGAGTTCCGAAAATTTTCACAAAAATAGTTGTAGAACTCTTCTCAGTATCACAGTTTACAATCACTAGTCACATTTCAAACTACGAGAAACGTTAAACACAACGCACTGCAAAGCGTATCTAAAGAGCAATGCTAACCCTGAGATGTCGCAGTACTCCGAACTCATGCTGAACTCACAACTACAACAGCTGAGAAAATCATACTCTTGTCAGTTTTATATAGTTTTTACCCGGTCGCCGTGTTTTTTATCGGACGCAGGGATATTCCTGATACTTTCTGTTTTCGGAACTACTGAAGGCATATGAGAGCCGAATTACGGTTAAGCTACATAATTAACAAGAATTATAGTTATTCAATTACAATATCCATTATAGTTATACAGGAACCGGACCAAAATGTCGACAAGTTGGGCGACTTTTGCTGATTTCTCGCCAAATTTGCAAACAAAAAATTAGTCGCCAAAACTGTTGCCAGTCTGGCGATATCTCGCCAGTTCAGCAAGATAGCTATTTATTTATTCAATGTTAAGTAGACTTGACCTTGTATTCTTACTTTTACGGCTTAGCATCGTCTTTCCAGATTTTCACGATACATTATACAGAAAAATACAACAATTTCACGTATATTGCACTAAAATCATCTATCTATGTACCAATTCGCAACATTATCGTTAATCGAAATTCTGTACAATTGTTGTCTAACTTGTGTATACGGGAGATCTAAAATCTCCACGAAGAATCATTGGAGAGATGTAGATGATTTATATATATATTTGTAAGATATAACAAAGTATGATAGCTATTTTAAAAAATAATTGGCGATCTCAAAATCAACATTCTAAATTTGATACTCTCCCCCTCTAAATTCATCTGTTCTCCCAAATTCGAGATTTTTCCATATTACTTACCGTTTTAATGAAGATACCTCCTCCCAATCAAATGATTCTAATTCAAAACTTTGCCTGACTCGAATTGAAACTATCATTTCCTCCCATCTTCCTTTCAACTGCTGCGTTCTTTTTCGCTTACGCCAGTGCTTTAAAATGGAACTTATTGTATTCTACTATAATTCAGATATATCTTGTCTGCAAAAGGATGATTGGATATACGTAAAAATATAAAGAAATATTCTTCAAGCTCAGTTGTGCTGAATGCGTCATCATGCTTTTCCACTCGGCCCTACCTTCAAGCCACTACGATCACCTTAGCCATCTACACAAAATCGAATGCTGTTAAAAGTTCCAATGTTTTTCTCTACACATTTGGAATCATTACATATATATACATAAAGTATTGGGAAACAGGTTTGGAAACGCCATTATGATGCGTCATCTTTATTTAACTATAATATTACATGACATCTGAACATCATTAAACTAAATTCTCCTCTCGGTTTAACATACCTTGATTACTTTTTCTGGAATTATATCAAAGAACTTAAAACCAATTTTACACAGCACATTTGTTGAAAGTGATACGTAAATATGTCTGCAGTTCATGATTGAAGTTTTGAAAACCTATTGCCTCAAAGTATTTCCTAATGTTCTGTGAGTAACACTGTTTTCTTTGTGCTGCTTTTTCATTTTTCGTCCTGTGTGAACTCTAACGTAGAAAAATGGTGTTTCCTACTATTCTTTCCTATGTGAGTAAAGTTCATGTCTATGTTCTCTACCGTCATTCCAAATTTGTACGGGGAGTTGAGACATCCTGTGTTTCACAAAATTCGTTATTCGAAACTTGAAACTTTCGCTTAGAACACCTAAGGATAAATAGAATGTTTATCTATCCAAGACGAAATAGGTAAGTTAGAATTATTTTAGAAATGTGGAAGCTTCAGTCACTAACCAACCATTACCGTCTGGATCATTTCTAGATTTCGGATATCAAGAATTTAGAAAGTTGAATTCAAGAATAGCAAAATAACTGTTTTTTTTTTCTGAATAGGAAGCAAGAAATCAAAAATCTCTAAAATTAGCCATGAATATTGATGTAGAAAGTGCATCTTGCATACGTTTTGTACAACACCCCATTCTAAAAGGCTGATTCCGACTTTGTCGTTTACCATAAATACTAGATGTAAAAAGGAAACAAAAGTGGGAACTTTTGAAAATCTGCCTAAAATGTATCTTTTGCTTCTGAGAGAAAGTTTCACTTTTAGAGACATTAGGATTTATTTTGAAGCAGGTGAGATGAAAAATGAGCAACACCCTCGTCGGGACTTGAACCACGGACCTCTATAATGCGCGCCCAACATGCTGACCACTACACCACGAAGGCATACGAAGAAGGCGGGAGAAATATCTTATATACTCCCCATTTTAAAGGGCGATTGGGGTTCAGGGAACCCAATCGCCAAAGCCCGGTGGTGGAGAATCATCATCCACCACCTTTTTTTTCCACTTCGGACGCCAGTGCAGAGACAGTAGGGATTTTGAGAAGCAGGAAAGATGAAAAATGAGCAACGCCTTCGCCGAGACTCGAACCACGGTCCTCTCTAATACGCGACGATTGTGCTGACCACTACACCACGAAGACATGGGAAGAAGGCGGGAGAAATACCTTATACACTGACAAGATTTGCTTCAGATATTACAAGATTCTCCATTTCAGCATAGCCTGATTCGTCAGCAAAGTGCAAATTACCAGTCGTGGTAAACAGAAAGTCAAAACGGCGTAAAAAATTCGATCTGAAAATTATTTATCAAAATCAAAATAAGGTGTGCATGATCGAAAAACTATTTATTGATTGGTACAAACTTCTTTTAGGTATAAAGCACAAAAGTTTAAAAATTTCTCTGGAAAAAGCAATAAGGTAATTGTTTTTATAGCATGCTTTGTTACTTTTCTCTTTGTCTACTCAAGACTTGAACAAGACTGATTTGAACTACCAAATTATTTTTTTTTACAATCGAATATGATCTTACTGATTTAACCGATGGATCAAGAGGACCTCAAAGCTCTTAAACAGATTTTATCGCAAGGGATATCTCTCTAATTTGATACTTAACGACTGTAGCTAAGTAAAATAAACTCTTCTGAAATTAAAAAAAGAAAAGATCTACTAATTGGCAAGCGGTTAAGATTGCTGAATATTGGCAGTTTGACCACAGTTCGAATTACGGCGAACAGGCTGACTACTGACGCATATTTTGATGATTTTCTTCCTGTGTACCATCAAAACGAAGTATTTGCCTTGAAAGCCTTCACCCTTAGTTAATTTGCTCTCGATTAATTTGGCAATCGACTGAAATAATTAAACAAACAAAACAGATAAATCTGAAAAACTCTACTTTCATATTGTCAAAATTTAATACGTTATGAAAATGATTATTCTATTAAGTGGATGAAATTAAATAAGTGTTAAACCATTCAATCTGAGATCAGAAAAAATGTATTATTTCAAGGATTTAGGGATCTAGGTTTTGAATAAATATTAAACATGGAATATGAATTCTTACTTGAAAAGCATAAAAATATTGAACCAGGTACCCCTAAAATAAAAACACAGTCTTCTTTTTTTTTTATGAACTCTATGAAGTATTTCTGCCGCTTTCTTAGCATGCCTTCGTGGTTTAATGGTCAGCACACTCGGGGCGCGTATTCGAGAGGTCCGAGGTTCGAGTCCCGGCGAGGGCAATGCTCATTTTTCATATCTCCTGCTTCGAAATAATCTAATGACTCTACAACTCTTCTGCTGGAGTTTAAACAAAACTTATTTTTCTTCCCCATATCTCTGTTTAAAGATTTTAAAAACATATTCTTAAGAGATGCAAATGCCTAAAAATATGTCCAGTTTGAAATTACCAAATGTCGAATAATTTACAAGAGTCATCGAATTCAAAGATCCAAATGTCTTATCCCTAGTACATTCGAATCTTTCTATAATGAACTTCCACATATAATGAACTAACCTTTAGGTGCTGTCTAATTTTATATACATTTAATGATATTTTATTCTGGTGAAGCAAACCTCCAGAGGCATGAAATCGTATATAATGATCCGTGTGCATGTCTTAAATTAAAACTTTTTTGTGTTTTTCATAATTATCCCGGAATTTCTAGTTTAAACGAAACAACCACTAACTTTTAAATCATCCAAGACGTTAAGATCCGAATTTCATCCGTAAAGGAAGATATTTTTAAGTTACTTTTCCTTCAGTTTCACTTCCACCTTTCTCTGCGTTCTAACCAAAGGCTTTGCTAGACAGTGAGAACTCAATTTTATTACAGTGAGGACACGATAAGCGGATCATACGAGATCATATGGTATTAATGACAACTTAACGAACCAAAGAGCATGAATGAATTCTTTTACTTCATTCAAACTCTTGAGTGAGCTGTCAGACAGAGCTCTGTTTAAGGCTGGTGCTATGATGGAAATTTTGAAACTTTTGCTATTGAAAGAAATAAGAAACAATGAATCATGTGAGCTTAAGAATATACAATATTTTAGAGAATGAAATTTTTACTCATATCGGTTTGTTTTATTTTAATGTAATTGCTCTGTGTCCTTGAGATAAAGGTTTTGCATCCTTTAGATTTTCTGCAAGTAGGATATTCTTTAAATGATTACTGAACCTTCACTTTGCAACTATGAATCAAATCTTTCTAAAACCTGCACCATGTCAACAGAAAATTACAAAATTCTTTTGTACCCAGAAGTGAAATAAAAGTTAAAGGCAAATTCATCCATATTTATTTCGTTATTCATTTTTAGTAATTCATATTGTTATGAGTAAAATAGTTATTCATAGTTATAAATGGATAAAAATGATATTTTGCTAAAGTTGCTATCGTAATGAAACTGGAAAGAACAAACAACAAACTTAAATAACTGCGCATAATTATGATTGTAATTAAATTCTAATATAATTTTTTAAAATTATATTTACTTTTTACTTTCTTTAGCAAACAATGTTAGTCAGACATTTTTTCCTTTCTAATTTACCATTCAATTTTTACATTTTCTTGGGAGATAAAATATATTTCTTATCAGATCGGATATAGCGAACCAAACTCCCGGTCCCTTGAAGTTTGTTATAGCAATGTTCAACTGTGGGTATGTTTTAAAAGCGTTATCAATTTACAATCTAAAAGCCGTTCAGATTATTCCTTTCTAACAACTTTTCTTTTAATTTTTGTATTCTCCAACATGCTCTGTTTTCTTATCTTTTTTTCCAATCTACTGCAAAAAATAAATGTTATCCGGACGATTCCACGAAATCCAGCTATAGCACAATCTTCGAATAAAAAAAAAAGGAATAATTTTATGACATCTGAAAACCAACCAAAAGAACACCAATACAAACTATTGAAAAGTTCTTCGGATTGTTCGATAAAATGCCCCAGAGGGCATCGAATGCCGAACCTCGTATCAACACCATTAGAAGCCAAGCCGAATGCCATCCAAGTCATGTCCCCCACCCCTCACAAAGTATTCTAACCACGTCCACGTCTCTCATTTGGGTTGGGAAGTAGAAGAGCAGAGTATTTCATTTTGGAACTTAGGAGTAAAGTTTCCACACGTAACCTACCACACTCGAGATCATGATCCGAATTTAGTAAGGGGTTGGGGAAGTACGCTCCAGCCGCAATAGCCCTCTTGCGGCTCGAAATAAGGATTCTCCGGTTTCCTTAAACGCATTTTTACTTCCTGCGTGTGCGCGGCTTGCAGCGGGAGGAGACTTAAAAAGTACTTTGTTTCCCGTTACCGATCGTTATTTTCTTAAAAGCTGGAAAGGGAAATGGTATTTGTTAAAGTGTATTGCTTTGGTTTAACTTCGTATGAGAAAGAAAGTGGTGTACCAGTAGCAAAAGAAAACACAAAAGGCAATGAAAATATCATTTACGTAGATTTCGTCATTTTTAATAAAAAATTAAAGCTGAAACGTATCAAAGTGTATCGCTTTAGTTTAGCTTGATAAAATAACTATCTACTACGGGTAAACGAAAACACTAAGTGCAATGAAAAAGTGATTTGTTTAGATTTCGAGCCATTTTTAATAATAAATTAAAGCGGAAAAAGCTCAAACTATGCCGTAAATATTCGTTTTCAGATTAATTAAGCTTTATGTAAAAGATTTCAAAACACTTTAATGTTCTAAGATTATTTGTCCCGCCTTCTTAGCATGCCTTTGTGGTGTAGCGGTCAGCACACTCGGCGTGTATTCCAAAGGTCCGTGGTTCAAGTCCCGGCGAGGCATTGCTCATTTTCCCCTCTCCTGCTACGAAATAACCTAATGTCTCTACAGTGGCGCCCGAACTAAAAAAGGTGGTGGAGGATGATTCTCCACCACCAGGATTTGGCGACTGGGTTCCCTAATCTGCAGTCACCCAGTAAAAGGGGCAATATAAAAGGTATTTCTCCGCCTTCTTAGCATGCATTTCTGGTGTAGCGGTCAGCACACTCAGCGCGTATTCGAGAGGTCCATGGTTCGAGTCTCGACGAGGGCATTACTCATTTTTCATATTCGAAAAAACCTAATGTCTCTACAAGATATGTGATTAGAAATTCCTTAAAAGGGTAGTAATGTAATCTAAAAACATTAGCCCAGTTTGTTTTGCAGAACTTTGTCTCATAAGTTTTCTGAAAGATAAGATATTTATAAGTTTCTAAAAATAATAAAGAGAAATTTAATTTCATTAAAGTTACATTACATTGGTATTTTGCGAAGGTAGAAGAAAATAGAAAACAGAAGAAAAAAAAATAGAAAAAGAAGAAAGATAGAAAAAGAAGTCATTAAAATTCAGGTGATGTAAACATGTACACAAAACATGATTAAGTTAAGTATGAACTTTACCAAAGCTTGTGGATCTGTTACAGAATAATGCTTCTTCTTGCTATGGAAAACTTTGCAAAAAGATAGAAACTAATATTCAAGCTTAGAATTCTTTTCCACACATCGCATTCTTAATTTACTTTAACAGCTAATGTCTTTAGCTACACTTGAATGGAACAAGGAATGAAGAATTTAGTTGCCACGGCAACACGATGTTAGTAACATCAATGACTGAAAAGTTTTAAAGAATAAATACTACGCCCTACTTCTTAGTTTAGTCATGGGTAATAATTTCGGTTCACTAGGGGCAATAGAAATTTTTTCTAGCGTTAAACTGTTTAACAGAATTTTTGCGCTTAGTTGGAGAATTTCTTAATGATATTCTTTTCTAATGGTGTTACTATAACTGAAATAATGTACGTATCCATGAAGTAAATGAGTGAAAAGTACGAAAATGGTGTAATTATTATAGGAAATTTTAAATTCTGAAATTTGTTCTTAGAATATACATGACAAAGAGCAAGTCGATATAAAATATAAAATGCCATAAATCCACAATCTTAGACCCAACAAAGATTTTATGTAAGATTCAAAACTTTGATTTTTATTTAAAATCTGTGCAAATAATGTTTGTAAATACAGCTAATAAAGTAGCTAAAATTATCTTGATTTGAGAAAAAGGAAATCGTGGACGATAATGTGTTCGTATTATTACATTTTGCATTTTAGACAAATATCTCAATTTAAATGAGAAGGAAGCAAATTTCAACGCATTTAGTATGGTACACTGCGGCGGGGAAAAAAAGAAGATTGTTCTATATCTCACGTTTAACTGGGCCGATTGACGGAATTCGGCTCGCGTTTTTCATATCTCGAAAGAGCGACTTATGATACGTATTAGACTTATATATAGCATTGTTCTAATATAGGTATTTTGATACAAAATTGGACTTTTTTTGAAATAACAGGCCGGATGTTTTTCCATATTTCGATTCTATGACTCAAATGATGCCAAAGTGCCAAGTTTTGTAAAAATCGCACGAATGGCTTCTAAAAAATTAGCGAAATTTTACTTCTCAATGTTAATTGACTATGGTATATATTTATTAATTTCTCCTGTTTTATTAAACTTATTTGATTCTTCCTTTCACAGTTCGAAATTTAGGCTCATTCCGAATAAAATTCGCCTATTTTTTATGATCTATTTTTAAAATTTGTACTTTTAAATAATTTTTATAAAGTTCTCAAAAACTTTATTTATAATCTATAAAATTTTTACCATCGTCTTAAAGTAGGTGTATTTGTAAGCACGCCTGCAAAAAATTAGAGTTTTTTAGTAAAAATTTCCAAAGATATGCGTGAATTTATATATCGGCGTGTTTTGAAATTTGTTAAAAGCGGTAATAAAAGGACTTTGGTTTAGGCAATTTTTTAAAATTATTTGAAAGTAGGAACGACGTGACTTTTTTCCTGCTCTTGCACAGTGTAAAAAAGGAAAGGAAAATAGGCTACCATAAGTTAAGAAGTTCGCCAAGTGAATCATTCTTGGCGCAAACTGAAAAACAAATGCTCCAAGATTTCAGAAAAAGTCAGATTTTGTGTCAAAATACCTATATTAGAACAATGCCATATACAAATCTAATATATATATATCCTAGGTCGCTCTTTCGAGACATGAAAAATGGAATTTGAAGTTCGTCAATCGGCCCAGTAGAACGGCAGATATAGAATTGTTCCTCTTTTTCTTTTCTTTTCTTTTTCTTTCTTTTGGCGCAGTGTATATCCATTTCTCTGTGGCCCATGAGTGCTCGAGTGTATAAGATCACTAAAGATTGATAATTCGATTCGGATAAATTTCCGTTGAAGGTTCTGGCTACATGAAAAGCTTTAGTGGCTTTTGCCAAGGGTTATGTGAATGACTGTCTGTTTTCTATAGAAAGTGCTCCATGAAGTCATCTCCTTCCTGAAGCAAATAACTTTAATATGTTTTGCCATAGTTGATTAAATTAAACCAAAACCAGTTGTCTCTGCTTAATTTACCATACTTTTGTGCATTGGAAAATTCCCGAATGCACTCTTTATTCATAGATCTTACACCCAAGCGGCAGCACATCTTCTGTTGTTTCTCGACTCTTTTTATGTACTCTAATAAAATTTATGACTGCCGTTTGTCGGTTTTAAATCCGCTTAATAAAAGAGCACTAAATGCTAAATTACGAAAGTACACTATAGTGTTAACAACCTCACCTTTGCCAGCACGGAATGGAACAGCTCAAAAGCGATTTCAGCTCTATAAGGGAACCGACCCTGTTGGTTCCTAAAATGTAAAAAAATGAAGCCAAATCCTTTCGTTTTTGATTATATGCCACTGATAGTTATCAATTTTGGTGATGTTACTAACGGTGTTGACTCTACGCCACGTCAACTCAACGCGATGCCATCGATCTTGAGGGTTGAACATACGTAGTGCTGATATGCCTCTGACAACACTGCGATGGTGTCAAATCTGCACTAATATTTTAACCAATTCTAAATCGTTATCAAAATCTTGCTTAGTGTGTCGATTAGGCTATCATCGAGCCGATTATGCCCATAGATCAATATCAAAATCTTGTTGATCATGTCGATTATGCCGAAAACTCTCATTGGAGAGTAGATGCTGTACCGATTTCGATTATATGCTATATCGATGCTAAGTCATATCGATCTTACATATTAACGATCCTAGGCAGTGCCAACTATCCTGAGATTGTAAGCCTAAATTACGACCTTCTGTTTAGGAAGGGTTTAGATGTTATATCTGCTGTCTTATTCTAAACATATAACAGACGTTTACTTGTGTGTACATGAACTTAGCTGGAATTTCTAGATGTTAAATAATGAAATGTTTCTCACATATTCGCCTGAATTTCAGAAAAATTACCTGGTAGTACAGAAAAAAGGTAAAATGTTTGAATTAAATACTTCAAAGAGGTAAAATTTGATTCTGAGAGGGACTTTTTTTAAAATTAATCAATATCCTTCTCCAAATTATAAATTAAAATATGAAACTAAGGATCTTTTACAGCATAGATGTCTTTTTTATAATCTTATACATACGTGTCTTTTATAATTTTCTATATATGTGAATATAAAATCCGTTAAAACATCTGCGATAAGTGCATTAAATTTGAAATAAGATATGAAATGAAACAAAATGAATTAAGTACATAAATATTTACAATAAACTCCTAATGATTGAGTTGTAAGAAACGCAAGCCTGATCACTAATTATTCAAGAAAGCTTAGAAAGGTACACTGAGAAAAAAAAAAGGGGGAGCAGTTTTATATCTTCCGTTCTGCTGGGCCGATTGGCGAAATTCAACTGGCGTTTTTCATGTCTCGAAAGCGCGACTTAGGATATATATTAGATTTGCACATAGCACTGTTCTAATATAGGTATTTTGATACAAAATCGGTTTTTTTCTGAAATGGTATGCCAATTTGTTTCCATAGATTCTACGACTCAAATTATGCCAAACTGCCAAGTTTTGTAAAAATCGCAGGAGTAGTTTCTAAAAAATTAGCTCACAAAATTTTACCTCCTCAATGTTAATTGAATTTGGTATATATTGTTGCGTGCGTACGGGTTCGTAATAAATTGAATGCACAAGTCCGAATCACAAGAAATGTAACAAAACGCTGGATTATTCTTCAAAGATAATCGTACAATATCTCAGTATCACGCAATATAAACAGTAGTTATATTTTAAACTACTAAAACGTTACATAGAACGCAATCTAAAGCACAGAGAAAGCTAATCCGATCTTACCGCGCATTCGCTACAGTCAACAACAACAGCTCACTAAAACAGCAACTAATAAACAACTGAGCTGAGATGTCTCTCTCCGGCTTTTATAGATTTTTAAGTCGGCCGCGCAAGGCAATTCTAGCAATTTCTGGAAAGCAAAAAGAGTAGAATATGGTTACGGCTAGTCAATTACATTTATTAAAATTAAAAATAAATTGCGGAAATAAACTTTTATTCAGTGTTAAATTGTGCTCTTGTATTTTTACTTTTCCGGCGTCACGCGCTGCATTGAACTAGAAAATAAAACAATTTTAATTACAATTCTTTTTAAAACATCTAACTAAATACAAAATTCGTAACAATATTTATTACTCTTTTTTTATTAAACTTATTTGATTCTTCCTTTCATATTTCAAAATTTAGGTTCATTCCAAATAAAATTTACCAATTTTTTATGATTTATTTTTAAAATTTGTATTTTTAAATAATTTTTATAAATTTTTCGAAACAATATTTGAATTATAACCTATAAAAGTTTTTCCATCATCTTGAAGTAAATGTATTTCTAAGCATACTTGCAAAAAAATTAGAGTCGTTTATTCAAAATTTCTTAAGATCTACATGAATTTACATTTTGGCGCGTTTTGAAATTTGGAGTATTTATTATAAGCGATAAAATCGAAAATGTGCTTTACGGATTCTGTTAAAATTATTTGAAAGCATGAACGATGATTTTTCTCCGCTCGTGGAAAATCAAAAAAAGGAAAAGAAAATAGGTTACTATAAATTAAGAAGTTCGCTAAGCAAATTATTTTTGGCGGAAACTGAAAAAAAAATCCGCCAAGATAAATTTTTAAATTTCTCCATAAATCTCTCACCAAAATTAAAAAAAATTATTATCTGGGCATAATTTGAGTCGTAGAATCTAAATACACTTACGTTTGTGAAAATTGCAGCACCATAAAGGACTTACGCGAGTGAGCTGAAATTTTCAGGAAATGCAAAGTAGCGCATGATTTGCAAATGATTAGAATTGCAAATCCGTAGCGCATGCGTATGCTGAGCAGCGCCCTCTGAACGGCTGATGGATCCGAATAAATAGACGGCTGTAGCGAGGCGTGTATGGTTATCGGTGGTTATCTGCTAGTGGTAAACGTTAACTCAATCTGTACTTATGCCTCGTCGACGAAAGAGAGCGAGATTTGAACAACTTACAGAGTTTGAACGAGGGAGAATCATCGGCCTTCGTGAAGCTGGATTGTCGTATCGTGCAGTAGCCTCTCGTGTGCAGCGTAACAGCAGCACAGTGATGCGCGTTTGGAAGCAGTGGACGGACGAGTGTCGGACAACTCGGAAATCCGGGAGTGGACCCCGAAATGTGACGTCAGCTCGCGATGATAGACACCTGGTCCGCATGGCGCGGACGGACCGTACAGCTTCCTCTAGACAATTGGCAGCACTGTGGTCAATAGCTACAGGTGTTTCATTGTGTGCTTCATCAATTCGTAGACGTCTGCTGCAGTGTGGACTGCGCGCACGGACTCCTTTATACAGGATCCCCCTAACGCACGACCATCGCCGCCTGCGGCTACAATGGGCCAATCAGCATAGAGACTGGCGTGCTGATTGGCAGCATGTCGTGTTTTCTGACGAATCCCGCTTTAATTTGTGGTACCATGATGGCCGCATTCGTGTCAGACGCTATGCCGGTGAACGCCACCTTCCGGAGTGCATTATCGAACGCCACAGTGGACGAACACCCGGAGTTATGGTCTGGGGCGCCATAGCATATCATAGACGATCTCAATTGCTACGAATTGTGGGCAATCTGAACAGCAACCGGTATATCCGTGAAGTTCTACAGCCCGAAGCTGTTCCCTTCCTTCAAAGCTTGCCAGGCGCTGTATTTCAACAGGACAATGCCCGCCCTCATACTGCTCGGATTGTTAAATCCTTCTTTGCAGCGCAGCAGGTACAGCTTCTTCCTTGGCCTGCGTGTTCCCCGGATATGTCGCCAATTGAACATATGTGGGATGTCATTGGTCGGCGTCTTGCTCGTGATCCTCGTCCTGTTGCGTCTGCAGACGAACTTTGGGTACGCGTACAAACGATATGGAATGCTCTTCCTCAGTCAGACATTCAAACTTTGTTTGACTCCATGCCACGTCGTGTAGCAGCACTTATTGCGGCGCGTGGTGGCCACACAAAATACTGATTCTGATCTCTTGTTCTTGTTTGTTTGCTTTGAACATTTAATCATTTATTTGTACCACTACCACTCAACTGTGTATTAAATTGCATTCAATTATGACGATTCCTTCTTGGTGTTGCAATTTTCACAAACGTGAGTGTATGAAAAACGAATGGTATGTTATTTTTAAAGTCCGATTTTGTGTCAAAATTCTTATGTGAAGACAATGGCTATATATAAATCTAATATATATCCTAAGTCGCGCATTAGAGACATGAAAAATGTAATTTGAATTTCGTAAATCGGCCGAGTAGAACAGGAATATAGAACTGTCCAAATTTTTATTTATTTATTTATTTATTTTTTGCCCAGTGTACAACATATTTTTTTTAAACATTTACCTTTCCTACTGTGATTTTTCCCTTTTCTCAGTTTAAAGGCTGATCTTCAGAAATTATGAAACACGGAAAAAACAAATTGACGGGAGGCTGTCTGTTCCATTTATTTCAAACGGCCGTTGGATTTAGATGCGTAGGAGTGGTTCCTATGATTTTTAGATTTTGTATAATACACAACTGATCAATACTTTTATTTGACAGACACCGTTGAAAAATCTCTGCACTATAATGGGGTAAAATTGCAGCCAAATTTAACAGTTTATGATTGGCAACAGTAGAAAAAACCCTTAATTTATTTGGAAAATTAACAAATTTAGTCTATTTTATTTTCTTCGTATTATTTTCATAATATCGTTTGTTGTGTTCTTTCCTTTTTACAGCTAAACTCTCTTTATTACTTTATTTGAATAATTCTTTCTTTAATTGTTTTGCTTGTCCTTTTCTTTGTATTCTATTTTTTTAATGAAGGCACTGTACAGTTTTCAGTTTTTCAGACGCAAAATAACAGGAAATACAAGAATTTCACTAATTTACCCCTTATAAATGCGTTATTTATAAATGTGTAAATGAAATTTACTCCTTATAAAATTCTGGACAAAAAGAAATATTTATAATAAACGTCTTCCTTATAGTAACCTCACTTTCTGAAACTTGAATAGTAAGTATAGGAATAACCAATAGTATAATTATTGGCATCATGTTATACAGGCAAGTATTCCATCAAAAATGATCAACACACTATATTTATTTTACACATTTCCATTAACGAATTTATTTTGAAAAAAAAATCTGAAAGTTTTTAGATTTTAAATTACGCCCAAAGGGATATTTTTTTTTAACATTTTGTGTGTTACCTTTATTTATTAAATATCATGTTCTTCGCACTTCAACCATAAAATTCACTTCAGCAGCAATATCGCAAAATAATTTTAAAGTGAGCATATCTTTAGAATTTTCGATACACAGTCACACGCGCTAGAGATAAATTTTTTTTTCTGTACAACGTTACCATTGCTCGCTTTGAAATCCTTTAGTTGTTAATTAAAAATTCGTTAAAGTTTTACAAAATATGAAATTGATAATAAAACAAATTCCAAATTTCAAATTTTAAGCTTCCAGATGCCCATATTCGGCTGGAAACGTTCAATATTCAAAAACTTGATGGCTCTAGGTACCGTTGTTTTATCACAATGCGAGAAACATATATACACTCATACAGATTCTTCATTATCTAATTTCTTTAAATATAATACAGGGTGATAATATTTGGCGGCAACATTTTGAAAAGTGAAACAACGCTTTTAGTGAATCAACGCAAGACCAATACGAAATCAATAGTCTTTCTAGGCAAACTGCCCCTTTGAGCTAATAATTTTGAGATAAATAAAAATCGAACATTTTATTGCCGAATATAAGCATTATTTTTTTCCAATTTTAATATTTGGTGTTTCCATCTTTCTTTTTTAATTACAGCAGCAGCCCTGTTCGGGCAGTTTTCCATAATTATCACATTCCAGACTTGTTCAAGAGCATTTTAAAGGCAAAATTTGAATGCTATTGAGTAGCGTTTGTGTTAAAAGAAATTACACACTTACAATAATGCATTGCTATTGAAACAAGCTTGAGATAAATAAAAATCGAACATTTTGTCACTGAACATAAGCAAACATTTATTCGTAATTTTAACAGTTGTTGTTTCCATCTTTATTTTAATTATAGTAGAAACTCTGTTCGGTATACTAGCCATTGTTTTACGACAGTATTCCACAATTATGCTACTCCAGACTTTTTCAAGGGCATTTTAAAGGAAAATGTTGAATGTTATTGACTAGCTTTTGTATTAAAAGACATGCGGATATTCTGTCGGATAATTCTGGAGATTGTGATGGCTAATATAACACATCAGTATTATTTACTAGATGAATCCTCTGCCACCGAATTTAAGCATGGTGAGTTATTTTGCTAAAATGAGATACCCTCCATATTCGTACAAGCGAATAAACAGGAAAATATGGTTTTTTAGTTGTTTCAAGAACACTGACATATTTTGGCAATACATGTGTCTTTCATAAATGTACACGGAGGAAAAAAGAACAACAACAAAAAAAAAACTTGGATTTGTTTGAAAGATTATTTGCGCATGAAAAACAAAAAAGCAAAGCTTTCCTGAAAATTTGATTCATCCGTAAAAAGCATTTGTCCATTTTTCTTTTCTAAAGAGTTCGTGTGATAAAACCCTCTTTTATCCCAATACTTCGTTCTTTCTTGAAAGTCCGAGGCTTCTTTCTAGCTTTACAATCTCTCTTTCATGCCAGCTGCTATAAGTCTTCTCACAATTTTAGCACTAATTGGGGATCCAATTTCCTGTGACATCTCTGAAGCAAGATCGGGAGAATTCTTTCTTCTAAATGAGTTTCGAAACAAAAGTTTGATTGCCACATTTCAATATTACTTTTTTCTACCAGTTCTTTTCATGTTCAAGTGTTAACCTGCTTTCTTAAAACGTTCCAAATAATATTTACTGTGCATCACAAGGTGAACATTTAAAATATTTGGAAAACTCAACATGGCATTCGATATAGTTATTGATCATTACGTTTCCCATGGTTTGACGTTTACTGTAAACATTATTCTAATTCTCAAAATTATTAGCTAAGACAAAGAATAATGAAACTTCCAGTAAAACAAAAAAGTTCGTCAATTTTAACAAAACCCATTTCTAAGAAAATAATAAAAATAGAAAAAATCTGAAAACTTACAGATTTTACATGACGCCAAAAGGGGTGTTTTTTTAATGTTTTGTGTGTTACCTCTATTTATTAAATATCATGATCTTCGCACTTAAATCATAAAATTCAACTCAAAAACAATATGACAAAATATTTTTCCGATACACGGTCTCTCACGCTGGAGATGAAATTTTTTTTCCCATACAGTATTGCCATTGTTCGCTTTGAAATCGTTGAGTTTTTAAATCAAAAACTCGTAAATGCTTTACAAAATATGAAACAAATAATAAAACAAATTCAAAATTTGCTCTTCTAGAGGCCCATATTCGGGTGGAGACGTACGTTATTCAAAATTTGATGGCTTTAGGTACCGTTGTTTTATCACAATGCGAGAACATACATTCATGCATTCAAACATACATTTCACTATTTTTTATTATTTAATTTCTTTAAATATAATACATTACTGTAATGTTTGGTGGCAACAGTTTAAAGTTATTCGCCGTTTATAGTGAATCAATGCAAAATGCAAAAATGTAATTAATAGCTCTTCTTTGTAAATTGCCCCTTTGAACTAAAACTGAATTAAAAGTTCAGTTTTCTTTTCTTTTTTAAGAATCGTAATAGCTTTAAGAATAGATTCATAGTTATAGGCAGAGAAGCATTTTTATTAGCCGAAAAGGATTATCCCTCTCAAAAAAAGGATTTGCGTCGAATCACTATAAATGAGTCGTTTCACTTTTCATTAGAGTCTGTAGCCGTTCAGCAAGCAGAAGGAATATATATAGAAAAGATATATATATATATATATACAGAGGCTGTTCGCACATTTTTTAGACGATGTATATTGTATTCACAAAACTAAATTACATAAAATTCTTAGGCTTTAAATGTTCTATTTGACATCCCTTATTCTCAACTATCTTTCGACACCGCAATTTCCAGGATAATAATGCCTTTTGAAGTGTCAGAAGACGTATTCTATCCCATTCCTCTCGAACAGCTTTCCAGAGTCCTGTTAGGGTTTGGGGGCAACGTTTGGATAATGCAGTTTTTAAAAGTCCGAAAGCACAAAAATCCATAGGTGACACATCGGGAGATTTAGTAGGGATATCAGTGAAGGGTATGGCCTTGATACCAGTTTTTTGTTCCATTTCTTTTAGGAAATTTACAGTGGATTTTGATGTGTAACTGCTAGCTTTGTCCTGATGGACTCTCAGAGATTGATGGCACTGCGGGTAAAGCGATGGTATCTCATTCAGAAAAATTAGCGATAAAATATGTTCCTGATAGTATTTGGAGTTAATCTTGACAATGTTTTGCACTCTCTTTATTTTTAACTTGCCATTATAAGAAAAACCAGCAACAATCATGAATCCCTTAGAAAAACTTTCTTTCGATTCTTTGAACCATGTACTTAAATTTTGTTCTCCCCTTTTATGATAATAAATGGCTCTTTTTTGTTACAGTCACTTACATACACCCATGCTTCATCTATTGTGACAATTGTTTTCCATTTTTTGGATAAGTGTTTCTCATATAGAATTCTGCAGCGTGTCCTGCGTCGAGCGATATGCTTCGGAAGAAGACGATGCACATTGCGTTTTTTCGCTTTCTTAAGATTTAAATCAACGTTTATCATTTTGTTTACAGTGGACACCGAGCATTTTAAGGATTTTGGAACTGTCCTTCGAGTAGGGGAATTTTCTTTTAACATTAAACAACGTACCTCCTAACTGTCCTTTGACTAAGGGGATTTTCTTTTAACATTAAACAACGTACCTTTGCAATAGTCGAAGATGTCCGTTTTTTCCTTGGATACTTGTTTGGAATTTTTGTCCCACTCGAGGCTCCAATTTGACGTTTTTTTCCTTTTTTGTTGATGATATTACCTATCGACGCTTTAGATATTACAAAACCATGACTCTCACATCGTTTTTGAATAATGGAGTATGCATATTTCTCTTCTTAAAGAGCGTAAATGTAGCCTTCGAACCACTGCTTTGTTAAATTCGCCATTTTGAATAAAAACAAAAGTTTCAAGTTACAGACGATAATTTTGACTTTTAAAAACATAGTACAATTGCAGTTACTTCTTTTGCATCAAACGAATTTTTATTACCGCTTACCAAAATCGTCTAAAAAATGTGCGAACAGCCTCTGTATATATATATATGACATACTATATACCATATATATATATGATATATTATATACCATATATGTAAATATGATATGCTATATACCATATATATATATTGTCAGGACTGAGTGTTCGGTGCATATTCTTGGCAACCATCTTCGTGAGAACTTTAAGTCCTGACCTGGAACAGGGAGCTGAATGCAGCTGTGTTCTGTGGTAGAAAACTGTGGTTAAGTGGTAGAAGAACTGCACTTCAGAAGGATTTAAAATCCTCTTTTATTAAACCACAATTATAAACAGCCACTTCCCAACTCGGGAGGGATACCGAAAATAACGACCGCACTTGGGTCTAAACTGAACAATCAAATTATTTAAATTAAAATTAAATAGAAATTAAGTCGCCGTTGCTCACAGAGCTGTGAACGCGAGTTTGGCCTCTATGCTAAAGGGTGCGTAGCAAGATTTAACTAATACTAACGCACTTAGATTTACTTCAATAAGTAATAGCGTAACAGTGCTACGGCTTAGAATTTAAATACTAGCTGATCAGGCGAACGTCGAACAAAGTAGCAGTGGTCTGAGACTAAAAGCTCTCTCACACTGATAGGTTCCTACCTACCGTTTAAATAGCAACCTGGCTCCACTTCAAATTAGCATAAAGCTGAAACGCGCCCTTATTCTAACGGGAAGTTGAAATAAGAACAGATAGAAAAAGGCAAATTAAAATAAAACTTTGTTAGTTTAAACTAAAACCTTACAATATATATATATATATATATAGATGAAGCAAACTACTTGAAAGCAACGGATGCAGCTATTAAGAATATGTGTTTCTTACATTGATTTAAATATTGATTGATTTAAATATTGATTGATTACATTGATAAAAAATTCGTATTGATTTAAATAATAAAAATGCATTAAATTCACGATTTATCTAATTAAAAATATTTAGTATTTTCATAGAATGACATTATATATTTTTTAAAATTTATTTCATATTTTGTAAAACTTTAATAAATTTTTGAATAACAAACTCAACCATTTGAAAGCGAGCAGTGGTAATACTGTACAGAATAATACAACAATTTTATCTCCAGCGCGCGAGAGTTTCTATCGGAAATTCTAAGCATGTGCTATTTAAGGTACTTTAAGATTTTGTAATTTAACTGAAATTTATGTAGCGTAATTGCAAATAATGCGATGTTTAATAAATAAATTAACTTACAAAATGTTAATATTAAAAAGACAAAAAAGTTCAGTAAGCCATTTTGCTCTGAAAGCTGAACATTGATATGATGAAATGAAAAAAAGGAATAAAAATAAAATAGAAAAATGTGTGCCAAAACTTAAATCTGCTTCGGGAATTTTTAACATATACTGCTAAACTGCTTTTAAAAAGTTTGCAATTTTGCTGTTGAACTGTATAAGGTGTGCGAAGGAAACGATGTTTAATAATAAAGGTAAAAAGACCAAGGGAAAAAAAAAGGCGGTTAGCAGGAGTGAGTGTATTTGCAGAGTAATAGACTGCGAACTCAGAGAAAGCAAAAAAACTTAACAAACTAACAAACTCTTTTGGATGACCGTTAAAAATCTGAAACCTTTCAGGCGTTTTTAATAAGTTTTTATTTAGTACCCTCATGGCGTTTCATTATGGACGGAATTTTGACATCTATTTTAATCTTTAATTTATTTTCCGATAAGCTGTAGAATTCAAATTTTGTACACATACGGTTTATCGATGGAAATGCAATATATTCATTTGAGTTTTTCATAGTATTCCACTATGGTCGGAATTATATTAGTTTTCTGTTCTTTGTATCACCTGATAGAGCGAAAAAAATCTTTTAAACGAGCTTCATGTGAGAGTTTTAATCAAATTTTTCTTTTAGCCTAAAGAGCGTTAGCCCAGAGCTATTAATTTCGTTTTGGCATTTTGCGTCGTTTCACTTTCTATGTTGATTCACTTTCCAAACTGTTGCCACCAAATATTACAGCCCTGTATTATATTTAAAGAAATTGAATAATGAAGAATCTGCATAAATGTATGTATATTTTTCGCATTGTGATAAAACAACGGTACCTAGAACCAACAAAGCTTGAATAACGTAATCCTCCACCAAATATGCGCATCTGGAAGCCCTAATTAGGAATTTGTTTTATTATTTATGCCATATTTTGTCAGACATTAAAGAATTTTTGATTAACAAACTCAACGATTTCAAAGCGAGGAATGGCAACACTGTACGAAAAAAAAACATTTTTATCTCCAACGCGCGAGACTGTGTATCGGAAATTTTAAAGATATGTTCATTTTAAAATTATTTTGCGATATTGCTGTTGAATTGAATTTTATGGTTTAAGTGCGAAGAACATGATATCTAATAAATAGAGGTAACACAAAAACGTTAAAAGACAAGACGTTCCTTTGGGCGTAACGTAAAAGCTTTCTTTCTTTTCTTTTTGCTTTCTTTTTGTAAAATTGCTGAAAGACCATTTCACGTAACAGATTTGTTGCTGGAAGTAAAGGAGTAATTAATCGCTGTTAAGAAACGATGTCACTTGACAGATCACCTGCCATTGAGGCTAGAAAAATAAAAGTAGAAAGCATTAAAAACAGAAGGTTTGTAAGAAATAAGCTTCCTATTAAGCTATACATTAAATTATTTTCTGTGTTTAGTTCATAAATTATTTTACGAGTTTTAAGTAAAAACTTATTTGAAAGATTTTTTTTATTTATTTGATTGCTATTTTAAAGATACTTCAACAATAAGGCGGTGCATAATATTTTTGGCCAAAGATAATTACTCAAGTTATGAGGAATTAAGGTTTGACAACTATTTTAAGTTTTAATAACAATTAAGCAGATTAAACATTGTCATATTTTCTTTTCACATCACACACATTCGCTGAGACCAGACGGGTGCGCAAATTAAAAAGCATGTACAAAGCAGTTTAAGTGTTAATATAGATTAACAAAAAATCTTGTAAAGTAAAGAGTCGTTTTATTGTTTTTAAGTGCTGCTCTAATTTGTTTGGAAAGAGTTAATAGTTATCTGAATGCGCATTGATTCCTGCTATAGCTTGAGGTTGGTATGTGTACCCCTTCTGTTACGCATAACTGAAGATACACTGGTGTGCAAAAATTAAGGACGACACGGTTTTTTCAATATAACTTTGTACAAAAGCTTTCCAAATCAACACATTTAATACCGTAAGATCCCAAATACGTAAGGACATGAGTAATGTAAGCAACACTTACTAAAAGAGAAATCAGAGGGATAAAAAGAAGCTTTATTGAAAAAGTAGCATGGAGCGCAATGCGACTGAAGGCCGAAACATCCCTGTAATGGGTGTCCAACAAGAAACATCCGGTCTTTAATAGGGGATATGATCTCCCCTGACTGCTAGGCAGGTTTCACATCATTTGTGCATGTTTTGTTAATAAGCTGTTGAGACACTGCTGCTCGTTCCTCTTGTAGCACCAATCGCAGTTTCGGAATCGTTACTGGCGATAAGTTATGTGCTGCCACGGGTCTCCCTAGTAAGTTCCGTACATGCTTGACGGGATTTAGATCCAGAGATCTTGCCGACCAATCCATGTGTTCAATATCTTCACTCTCCAACAGCTCTTCGACAGTAACTGTGCGATGAGGTGGAGCGTTGTCGTCCATGAAGAGGAACTGAGGACCCATAGCCCTTGTGAAAAGACGCATGTAAGGAAGAAGAACCTCGTTACAATAGCAGTCCCAGGTGACGAACCTCCTTGGGAGATATGAAGGTCGGTCCGGCTACCAAGCATTATGTCTGCTCGAACGAGAACTCCGCGACCTCCAAAACAGTCCCTTTTGATGATGTTGAAGGGGTTATTGCGTGTTCCCCGCTCTGTCCAGATGTGTATGTGTCTAGAATCGCAACTCAGACTAAATCTGCTCTCATCTGTAAAGAGTACTCGTCCCCATTCATTGTCTCTCCAATTCCGGTGTTCCCGGCACCACAGAGAACGCCTTCTCCGATGGGCAGGCGTTAGAGGTACACACCGTACAGGGCGTCGTGCAAACAGACCACCACCGTGCAGTCTTCTGGCCACGGTAAAACGCGATATCGGTCGTCCAGTCGCCTGTGTCGTGTGTCTAGCGATTTCTCCCGCTGTCTGCCGCCTGTTTCTTCTGGCCTGTAAGGCAATATACCGGTTCTTCGGGGACGACCACTACTAAACCCCCGGATAGCTGTTCCTGTAGTTTGAAATTGTTTCCAAAGTCTTGAAACGATCCTGTGAGTAATTCCGAACTCTGCAGCCACACCTGTCACACTGCGGCCTTCCTCCAACTTCCCAATGATTCGACCTCGGGTAAAAGCATCCAGATGTCGTCTAACAGATTGATTATTCGCCATTTCTCGCTGAGGCAGCAACTCGGTGTGATTTTAACTGCTATACAGCGTGCAATCTCTTTGCCAGAAATTCTAATCTTACACCGACAACATGCTTTATACTACTCAGACACTCCCCCATTACGTCTACCTGTATATCTGCGCATGTGCTACCGTACATCACCTTACTTAATCTCCTGATTGGTCTTTCTGTCCGCTCTGCCTCTTCGTTCAGCTGATATGCTAATTTTTCGACTTCGTCCTCAATTTTTGCACACCAGTGTAAAATACAGGTACAGTATTTGAGAGGTACTGATACTGGTAACTGTAAATTTTAAGAAAGGTCGCTTAAGAGTTAAGAATTATTGTTGAAAAGCTAACTGTAAGTTTTAGTTAAATTGTAGCCTAACAAGCGTAGGCAATTCAAGTTTATTGAAGGTTTTCTCCTTTTTTTAAAGCAATCGGTGTTACACCTTTCCTTCCCGCCATCGACTGAACAGCTGGCTCATAGGGTTAGGTGCTTTTCAGCCTGTTAGATCGTGTCGATGGAATTAAAAATAAATAAATAAATAAATATAAATAAAGGGCTTAGTGCTGTGTCTCCGGGAATTGTTTACATTGCCAAGTGCCTTGTCCTCCGGAAGTTGGCCACGCTAAACGAGGAAAAGTTTTTTACTATTATGGTACATGTTATGCATACAGATATATTAAGGATATGGTATAGACTCCGGTACAGATGTAAAGATGAACAAATACATTACAAATTGTGAAGTGCGTTAAATGAGTTCTGCATTAATCATAGTATTAAACATAAGTAAAAACAAAACAAAACAAAATAAAACAAAACAAAACAACAACTTAAAAAACAAGACATGAAGTAAATTAATATATGTACAGAGCGGGCTGCTTGCGGTGTCCAAGGAAAGAAGTCACTCAAGGTTGTCAACAATGCTTTTAGCAATAGTTGTAAAATCTCTAATGTGACTGAGCGTATATTTATTCTTATTTGTGTTGTTAAACCATGCCGGAATATTGATCGCAGCTGGTCTTTTTAAATGCGAATTCACTGTTGCGGGCAATCATACAGACAGTGATCTGGGTCACATGTATTATTTTAAGTCTGTGTAAACTACTTGATATCTTTCATCGGTAGCAGTAAATTCAATAGCTGCAAGTTGAAACGCTGAGTTACTGGGATGAAGCTTCTTAGCGCAGGAATGGATTATGAGGTCACCCTCCATTGCACACCAGGCACTGCCAGTCCCGATCTCTCCTTAGTCGGTGTTACACCACTAATTTTGGTGATGAATTAGAACCGATTTATATGGTTTTTTGCCGAAGACTGTTTTGCCATTGCAAGACCTATCTCTAAAGAGGTCAATCGGACTCTAGGTCTGTCCTTCCTGTTCTTGCCATCAACAAAACGCGAGATTCGAAACGTAATTATGGATGACTATATCATTTGAATATTCTTAGCGGTTCGGTGGCATCACAGTGAGTGCAAATGCATTGTGGAGTACAGGGAAATGCGAGTGCATATTTTTTTGGGAAATAAAACAATTACTGTCTCCTCAAAACCCAGAAATTATTATTATTCCGCTAAGAGCATGATAAATATGAAATTCAGCAAGATTTATGATTCAAATTCTTGCGCAAATGCTAGAAGAAAGTCTTAGCATTGTCACCTGGGTACATGATATAATATCCTTCATTCTCTCTGTGCTATAAGACAATAAGACAGAATTGCCTTATCAATAAGACAGAATTGCCTTATCAATAAGACAGAATTGCCTCAATTCTGAGCTGTTTTACATTTATGCTCAGGAAGTCTCCAGTCAGGAAGTCTCTTTGCAATTCTGTGCATTTAATAGTTTTATTTTTGTCACGCAAAAGAACTGGAAAGCAAGACAGCGAATGGCTTAACTACCCAAAACCAGGAATTTGTAAACGAATAAAAAATAAATAATAAACTTGTTGAATCTTAAATCTGTGTTTGTTTGTCCATTGATTGAAGAGAGGGTAGTAACACACCGATAATTAAAAAGAGATTTCTTGTGAAGGGCTATTAGTGAATATATCTTCAAGAATGAGTTAAGCTGTAGAACTGCATCGTTAATGTCGTGCTTTAAGGGTAAAACTGACGGCAATAGTTTCAACAATCTACAAACACTATCATCAACCTGAAACAATCGAATGTAGATGTAATCGATTCTGTAGATGAGTTGTTATCACAGCAGTATATAAACACTTTACGTAACATTACCTTTTTTTAATGTAACACAGTACTTAAATTGCTATTAACCGAAATCTTGATCAAATACCACACTAGGAATTACAACTCAGGAAATATGGATGGCAATCAGTAGAACGACTGTAACACAGACTGCAACTGAAGAAAATGATGTCTTAAGCTAATTTTTAAATAAACGTTTAAACAGATCAGATTGATCTGCACAAGAAAATTTAACGAAAAATTCAATATTTTAAGTCGGATGTCTTTTTGTTTCGCTTGAATTACCTTTAATGATGTTCTTTATGTATATAATTTATTTTCGACTAGAATACAATAAAAATTCAAGTGTTTCACCATTGCCTCACTGTTTGTTCGGAACATATGTAGAAATCATTACCGTGCAAGAACATTATTATGTGTACTCATTTATTTTTTGTATATTATGTAATATTGCCTGTATTTTCGTACCATTTTATTTCACTTTTAATTATTATGATTGTATGAAACGCAGTAAATAATTTGTCAAAAATTCAGTATTAAATAACTATTAAAGACTTTCAAGATTTTCAAAGCCATGAAATAGAAAAAATTCACTGTGTCCTAATTGCGATTCGAACCACTGCTCTTTTAACTGCTAGCTGGATTTGCTTATATCGTAAGACCACGCTCGGGAAGAGGAGGTAATAAATTATACTTTTTTTGGGGGGAAGTAACGTACAGAGATTCTAAATTTTGATGGGGATCACCTCATTTTTAGTATAACACGCTTAATTTTGTAACGCATCTTTAAATATGGTTCCATGTCTCATTTGTTTAATATTTATATAACATTTGTAAAAATAACAAATAGAAATATCACCAAGACTTCATTTTTAGTGATTTGGGATCCGTATAACTTTTGTTAAGAGTAACTTTTGAAAAATATGCCGAGAAAAAAAATTTCAATCCTTTTTGAACTTGTATATTTTTTGTAAATAAATTGGAGGAAAAGTACTATGCATTATATCACCAAAATTAAAGGCATATATTCTGAGGCATATTGTCTCAGAAGCAGGTATTGAATTTTTAACATAGAAATGACTTTAAGCAAAATTTGCGTTTAGTTTCTTTTGTTTGGATAAATTTCTGCGTGAGAGATTTATGCTAATTTTAGTCATGATACCTGCATTAAGAGATAGATAAACTTACAGTTTTAAGTCCAGTTAACTATTTAACCACTCCTGATGCTTTAGTTAAGAAACAAAAAGTTTTCCTTCGCTTATTTCCAGCAACTACTAAACCATTAACGCCCGGAGCTGCGCCCGAAGCAAAGCGCCTCGAAAGACACATTGTAATTTTAAGCCCATTTCACTTACTAGTTCCCTCTTTGCTTTTCCCTTCCATTTCCTACCTCTGACCCTCCGAAATTCCCCCCCTGCCATTTCCCACTTAATTACCAAAGCGAAAAGTGATCCCAGGGGGCGCTGGCGAAAGTCTCATCTTCTCTTATTCCGGAATTTCCTATTGCTGTGTAAGAGTGAACGAATGTTATGTTGTGCGCCGGGCTGTAAGGAAGACAAGCGATGTAACTTATGATGGCAGTGACCTGTTTTGCTCATGACTGTGCTGGAAGTATCCCTGGCAGCCATGCGCCTTCGGGCTTTGTCTTGGTGTTTTTAGTGATCAGCAGCAAAACATTACCCAGGAATTACCCACGCACGTACGCGAATAAAAGAGGAGCCACGCAAATATTACTTTTTCACGAGTAAACAATTTCAGTGTGAGATAATAGAAGACGGTCATAAGCTTCTTTTATCGTCGCAGTTAATTCTAATGGATGTCAATAGTTATAACAACATTTCTGCATCGTCAACTCTTTCGAGGCAATTTACTGTTTACAACTTCGCGTACTTGTAACTGAGGGATTTTAATAGTTGTCTCATACTATTAGTTTATTACGTGATGCTGAAACATTCATGGCTGTTACTAGCTCTGCTCTTGAATTGTTCTTATCAAAGCCTCCCAAAGTGTATTTTTTTTTTTTTAAACAGTTTTTATGTCAGCTGAGAATATTGATTACAAGGTAACTAATTCCTTGGATGTTTTTAATCGCATCCAATGAATTCGATTAGAGTTTAACTACGCTACAAATAGAAGTTTTCCATTCTGTTGCCATGTAGCTCAAGGAAGCAAACATCAAGCAATATACAGGGTGATTCAAAAATATCTTGCAAAAACGTGAAGGCCGGAGAGAGGACCGAAATAATCAGATTTTATAATGGAACGTGTGCGCGAAATATGATGATGAGGTGATATAGGATTTTGTTCGGAGGCAATTAAAAGCGTTCTATTGGCATAAATCGTCATTCTTCGTACGACGTTTAAGTCGTATGTATTGCTGCATGGACACTACATGCTGTTTGTGTATGGGGTTGGCTGCTAGAATCGAACAGCTCCTCAAAGGAAATACGAGAACGATACCAAATGCTTTCATCTGTTTCTCAACCTCGTGGTTAAACCACAGGTTTTTCAAATTTCGCGCTCGTGTAGCACGTGGTATGATGATTTACATAAGCAGAATGCTTTTACTTGCCGCTGAATATCGCCTTGTACCAGGATCGGAGTCATTTTTTCTGTATCGCCAGGTCAAGGAGTCATTTCTGCAAACATCCCATAAATATTTGTCTCCTACACTACCTCTTTTATTTTCGCCAAATATTTTCTAATCATCCTATATATATGTGTGTGTATCTTCCAGAGCGCCCAGTTTAACGATTAATGAATATACATAAAGTACTTTGGGGTAATTTGTGGGGTCTTCCAGTTTTGTGTAATGGAGAAAAATACGTATCCTGAGAGTTAGTTACCAAGGAATAAAATTAGGCGTTTAAAGGCTCTCTGTATTCAAGTGTCATTCACTTATCTACACTGTAAAGAAATTCAAAGTTATTACAACGGAGTAAAATCATCACCAATCCATTACAGCTATTCCAGAATCATCCCGTTACAATAAATTGGCGAGGATTGAATCTGGGCTGTGTCAATTAATTTTACTTTCTGCATGTCTAATGAAACATCTCTAGCGTTGGGGGAAAAATATATGCTTATCTGCGATTGGATGCGAGCCATCCGCAATGCAGGAAGATTCGATGACGTAATGCGGACTGGTTTTCAGATAGGCTACAGCTTAGAATTCAGGAAGGGGACGTAGCCAAAGTAAAATTAAGAATTTTGAGTTTCGTATATTTTTAATCTTACACACCCCCCACACATTTATATACGGAAGTAACTTTTGCATTTTCAAATCAAGAACTCTGTTCTTATATATGTTACGAGCCTGGCGGGAAGAGAAAATTTCAAAAACTCTGTTTCTTATATATGTTACTAGTCTTGCTGAAGCCAACCAAAGTAGAAAGGATAATAAAGACAAAGCTAATTAGATATTAGGTTAAAAAACAAAAAACCTTAGAAAGATAATAAACTAATCATGTAAAGTTAATAATCCAAATTGCTGTCAAGAATCAGATTGTTAATTGCACTAGGAATGTCTAGTAGCCAAATCTTTGCGTGTGTTCGGATCGATACTTGCTTAAAGCAGATTGGTGTCAGTGTCTTGTCCAGCTTGCACTGAAATTCGATAACAACTGACATCCAAAGCGGACATTAATTCTTATGGAGATGGTTCCATGTGCGTTAATGAGCTAAGGAACATTTGTCTAACGCTTTTTCCAAGATTTTTGCAAAGTCAAAATGAATGATGAGCATTTAGCACAATTTTACTTACTTTTTTGACAAAGTGAATAACAAAAGTTCACCCTAAATCTTCTGCTGGTTTGAAAAGGGTTGCATTAAAAATTCGTTACTAATACTTTTTCTTTCGTTCAGATAAACATTTTTTTCAATTTCATTATATAAATCATTCCCTGAAATGGTAAATTCACATCTCCAGTAAAATATAATGACAAAAACAATTACTTAATAATTTCTCTAAAACGAAATCCACGTAATAAATAACTAAAACAAAGAAGACAAAGGCGATGATTTTTTTTCCTTAGTGTTTTCCCTTGCCATCCCGTTGCGAATTTCTTCTTTGATTTTTGAAGAAATGAAAGAAGAAATTCGGATTGGAAGAAATTCCTGTATTGGCATCAAACATTTATTCATTAGAGTACTATTTTTTCTGTGGGTTTCGGTCAATAGTATCCAGTTTCACTTACTGATCATCTAAGAAATTATTTTGCTTTGTTTCTTTTTTCTGTTTTTTGAAATGTAAAGAATGAATGCGTTTTGCAAAGTTATACCTCATGCTTGTTTTCTTTTATGGCGTTTACTAATGACAGCTTATTTTTATATTTTAATTCATTGCTAGTGCTTCGGTTCTAGAAATTTCCTGTGCGTTTAGCCTGTCTTTGTCGGTCTGATGAAGTTGTTTTAAATTTTTTACTTTTGTTAATTAATATGAAAAGTTAACATTTTAAGTTTACATTTTAAAATTTTGATCATGATACGTCTGTACTTTAAATTTAATTTTTTATACATTTTTGGCCACTGAAATTTTTACATGAAGAAAAAAGAATCATATTCATTTTACAAATATCTTATAATGGAAGAATGAAAGGATTAAAACTTTAGGTATGCAGAAATCAGTACAGGAAAGATACAGAAAGATGCAGAAATCAGTACCCCGACTATTTGCCTCGCGCAACAACAGCAACAATTATACTGCTGGGCCAAGAGCAGACTAGGAGACAGTGACAGTTGATTGTTGACTGGAGACGGTGAGACCATTACTGTACGAAGAAGTTAGGTGGTATTGTCTCGCGTTCCCGCGTGTCTAGCATTGAGGAATATATCACACATCATTGTGAAATACTGTAGCCCTTTGCAAAGGCAACACTTTACAGAAATTTACAAACGTATATTGCGGGACATCCAAATAAAGTAGTAGTACAGAGAGTTAAAGCACCATACAAGAACAAGCTTTGTTACCCAATAATTTTGGGCTGGGTATGTTGTGGAAGAGACTTTGGATTGCAGCAAATTTTGCTTCTCTAGTTCTGTGCCAGAATTCATCGATTTTGTTGATGACCGGGTGTCATCGTACAAATTTCTCTGCAACTATTGACGAGACGTTTCCATTTTGTTCAAAGCTTTCAATGTGTGCCGATCAGAGCAGAAGTCCAACGCCTTGCTCGGCATTTAACAGTTGTAGCTCAGCGACAGCCCGATGAATGGTGGGAAGCAAGAGATTTCGAAGTAATGACATAGCTACAAGCATTTAAATATCACTAATGTAACAATAACTAATCAAAGAGCCCAGTTGAAACTGTCAGTTCTCAGCAGTGTTATTCGCTTCGCTTCAGGTGTGTTTGCAAATACATTCAACTAGAGGACTATCTCCGTTATACGTTGTAAGCAACAGTATCTCTTTATTTGACATGTATTTCTCCTTGTCTTCAACATGTATCTGATAAATATACAAACTTTCTGTTTGTATGGAGATTCCAATTTTAAACTCAACATCCTTTTATACATACAATGAAATTTTCTTAGTAGCTTCTAGAATTTTCAACAATTCATTAACATAAAATTCTGAAAACAACACTTGGAACACATAATGAAGGAATGGCACCCTTCATTAAGCAATGAAGGCTATATTTGCTATGGTATCGCGACCGAGGGAGGGGCCTGAAGTACAAACGAACTAATAGTCATCTATTGCTGTAGTGACGTTGAAATTTGAAAGCGGTTGTTCACAATTAAGTTCACATTTATTTCGCAGTTTCTTGTAAATATGTATATTACTTTCAAACAGATGCCCTCCAATGGCTGAAAGATAAAGTTGCTGAACGCTGTAGTCACTGTAGTTTCGACTACAGTGACTACAGCGACTACAGGGCCTTCTGGAAAGGATTGGAAAGGATTGGCTCCAATGGCTGAAAGATAAAGTTGCTGAACGCTGTAGTCACTGTAGTTTCGACTACAGTGACTACAGCGACTACAGGGCCTTCTGGAAAGGATTGGCTGCACGAGTGTCTCATGGATTTACTTATTCAATACATAACGATGTCCTCATACCGAGAAAGTGCAATACAATTATTTAAATGCTCAAAAATCATAGGCTGATTAGAGTCACAAAAAATACAGTTTGGGGAATCCACCACTCCAATTCTGTAGAGGTAGTCTCGCAAACAGTCATGTCCTGTCAGACGTCTAAATAGAGCTACCGCTGTCTATCTTGGAAAACTGGGAATTAAAGTTGTCTTTCCGCCAGAATCTCCCAAGTCTTATCCACAGCACGTTGAATCATACCCTGCTTAAGAATTTTTTAAGAGTCAGATTAACGAACAATTTAGTCGTATGGAAGGAAAGCGATCGATCAATGCATCGCATTATCAAAGTTCATTTCTTAGCCAATATATCAGCTTTTTCATTTCCCATAATTCCACAATGGGCTGGAATCCACTGAAAAGAAATTCTGCGTGCCATTGCCTACAGTGTGCCAATGCCATTCTGCGTGCAAATGCCTACAGTCTAAAATTCTTTGGAAAATATTTTGATTATTCAGGAGAGCTTGAAGTGCACTTTTGGTATCTGACAATATGACTCCCTTTACAAAAGAGTGGCTGCGAAATGACAGTGTTTGAATAGCCACAGCAATAGCTTCCATTTCCCCATCAAATGCAATAGTAAGAGGGCCTATTGGTAAGTACAAGCTAAAAAGCTCGTTATGCATACCTGCCTCCGGCACCGCACATTCTCTCTAACATAGAGCCGTCAGTGTAGACACGCAAACACTCATTTTGAGGATAGCTAACCACAATAGTTTCCAATAGAATAGATCTTAAAATTGAATCGCTCATTTCATTTTTAACAACTCTTTGGATAAGATGAAGATTTATATTCAAATTCAAAACGTCCCAGGGGCAATGAGGAGTAGGTAAAATTAGATAATCTCGGTTCAATTCCAAAGCATCAGATTCTCTCTGAGCAACCTGGATAAAATCAACTTGAGTTTTACGATTTCTAGGCATTTCATTGTTATAGTTCGTTCAAAATGATTGTCGGATAAACGCAAATGCTTCTGGTCTAATAGGATCGCTTTTCTCTTAATATAATCATGAACAGGTTCCAAACCGTTTAAAAGCTGCATCGCAAGAATAGGACTAGATCTCACTGCCCCAGTAATGAGTAAAGCTTAGTTCTGGAAGACTTCGAGGATCCGGACTATGTTCTCCGGAACGGCGATGAGGATTTCGCTACAGTGACCAATAATTGGTTGAATGTGTAATTTGTAAGTAGTCCTCAATGTCTCTCTGTCACAGACTCACCGTGAGCCATCCAGACGTTTTAAGACAGAGAGTCTTTTAACGGCTTTTTTTAAACATTCCGCGTGTTTCCTCCAATTTAAGCGTGGATGGAGGATGCAACCCAAATATTTTGTCGAATCATTATGTTGAACATCTACACCCTTAATATGTCAACTTTGGGGTAAAAGGCTGTCTGTTCAGAGTGAAGAACTGGCACGGGTTCTTAGCCTGATTTACTCTCATACCATTTTTTAGACACCAATATTCCAGCTCTTTCAGAGCGTAGTAGGGATTCATATTTATTTTAAATAACCAGTTAAATTTAATTTTAAGTCAATTTCCTATAAGTCTTCATTCCTCTAATTGTCAGTGCCAGAATATTTAAATTTCGTAGCGCGCGTAAGGAATGCAAATTCTACCAGTGGGAGGAAAAGTTTAAATATTGATGTTCAGAAAGTTAGAGTCTAGGAAATATCTGTGAGTGGTTGTACGCAAGCTTCAGCTTAGCATTTATTGCTGGTTAGACGTGGCTTAATAGCTATTATCATGCTGCCACTAGACTCATCTACGCACTGTAGGATACAGGATTGATTGAGCCCTGTAGTTTAATTCTATTACTTGTGAATATCTACAATTTTGAGCTTTGATTCTACTATTTCAGTTACCGCCCAAGCGGAGGCGTAGTATGTTAGCGTGAATTTGACGCACTGTACATGATTTAAAGAGTTTAATAAAGGGTAGTTTAAACCCTTCTTCGATGCAATCACTATTTCTCCAGATTCTACACAACAGATAGACAGTAGACCGTTACAGCACTATTAAGAGTCATATTTAAACCATCCTGTTTCTTTTTAGAAGCGCTACTCCAGATAACTAAGTCCTCGGGAAAAATGGCAGAATCCATCCACGGTGCCAGTGTGTTCGGCAAGTCGTTACTAAAGATATTAAGAAAACCTGGGCTGATGACGGTTCATTGTGGGAGCCCAATTTCAGTCTGTTTAAATCTAAAAATGTTACAAACATATCTAACAGCAGAAACACGCTGTGATAAGAAATTCTTAACCTATAAAAATATTTTGCCATTTATACCCAAGTTCTGTAATTTCTGAATGGTACGTAGTCTCCGTACTTTATCATAAGCCGATTCAAAGTCTGTAAATGTTGCCAGGAGGGCAGAGAAGCGATTGTCTAAAGGATCTTTAATGGCTTGACTAATGTAAGATACCTGTTGGACAGTGGAATGATACTGTTTGAATCCAGGTTGTTTAGGAGACTAACGACTGCTACCCTCCAGAAACAAAGTTAGTCTAGAGACTACCATATTTTTCATAATATTCGTCAAAACACTAGCCAGTGCAACAGGTCGATAGCTTTTAATATTATCTGCAGGTTTATCCTTTTTGAAAAGATGGACAATAATGGCTTTGTTTCCACATATTGGTTACATAAGAGTTCCAATTATGATTAAAAATAGACAGAAGAATCATTTGAACATTGTATCCTAGATGTTTAATAACTCTGGATGTATATTATCTGGGCCTGGACTCTTTCTTATCTTTAGAAAATCAATAGGTTCTTCTAGTTCGGTGAAAAACACATAAACAGACCTAGGCCCGGAGAGAATTACAAAATCAAAGTTTTATTCTACGTATGTTAACGGACAAATTTCTGTAACTTTTAAAAAATGAATGCTGGTTACATGTTCCAGATATTTTTGTCTGTTGGATTTCTAATTCGAAGAATGTGTTTGATTTGCATACTTAACATCTGTAAATAGAGGCCAGGGGAGAATTACGAAATCAAAGTTCCATTTTAATTATTTTAACAGACAAATTACTGTACCTTTTAAAAAATGAATGCTGATTACGTATTCAGAATATTCTTGTCTATTGGATTTCCAATTCAAAGAATGTGCACGCTATCCATACTTAATATTTTAAAATATAGGCCAGGAGAGAATTACGAAGTCAAAATTAAATTCTACGTATATTAGCAGACAAACTACTGTATCTTTTAAAAATGAATGGTGATTACTGATGACGTGTTCAGGACCTTTTTGTCTATTACCATTTTGTGAAGTAAGTCTTAAATAAAATTATATAGAATTCACATATATTGTTTTGAAATCTAACAAACAGAATAAACTTGGGAAAAGAGATAACATTTCTCTGGAATTCACTTCTTTCTGGAGGATTTGTTGATAGCGGTAGCTTCTTTGTTTTAGCCCTACAAATAAGCAGGAAACAGTACGATGGTTATTTCCTGCTCGTCTGTGATTGCTTCTTCCTGGGCTATCTCTTATTGTAAGTGGAAGGCGAACGACAGCAAGGGTGCAGTAAAATATCGATTTAGAAAACTTCATCTTTGTAGGATAAAAGTTAAGTCAATAACATTCTGTAATAAAAGGAAAACACTTCAGTTTGAAAATTTCAAACTATAATCTAGCAGCCCAGAAAAGACCTTTCTATTAAAAATTTATAAGAATTATGAAACAATTAAGAATTTAAAAATTATGAAATAATCTAAAACTTTTGTAAAAGACGAAACAAGCAAATGATTTTATGCCTCTTACGTAGCGTACAGCCTTAATATGCATTTACACTCATGTCCATAAATTAAGGATAATTCGGAGTCACGCGGAAATCGAACTCTAAAATAAGTATATCACCTGTAAAATCACTGCACACATCTTCAAGAATCATATGCAAATTTCAGGAAGTAACCAGATGACACCGATGGTACGTCTCAATGACGAGAGTGTAAGAGAGTGATATACGAGGCACGTCCAGAAAGTAAGTTCCGTTTCAATTTATCTCCGCTGCAGCTCTGCGATCGCAGTTCCGCACATGCGCAGTAAACGCTCTGTATCAAGGAGAAGAAACGCGTACCATTTGGAAATAGCTGTCAGTCACGTACGCTTTGTTGTGCTTGTTTACAATGTCGGTGTTGATTGAAAATCCCGCCGCTTGTGAAATCAGATCTGTGATTCGTTTTCTGAATGCGAGGAAAGTGAAACCTAGTGTAATTTATCGGCAAATTTGCGATGTTTACGGACCAAAAGCGATGAGTGATTCGATGGTGAGAAGATGCGTCCGAAAGTTCAATGACGGACGTAGTGATGTGCACGATGAAGAACGAAGTGGGCGTTCATCTTTGGTTACAGAAGAACTGGTTCACGCGATTGATGACAAGATCCATGAAAACCGAAGGTTTACAATTAGTGCTCTCGCTATGGAATTTCCCCAAATTTCCCGATCACTAATGCATGAAATTGTTACCGAAAAACTGAAATTTCGTAAACTTTGCTCACGTTGGGTACCAAAGATTCTTACTGAGCAACACAAAACAAAACGGATGGATAGTGCACTTCAGTTTTTGACCCGTTAGGCTGAAAGCAGCGAAGAATTTCTAGGAGATGAAACTTGGGTTTCTTACGACACCCCTGAAAGTAAGCGGCAATCAATGGAATGGAGGCACACTTCATCCTCAGCAAAGGTTAAGCCGAAGCAAATCTTGACACCTCGAAAAATGATGTGCACAGTGTTCTGGGACTGGAAAGGCATCTTACTCATTGATTTCTTACCGCGTGGTCAAACAATCAGAGCAGATTCTTATTGCGAGACACATCGGAAATTGCGCCGCGCAATACAGAATAAGCGCCGAGGATTGCTGTCAAAAGGTGTTGTTTTTCTTCACGACAACGCACGACCACAATGTGCAAATGTGACGAAAAACCTCCTACAGGGATTTGGCTGGGACGTGTTTGACCATCCTCCATACAGCCCTGACCTCGCTCCTAGCGACTTTCATCTGTTCTTACATCTTAAGTCTGTCTTTGGCGGTCAACACTTTAACAATGACGACGAGCTGAAAGAAACCGTTTCCAACTGGTTGAAGACACAGGCGGCAAATTTCTATGAAGAAGGTATACAAAAACTTGTGCCACGCTATGACAAATGCCTGCAATATTTCGGCAGTTATGTGGAAAAGTAGTTTAAGAGTTGTTGAATTTTGTGCAATAAATAACTTTTCTGTAGAGGAATACAGGCAAAGAAGAAAAATTGTTCGCAGGCGCTTTATAAGCATTTCAGTGCAATAACCGAATAGTTATGACACAAAGGACGCATTTGGATGATTTTTTACGTGGTAGAATTATCGGCCGTCTGGAATGTGGGCGTACCCAACTGGAAGTATCAGAAGAACTTGGAATTGCCCAGAGTGTCATCTGCAGGCTTTGGCAACGATTCCAAGATGATTGTAACGTGAGTAGACGTTACAACACAGGTCGCCCCAGAGTTACAACGCCGAATGAGGACCGGTATTTGGCAGTTACTGCCAAAAGAAACAGGCGAAGCACAGCCTCAGACCTGTCTCGTCAGCTCTGTTCAGCCACTGGTACGACAACTTCAAGGGAGACCGTGTACAGACGCTTAGGGCAGATTGGTCTATACGCTCGTAGACCTGTCAGATGCGTTCCACTTACTGCAACTCACTGTCGCCTGCGGTTAGCCTGGAGCAGAGAGCATACACTGTGGACACCGCAACAATGGGCTTGTGTGATGTTTTCCGACGAGTCCAGGTTTAGCTTGCAGTCTGATTCTCGCCGGACTTTCATATGGAGAGCTCCAGGTACCCGTTACCACCAAGAAAACATCATTGAACGACACCGTTACGGTGGTGCAGGAGGGCTCGTTTGGGGTGGAATTATTCGGAGTTCCAGAACTGACTTGCATGTTCAAATTGGAACCATGACAAGCCAAACCTATCGAGACGTCATTCGGGAACAACATGTACGTTTGTTTCGGGGCGCCATGGGCGCACAATTTGTGTTTATGGATGACAACGCCCGTCCTCACCGTGCAAACATCATAAGCGAATGACTTCAATCGGAGGATATCACCCGTATGGACTGGCCAGCATTCTCACCGGGCTTAAATCCAGTAGAGCACGAGTGTAACATGCTTGGCCGACGAGTTGCAGCCCGTCAACATCCTCCTACATGTCTACCGGAACTTCGGAGAGCATTGCTTTGTGAGTGGTGTAATAACCCCCAAGATCAGATCGATAATTTGATACTCAGCATGCCTAGGCGTTGTACGGACTGTATTGCATCGTCTGGGAGACATACAATGTATTAACAATCATACCAACCATGTAATATTGGTTTTTTGTAAATAGGTGTTTTTTGTAATTTGCTCCAGGGAGAAAAAATCGGTGCAATCGGCCTTGGAGAATGCGTGGCACGCATTCTCCAAGGGTTCTTCGTCAATCGCCAGATTGAGTTGCTTCCCTAGCCGGCTCGCTCTAAGGATCTTTCGCCGATAGAAAACATGTGGTCCATGGTCGCTGAACGATTGACCCAGATTACATCGCAAGTTGCCACACCAGATCAACTCTGGCAATGTGTATATCTCTTGTCTTTCTTGGTGTTGCAATTTGTGTGGCCAGCAGTGTATTAAATTTCAATACAAATTACCAAGATAACCGTTTTCTCTGTTAAATGCACGTGCCCCTGTATTCTTACGTTTCCTGCATAGCTTTCTCTTAAACATTTGTCTCGCGCTAAGTTACACAGAAAAATGTAACAATTTTAATTATAATTCTACTAAAATTACCAATACAAATAGAAAATTCTTTAAAACATTATTAAGTTGTTCAGCTTTAAAATGTGACATGTGAAAATTGAACTGTATCGGTTCGGGGATTTAAATTCGGATCTTCCATTTACAGGTAGATGTGCTGAACACTTGCACCACTAGAGTAGGCAAGCAAAAAAAAGAAATGGAATCATAGCAAAAATCATAATTTAGCCAAGACGATATCAAATACGTTCAGAAGAGTATAATCAGCCTACAGTTAGGTAAAAGTATTCATCTGATTTTGTTTATAGTACAGTTTTCCATACATCATGTAATCTATTGCTAACACAGTAGTTAAATAATAATAATAATAATAATAATAATCAGTGTGACATAACTCTACGAATACTGAACATTTATATACTCAATGGCGCATTTTGCAGTTCAATTTGCCGCTCAGTTCCTATTTTACAGCATTTAGAACTTTTCGAGGCTAGAAAACATCAGAAATATGCAGTTACCTCTCCGGCACTCGAACTCCAGACTTTTCTATTGCTAACCGGACATGCTTCCAATAACACCCCGAAGACACGCAGTAAGGAGGAAGAAAATACTTTACACTATGACTGATACACAAATGGAGAGATATATGAGATATTTCAGTCATGTGTGTATGGTCTGAAAAGATGAACGCCAACATATACTAGTTTAGAGGAGTTCTTTCTTCTGGATTCAGCAATCACGGAACGTAGCGCTGCAAACTTGGACAATATAATACAGGAAAACGGGCGCATGGCGATCAATAATTATAAGTTGATCTAACTAGATCTGAGATTTAGATAACAAGGAGAAAGCGTTTCTATAATATGTCAAGAAATTCTTGCGTAGTTTTGAAAATTATAAAAAATATTCTGTGTTATTATAAGAATGATTTCTCGACGATAAAATAAAAAAAAGAAAATTGAATACATATAGATTAACTTACATAAATGCAGTTTTAAAAACATTTCCTTTAATAAAACTCCGAAGAAAAATCACTTTATCTGAAGCCCTTTAACTTCAAAGACACTTTATTTTCTGTGGAAAAATTAAATATACATTTCGAAAAAGTGCTCTTTCCTTCAGCTTTTTTTTTAACTTGATCAATGAGTGTAATATTTCCCAAATTTGGCAGTAATTCATTTTTAATTTCGCGTTGTAAATATTTCGTAAGTTTTAATAGAAAGTCAAAATTTTTTCTCCATTAGATCGGTGAGTGGTTATTTTGATAAAAAATTGCACAATGTTAAAGGAACAGGATTTTTTTTTACTAGTGCGCAACTCAAAAATTATGTTTTACTTACTTTTATCGAAATTTCGAAGATGTAAAAAAATCGTTCCTTTTTTTCTAGATGTAAAAAAACTGGGTGCTCCTATATGAATTAAGAATACATATTTGTTTACACGTTTAATATAAATAAGAAAGGAAGTAAATTTTTTTATCATATTATGGTTTTTTCAAAGCGCTGTTGACAATGAACTGAATTTTAAATTTGTATAGGAATGAAAATATTAGGTTTTGACTATGAAATAATTATTCCGCTGATAGTTTAACATAAATAACATAAAAATAACGTAAAAACATAAAAAAATAATTTTGATTAATATCAGTTAAGAATGCATACCTATACACGGTTTATACGAATGTAGATAAGGTTGCTTAGATTTTTAACTTTTCTTTTCGCTTTAATATAACAGACAACAATAATTTTTATAATAACAATAATGTTTTAGTAAAACTAAGGGTTAAGCCTAATTTAAATGCTGCCCTATCTACTCTTTGTTTCCGTCACATACATGCGCTTAACCTAGAAAGTTTATAAATCAATAGCATACGAAAAGGACTATAAAAGTGAAATAGGTTAACTACAACAACATACATATTTATTGGAATGAAATATCTGACATTTTGTATTGAAGAATTATCGCCAGTCTGAATTTGTAGTAGGCCGCATTGTTTTTCGTTTGCCGTTCAAGCTTCATAAGTGACTTAATCATAACTAATAGAGTAATTAATTATAACGCTTTTGTTTAAGAGAAAGTTGTTTTTGATTATGATGAGGCAGACCACGTATTCCTAATAGTTGTCAAGAAGAATTCGTCCTTTAGTTTTACATTCTAGCCTTAATTGTAATTCACTAGTATAGTGAGCAAATAAAGTTTTTCTTTATATTTTTATAATCTGAGATTGTATATAAGTTAATTATAATCAGGGGGTGTCGTTGCATACTTCAGAAGAATAATCTAAACAACAGGTGTGTCATTATGTTTCCAAATTTAAGTTTTTTAGGCCTTGGTAATTAATAGTTAGTGCTTCTGACTACTGTAGCGAAGAGCTGGCGTTCGAATCCAGGAGAAGGCATGGATGTTTGTAAATTTATAGTGTCTGTGCGACATGGAGGCACTCAAAATATGTGGCTTAGCCGAAAGTTCTCTCGAATGGTTGGTGTTAAGTGAACAGGAGTGGGAAAACCTCGGATACCTTTTGCTTTCCACAATTTATACAACCTTTAATAAAATGAAATGCAAGATTTTTTAAAGGTTTAACTTAAGAAACCAATTTCTTATTTCATTAGTATTTAAATTTAACTAATTAGAATTTTCTTCTCATCTCCTAGGAGATCATCAAATGGATACTAATTATTAAAATTTATATACTGTATATTCTGCATATATATATGTAGATAGATAGATAGAGAGAGAAATAGAGCGGGCTTCCAAATTCGACCGACAAACTCAGAAGGGTTGCCCTAGAACATGGCGTTGCAAACCAACTTTAGTGGGAGAAAAAAAGCGTAAAAATAGTTAGGAAGAGTGGGACGTCGAATGGAACAAAAGGGGCCAAAAGTAAGTAGGAAAACATTTATTTGACGCAAAGCAGAATTAACAGTGCATCAGAGTTCAACTTCAGAAAGAAGATGAAGAGACAATTTTATAGATACTGTTCGAAGTTGAGACCGCGAAAATCGCTGTACAGCCTATAACGATGGACGAAGGATTGCCCGGCACGTTCAAACATATCCTGTGTGCTGCTGATGTCTACTGAAGCGACAACGATCTTTGTTGTCAAATCCTCCAGTACGACTCCAGGGGTCTGATAAACTACCAATTTTTGGTGGTACTAGAAGAAGAACTCCAAGGAACTGAGGTCCGTGGAGCCTGGAGACCAAGCCATAAGTCCGCCGCGTCCAATCTTCCTCCCGGAATATATAGCATCGAAGTGCTTACACACTAAACCGCAAAATGTGCAGATGCACCATCAGGCATGAGCCACATGTTTTGGTGTACAGTGATTGGCATTCCTTGCATCAAATCCAGGAATCGCTGTAGGACAACAAGGTAATTTGCGCCCTGGAGGCGTTCTGGCAGAAGGTACGGCTCTAACAAATGATGTCCGAAAATCCCTGCCCGGAAGTTAATACCGAAATTGTGTTGCTCTTTCGGCTAGACAGCGCTGTGAGGATTTTCGGGAGACCGCAATTGCGCATTGTGCACGTTGACCACTCCTACTCTCCTAAAGCAGGCCTCATCTGAGAATAAAACAGTGAAGGGAAGTTGTAAATCATACTGTGTGGCTTCAAGTATACAGCATACGAAATATACCCAAAGCGAATAGTGCTCATCACCTAGGCGAAGGACTTTCTGCAACAGAAAGCGGTGCATGTTTCCTGCTAGCAGAACCTTCCACACAATTTTATGACGAATACCCAGTTTTCTGTTTCAGTTGTGCCCACACTGCGTTCTTACCCTGAATTACGTCTCGTTATTCGGAAGGGTCCCGTGTACCGCAGCCATCTATCGATGTTCGTGAAGGTGGTATGGCGTGGCTGACGCCTTCTCGGATTTGCTCTTGGTACATCCTGTATGTTAAGCGTCAACTGCCACCTTCTCGGACGTAAATCATATGCATATCCGCATATTCCTCGTTCGTGTAATGTGATATGATGTTTCTGAATGAAGTATAACACCCGCAAATTCAGCAATGCCCATTATTGAATATTTTATTGCTGCTTTTATTTTTCCAATGCTTGCAAGAAATTTGCATACGAGAAGATTTTTTCTTCTCGACCACCGCTTTATTTCTCCATACACTTTGGAAATCTGCATACGAAAGTGTTCCTTCTTCTTGATTTGTTTGACCACTGTCGTCGTCAGGCTTACCGTCCTCTCGACGTCTATTTTGGTAATTTTCACCCATTAAATATGTTTTGCGACCACATGTTCTATGGTAATTTCATCCTTTTAATATCTACTATCATCACACTGAATTTCTTGGCAGAATTCGGAAATACGCATATTCTGTCAAATTAAGTGGAACATAGTGAGCTGCTAAGCGAATAATCGCTTAAGTCCTAGAACAGAAACGTAAACTCAAGAAGGGTTCATTACCCTTTATCTGCTCAAAATAAGATTAACAGTCCGCCCCTTTCGTTGAGCGTACAACAAAGCCTCCATTTAAAATGTAAGAAATAAGAACTGACTAATGACTAAACTAAAAAGATTTAGCCGAGGCTAATACAATTCTAACTCAGTTGGCTGGTGATATTAAATTAGCCAGCGAACTGTCAAAATGCACGTAATACGGCCAAGCATAGTAAAAGTTTAGACAGACGTAGTTCAAAGGCAAACGCGCGCTATTAAAGAATCCTAACTCTCTCTATCGAAGTTAGTGGAACTTGACTTAAATAATATTCTCTTTCTCATTTCCATTTAACGCGATTCTAAAAACTCATTCTAGCAGGGAGTTGTAAGTTGAAGCTAAGTAAGACAAGAACGATACATTAACTTAAAATAACTGTTATAAAAATAAAATATATCTTACAATATATATATATATATGCGTACTTATACATGTATTTTTTGTGTATGTAATATATATTACTCGTAAGCATGGTAAGCGATATACATTATTGTCCTAAAAGCAAATATTCGACAACAGGATATTTTTGAGAATTATAAACGACATAAAAATAAGTTATAACTTTTATAGAAATGAGTGATAAGCGTTATATACATTATAAGCATTATGAACATCATTGATAGAATTTAGAAATATACAAAATATCAGTTCTACAGCGCGTTCTTTTTTGCTTATACACATACGATAAAGTTTTGATTTAAAAAATGATACACTGAAACTAAATCAATGCAAAACTGAGGATTAGAAGTTATAGCGCCTCTTTTGTCAAATAAAAAAAATGGAACGAAAGAAAACTAGAAAACCAGATAAAAATGCGACCGTTTGGTTTTTCTGCCGAAGACTGAGTGCACAGTAAATCGTACAAGTTTAAAATTTCTCTATCAGAGAAACATTGTCTTATAAGACAGAAAACAAATGGTATGTACTTTAATAACTTTCGACTCAATAAAAAATGCTAAATTGGTTGCTACTTTACTTCAACTGTGCCTTTCTATTCAAAATACCATTTTTTAAAATGGTGTAAATATATATCTACTGCTCTTATAGACATGAAATTTAGTCACCTCCGGGTACACCATGTAATCCTGTTCTTTAGGAGTTTGCAAGATATATTCTAGCCCCAAGGGATGGCTGGTAATACGATTTTGTCTGTTTCAAGTGTTTATTTAGAAGTTTCGACTAGGACTATGCATATCTAAAAACTGAACGTTCTGCCACTGCACTACTGAAGCATTCGAGCATTCACTTTCTAAAACATAGTTAAATTGCATTTATAGCTTTTGATGAATTATCTTGATTAAGTGCACTGGCCAGCATATTTCATAATTCTTCACTAACAATATCAGGAGTTAGCCGAATTATCGAGCTTTTACTGTGCAATATAAACTGAAAGTTTTGGATAGCAGATTAAAAATAATATTTTTTCCTTTTCTTTTTTCATTTTTAATTCTCCCTCTCCTCGAATGTGTGTTTTTTTCGCATTGTGTAACATGGAATAATGTTCGACTTACACCGGGGAGAAAACAAGCTTTTTTATTTATGCAAGGTGATCCAAACGTAACCTAAGTCAAAATTTCAAAAATTGTATAAATGCCAAAACGGATATTAAAGGCAAATTGTTTCAATGGATGAGGCTTCTGTAATGTTTCAAGTCGTACGTCACTTGAAATCTCAGTTGCAAGTTAATGCTGTTAGGTTTTGAAGAATGAAGATGAGTTTTTCAATAGTAGAACAAATTTATATGATTGAGAGCTATTTCGCAATACATTCTTAGTGAAAAGATATTGATGCATTAAAAAATACCTTCGCAAATGCTCGTGAACCTAACGGGACAATAAGAATCTGATTAAAAAAATGAAAGCATTTACCATAAGAAATGGAGGGGCCGTCGGTCTCTTCTGAATTTAGACAAAATAGATGAAGAAAAAATAAAATATTGGAGTTCCTTAATAATGAGAGAAATATGGCATTTCATTCAAATTTTTGCTTTGCGAAGCAACGCGTAATCATAAAGATTTTTTTCTGTTTCGGATAAACCATCCCCATTTTGCCCCTTAAGCGAACTAACGATTTTCAAAGACATATTGGCATGTGACATAAATTTTCTACAGGTGTTTAGCACTGCTGATTCTTGGAAACTATGCAGGATACAAAATTTACGAGTATTAGTATTGGATATATTAATAGTTTAATACTAATTTTTTATGAGTTTCAAAGCATTTTACTAATTTATTTTTAACATTTTTTCTTTTTAAGTAAAATATAAAATACTGCTTACTATTCTTTAACGATATATTTTTAACTACCATGCAAGATTTGAAGACGAATAGTGCAGTAATATTTAAGAAAAGTGTACCAAACTAACCCATTGTTACAAAAAATTCGTTAAGGTAAGGGAAATTAAAGAACTGTTTTTTTAAAAATATTAGGCATTTAATATAAATTTTATGTGTTTCCTGTAATCTAGAATCTATGTATTTTAAATGAAAAAAAGAATGAAGTGCAAAGTTTATTTTGAGGAAAGTTATACCCTAATAACTTTCGTCTCGGAATAATTGCAGTCGACGCGTCGCATGTCCCCTTAAAGCTAACAGCATAAACGGAAATTAATATTTCAAGTGATATATTAATTATAATAGTATATGGTGTCATCCATTGAAACAGTTTGCTATCTATATCCATTTTAGAAAATTTGCAAAAATTTTTTAAAGTTCCATATGCACGATTTTTGGATCTCCCTGTATTTATTTCGCGTATATATTTTTTTAACATTTTTCTTGATTATCTACTGATATAAATTAAGACATATTTTTTAACAAATGTTAAAATGAATACTTTGTCTCTTGCTATTCACTGTTAGTTCATTAAAATTAAATTGTATTTTTGTTTAATCCTAATAATACGTAATAACAAATGAGAAATTTCCTAATAATGAAAGACTATACAAAAATACAAAAAGCTTGTAGAGTAATGTATCATGCGAATATTGTAGAAGTTCTCAGCTGCCGTTAACTTTCTCTCGGGAAAGGGATCTAAAGCAGAAGTTCAAACGCTAGATAGCGCAGGAGTCACCACCTGACGGTTCCCAAAACTACATGCCTCCATCCGGCGAATTTCCCTTGATCACGTGGTTCCTCTCTCTTCGAACAATTCCACATTTATTTTACGCTGGATTTGGTACCAAATTCTCCCTCCCCTCCACATTTCTGATTATTCTCATAGATCACAGTTGTAGATAATCAGATGGCTTACGGTAATGGCGCTCAGTTATTCCGATTTTTGAGATTAGATTTTGTAAATTGATTTTATTATTTATATCTTTTGCCTAAGCGTTCGTAAATTATTTCAGGGAAAAGCAAGAACCGGTGCGATAAAAGCGTGCAATGGTTTTTGCACGCAAGGAAAGTTTTGTTATGGATGTAGTTGTAATTACTGCTGCTAGAGGTACACAGTAGTCTCATTATTTCTTTTAAAACGTTTTCCAAAATCGTTTCCGAGGAATACATTGAATATAATTTGGGAGCGGTAAGATATATTTTAGAAGAGTGAAGCATAAAAATTTAATTATTCATTAAAATTTAATATTTGCATTTCAGAGGCATGGCAGGGGGGAGAATTCTGCAATAATTCACGAGTACCAAATAAATCCAGGAATATTTTTATTTTTCCTAATTTTTGTCAAAATATATTAATTAAGATATTAATTTAAAGATATTTAAAGATGTTAATTAAAAAGATAATGCAGCTATTAATATTAATTAATCTTAATATTAGCTTATTTAAAAGTAATTTTAACATTATTTTACTAAAATTTAGGCCAAAAATAAACTGAGAATAAATTTTTTTCTAAAATCTGTATGAGCAGTTTGAACTTTAAGCTATCTCTCAAGATTCCAGACAATATGTGCTCATTTCCAGGATATGTAGAGAATATTAGTTTTTCTTCGTAGCCAGGAAATATAAAAAATAAACCCTGCCTCCCCAGAGATTTGAACTTTCAGTTTACTGGTTTGACTTTTTTAACATGTAACAACACCACAAAAACACGTATGGGAGTGACTGAGTAAGTGACGGGGGACGTGGGTACCATTCCCTCACCATTGTGGTTAATCGGTTCAGCTCGAAGTCCACTATTCTTGAAAGCCTCGTGATACCGCCTTGTGAAACCGGAAAGAGTCACACAGGTGCCTCGCCCGGACGGCAGAGACCCAGCGCCTAATGTACGGCCACTGCCGCCTGTTAAACCGCAGTGGCCACTTTGAATTGTTATATTGTTGATATTTACATGGCACAGATATTAGAAATTGGTTACATATTAATTACAAACATGTACAAATGGGACCCCCAAAATGGGACTGTTCTATATCTCCCGTTCTACTGGGTCGATTGACGAAATTCAAACTGCGTTAATCATGTCTCGAAAGCGCAACTTAGGACATGTATTAGATTTATGTAAAGCATTGTTCTGATATAGGTATTTTGACACAAAATCGGACTTTTTCCGAAATGACATGCCAATGTTTTTCGATATTTCGGTTCTACGACTCAAATTATGCCTAAATATAAAATTTTGTAAAATTTGGTGAGAAATTTATGGAGAAATTCAAAAATTTATCTGGGAGCATTTTTTTTTCAGTTTGTGCCAAGAACAATTTACTTGGCGAACTTCTTAATATATGGCAACCTATTTTCCTTTCCCATTTTACTTTGTGTAAGAGCAGAAAAAAAGTCACATGGTTCCTGTCAAATAATTTTAATAATATGATTAAACCATATTTGATGGTACTATCGCTTTTAACAAATATGCCAAACTTTAAAACTCGCCGATATATAAATTCACGTATATCTTCGGAAATTTTGAATAAAAACTCTAAATTTGTGCACGTCTGCTTAGAAATGCATGCACTTTAAGATGATGTTAAAAATTTTATAGATTATAATTCAAAACGTTTTTCGAAAAATTTATAAAAATTATTTAAAAATACTAATTTTAAAAATAAATCATAATAAATGGGCCACTTTTATTAGGAATGAACCTAAATTTCGAAACATGAAAGGAAGAATCAAATAAGTTTAATAAAAAAAGAGATATTAACAAATATATACCAAATTCAATTAACATTGAGAAGCGAAAATTTTGAGAGCAAATGTTTTAAAAACTACTAGCGTGATTTTTACAAAACTTGGTAGTTTGGCATAATTTAAGTCGTAAAATCGAAATATGGGAAAAAATGGCATGTCATTTCAGGAAAAGTCCGATTTTATGTCAAAATAACTATATTAGAACAATGCTATATATAAATCTAATACGTATCTTAAGTCGCGCTTTCGAGAGAGGAAAAATGCAAGTTGAATTTCGTCAATCGGCCGAATAGAACGGAAGATATAGTATTCATAATGATAGTTGTTATATAACATAAAAGTTTCTAAGGGCTCTAATAAGGGCATCATAACCCAGTAAATTTGTAGTTTAGAAGGTGCTGTAAAGAAGCCTGTTCTAGAAGATTATGATTCTTTCAGTATTGATTTATTATTTATTTTAGGAGGTGTATATATATATATATATATATATATAATTGCGGGATCGTAACGAAACTTGCAATGAAGGTACATGTCAGGGAGATATAGAAATGATTAGAAATGCAGCGTGATTGCGCATTACATATAGCTGGTAGAGGGCGTTGAACGTCGTACTCTGTGGAGTATAAAACAGGTAACCAAAGCTTGTTTGAGTGTGTTGAATCATTTACAAAGGAAGAGCTGAGGTAGACATGCCATTACGCTGTGTTCGAAGACAATATGAGCAGTTGTTGCAGTTTGAGAGGGGGAGAATTATCGGGATGATCAGGTCAGCTAAGCTAGACGAGTATCTCGTCAATTAGGCCGCTCTGATTGTGTTGTGAGGAGGTGTTGGGACCAGTGGACCCGAGAGATGTCATGTACACGAAGACAAGGCTCAGGACACCCTCGACAGACCAGTCGTCGAGAAGACAGCCACATCGTAAGAAATGCACGCGCACAGCCAACTGCTTCATCGGCCGTCATCCAGGCACAGGTAGCACCTTCACTAGGGGCCTCTGTGTATTCTCGAACCATACGAAGGCGCCTGGCTGAAGGACATTTGGTATCGCGGCGCCCATTAGGTGTGCTGCCCTTGATGCCCACCCATCGACGCCTTCGTTTGGAGTGGTGTCGAGCACGAGGAAACTGGACTGCAGCGGAATGGAACCAGGTCGTCTTTAGAGACGAATCCAGATTCAGTCTCGGCAGTGATGACAATCGTGTTCGCGTGTGGAGAGCCCGTGGTGAACGCCTCAATCCTGCCTTTGCTGTATAGAGACACATCACTCCCACAGAGGGTGTGATGGTATGGGTTGCCATTACTTACAATACACGGTCACCCCTAGTATTGTTCCGTGGCACCCTGACAGCCCAGCGATATGTTCATGAAATCCTGCAACCACATGTGTTGCCACTCATGCAACGGCTCCTAGGAGCCATTTTTCAACAAGACAGTGCTCCCCCTCATACGGCAAGGGTGTCACAAGACTGTCTCCGCACTGTTACTACCCTTCCTAGGCCTGCCCGATCCCCAGGTTTGTCTCCAATCGAGCATATCTGGAATCATTTGGGACGACGAGTTGGGCATCCCACGAGTTTGAACGAACTAGAGGCAAGGTTACAGCAAATATGGAACGAAATGTCTCAAGACATCATACAGAACTTGTATGACTCAATGCCCGATCGTATCGTATCGTGCATTCGCGCTAGAGGGGGGTCCAAAGGAGTATTAACTCCTCCGTTCTTTTGCCTTTTTCTCTGAAATAAATTATCCATTTTCTTTGATTTTCTTATCATTTACTTTTATCAAAGTAGTCATCACTTATGCAAAATTTCGTTTCATTTTAATGACTCCTTCTTGGTGATCTAATTTTTTTGTCCATGAGTGTATATACATATATAGAGAGAGAGATGAGAGGTAGATTTAATGATAAGATAATTTACGAAAAAATAATAATAATATTTTTGAAAGATATTTTCATTCGTAAGATGTTTTCGATTTTATTTTTTCTTCCTATAAGTTGGTAAGATGGACATTTGACGTTATTTGCACTATGGTTGATGTCAAAATTTGTTTGGAAATAAGTATTTTTCACTTGGCAGTTGATACACGATGGATTTAATTCTTGACACTGGGAGATATGATGGCATTCACCGCAGTACGTGCAATGTGTCCAATTATTACAATTATTGTAGTCGTGTAAAAAATCTTGACAACTGGGGCAGCGTTTAATACCGTTATGTTTTGCTATACGAATATATTTCTAATCTATTGTAATTATTTTTAGTTGTAGGATTTTGAAGATTACGAATGAAAATTCGATTACCTATTTTGTTGAGGTTTTCGAACTTACAGAGAGTTTATAAAGCAGAGTAAAGGAATGTTTTGGTATGTTGGTAGTTGAAGGGAGGAGATTGATAATAATTTTCTGAGTATTGTGATGAGACATGATGAAAGTTAACCTTCGGTGTTGTTGGTATTGAAATTCGAAAAACGGTGTCTTTTACAGAGCTATTGACTACTTTATCTTTTAATAAAAAAAGAACGTCATTTTTGTTGTCGCAGGATATTGCAATACCTCCACGTCGTAATACTGTAGTCTTGACAATATCGAAGTCAAGCCTATTTAGTGGAAGATTAAGGTCGAGGTCATCAAGAAGTATAGAAGTTGTAACATTCCCTTTAGGGTAAATAAGGAGGGCTGGCAGTCTTTATTAGAGTGGCTGTATTCTTCTTTAGGATGGTAATCGTGTACTGTGTCAGAAGGAGGCCTTATATCCATGGCTTGAGTTGAATGAACTGGATTGTAAGCATGTGGGAAGGTCGGTTTGGAGAAGATTTTCCGTCTGTGATACTTGAAAAGTGTCTTCTTGAACTTCTGTAGGATAGATTTCTTGAATTTTGTCAGACGGAGGAGAAACATCCATGGCATTGGCTAAGTGATTTTGATACTGATAAAGCAGAGGATTCTGTATGAGAATAGGCTTCAGTCTGTGTTTCTTGAACTTTGCATTCAAGCAATATTTGGATATATTTATCTGATATTGGCGCTTTATTTTCATCCGGTGTAGATTTGGATGAAGTTGCTTGTGCTGATTTATCAACTTGTGTATTATCTGAAGAGAACAAATACTGCATTTTTTAAACTGTCGAAAATATTTTTGGAGATATCGTGAAGTTTCAGAGGTATAATGGTCTTTTAACCTTTCTTTGTTTTTAGTAGCTCTATTTCTAACACATATGGGAAAGAAAACGTTCCTTTTCTTTTCCCCCATTTAAAGGGCAAGACTCGGTAAAGGAGGGGCGTGTAAGACTCGGTAAAGCAAATCAGAGATGCGAAGCATTATTATTTCTTATATTTTAGTCCTATATTTTAGGCCTCAGAGAATTGACTATTAGGCTTTTCAAACCCAGGAAACGTGAAAATCCAACGATGTCTTCTTCGAGATTCGAATGCTGTTCTTCCTGTTTGTTAGCTGAAAATGTTAACCCCTTACCGTATGATATACATGAAAAATGCAAACAATTCTTTAAAAATGCAAGTATGGTCTTTCATGCTTCCTCCTTGATGATGAAAAGGGCATCTGGCGGCTTACTGCCGTATGCTGCCAATTCTATTCACTGTTTTAACATAAAAAATACCGTTTTAGATAATATTGATGATTATCATTAAAACGAAATTTTAAGAAACATTAATGATCAGTTAAAGAACAAATCATGTATATCATGTGACTGAAATATTGCATGTTAAAACTGCAAGCGGAACAACAGAAAAAAAAAACTTCGTGAGTGAACACGAGTGAGTAATCAAAACGGCAACATTATTTTGGCTGACATTTAATTAAATCTATGTCAATTAAATTCTGTCTGTCTTCTGTCTTTTTTCAGAAAAAATGTTCTGGAAAGAAGGAATGCATGATACATTAATTAAATTTCTTTGTTTACTTGACCCTAGAGAAAGTCATTATAATCTTAGGAAAATACTGCCATTGTACGCTCATCATAGTAAAAATGATTATAAAATTAGAATTTCTAACCTACGGACATTAGGAGAAGACTACCCATGCGATTTTTACAAAGTTTTCCACTTTGGCATAATTTGTCTCCTACAATCGATATATGGAAAACATCGGTATGTTATTTCAGAAAAAGGTCCAGTTTTATGTCAGAATACCTTCGAGCAATGCCATATTTAAATCTAATATATATATCTTAAATAGCACATTCGTGACATGAAAAAGCAAGTTAAATGTCATTAATCGGTCCAGAAGAAAGGCAGATATGTAACTGTCCCATTTTTGTGTGTGCAAGATATGTTATGTTAACACACTGTTAGGATGTACGTCTGCTATGTTCCGATTAGTTGTACCTTCCGCTACGTAATATAGGCACTAATTAGGAGCAGTAGATATGTACTGTGTCTAATGTTCTTTGAGTGAAGTTTTGATAGCCAGAGGAAATTCATCAACACAGGGATCATTGCAATGGTTTTTACATACATCTGTTTGAACAGTAAACGAAACAAAAAGCAAATATATACAATTAAGAAGCAGAACGTTAGCGATTTTTGCTAAGTGCTGTAAAGCTCTACATTAACAACATTTATCAAGTCCCAACTGGAAATACAGGGGTCACTTTTAAAGTTTTGAGATACAGTTGAATACTACAGGTTAAACTTGCCAAATCTTAGAAGAGTTCAAAGAAGTCCTCTCCAACACTGCTGCACATTTGTCGGAAAATTTCCCAAAGATTAAATGCTTCAAGCAATCCATTTCTTGCAATTGATGAAAAATATTCTTTTATAGCTTCATGAATCTCATCTTCGGAATAAAAGGGACGGCCATAAAAGTTTTGCTTTAGATTATATAATAGCCAAGTCACATATAGCAACACCAGAAGAATTGGTAGGATGAATATTCTATCACTTTAATGCTTTTTTTTGTTTTCTAGAAACTATACAGTAGCTAAATGAGAAGATGCATTATCATGATGAAACTATAACGGCCCTATAATTCTCACTTTTAAAGAATTGCTGGAAGACAATTAGTGGTGAACCAGTTAGTTTTTAATTATCTTCTTCTTTCCCCCTAACTCTATGACTGAAAGATCTGTATCTCGAAGAAAACGGCATACATTACTTTTTTCATTGCTGTGTGTCTTTTCAGCAATATTAATTTGGGGTCTTCTTCAATGACTACACTTTTCTTTCTTAATACGTTGAAACTTCAAAAAACGGTTTCATATTCAGTTTTTTTAGTAAGATGGCTTGCAAAAGTTTTTTTTTGTCTTTTTTGTATTATTATTTTGTAAATTAACTTTATTTATTAAATAACATGTTCTTTGCACTTACGCCGCATAAAATGCAATTCAACGGCAAAATCATAAAATATTTAAAAACAGCATTTCTTTAGAATTTGCGACAGACTGTCTTTCGCGCTGGAGATAAAACTGTTTTATTCCGTACAGTGTCGCCACTGTTGAATGAAGGGTTAAAATTCTACTAACCTAACCCTTCATTTTTGTTACTGTTTCTGCCGACAGATGGCGCTATCAGCTTCTTACATTGGTTGCCTGTAGGGTATAAATATGATCGACATTCGCTTCCTCGATTTGCAGAATGTTTTACTCCTGATGAAGGGGAACTCGTTTCGCCCTCGAAATCGATTGAGATTTTACAAAATTTACGTCGAATACAAGGTTGTCGATTTGCTTGTTCTATATTACAATGTTATTAGTCCAAAGGGGCAACTTGCCCAGAAGGACTATTAATTTCGTTTTGGCATTTTGCGTGGATTCACAAAAAGCGTTGTTTCACTTTTCAAATTGTTGCTACCAAATATTATCGCCTTCTATTAATTTAAAGAAATTAAATAAGAAAAAATCTGCATAAATCTATGTATGTTTCTGGCATTGTGATAAAACAATGGTACGCACAGCCATCAAATTTTGAATATTGAACATTTCCGCCCAGATATGATCATCTAGAAGCCCACATTTGAAATCTGGAATTTGTTTTATTATCGATTTCCTATTCTGTAAAACTTTAACGAATTTTTGATTAACAAACTCAAGGATTTCAAAGTGAGCAATGGCAACGTTGTACAGAAAAAACATTTTAATCTCCAGCACCCGAGACTGTGTATCGGAAATTCTAAACATATGATCATTTTAAAATTATTTTGCGATATTGCTCTGAACTGAATTTTACGGTTTAAGTGCGAAGAACAGGATATTTAGTAAATAAAGGTAACACACAAAATGTTAAAAAACGCCCCTTTGGATGTAGTTTGAAATCTGAAACCTTTCAGATTTTATATTATTTGTTTAAAATTTTTTTTTTAATATTTCTCTTTTTAGAAAAACTTCAGAAGTGTAATTTTTTATTCGTTTTTCGAAATGGCAAAGAACACGAAAGTTATCTGTCTAACAGAATGGATGCTTTCATAACAGAGTTTCTAAGGAAAATCGGCTTATACATGTAAGATACTTTTTTTAATCTAACAATAAGTACTTGCCTATCCAAAAGTGATGGCCATTTAATTGCGGAGGCACCTAATAGGCGGCCATCGTTGTATCCTATGTAAGGATAGAGAGTTATAACGATGCTTCCTCCGAGATTCGGAGCCTAGGCTCTCTCGTACCGCGGTACGCTTCCCTAACCACTATACCGTCTGGGCGGCACATGAAGAAACTACGAAAACGCTCTTGTAGTCAGATAATTTGCCAGAATTCGGGCATAGGTGGAAATACCAGTGTTCAGTGGATGTATTTATTCTCCCATTGGTCGGAAAACCGCAATTTTTCAACTCCTCCAAAATATTACTGCTTGTTAAAATTGACATGTTATTTTTTGTTCAAAATCAAGAAGGATCATTCTAAATTTTTTTAGAAAAATGTACTGAAAGTTGAAAGATAGTATTTTCTTTGAATACAATATATATGAATGCTCGTCTTTTTATAAAAGTCTAAAGAACAGTTTTTGTACTTTATTGCGCGTTATCTGCATATTAGAGTAGTAAACGGAAACATTTTTAATGGTAAAAACCTAAAATTTAAAGCGAGATTAATTGAGATGTTTTAGAAACAAAATAATAAATAAACTCGAGTAATTTTCCCTCTTTACCTTTTTAGCTACCTATTAACTAGGATCGCATTTTAGGTAGTAAGTTTGGAAATACTTCTCTACAGAGATTTAGTAATCCGAGTGCTGTAATTCTTAATTGGAGCGTCACAGAAAGATTTAAAATTAGACGATACAAGAGCTCTTTGTAATTAATCTAAGAATTTTTAAGTAGAATATTTTTAAACATACATTTGTTTAAAAGCTTTATAACTTAGCTTTAGGAACTCGAATTGAGTTTAATGAAAAAGCTAGTTTGTAACAGAAATTAGGAAGCAAAGTCTGTAGTTTGAGCGTATTTTGAGTTGCGACAGTTATTGATTAGATCATTTGCATTGATCTTTTACGAGTGCAAATTAAGGGCATCTCTTGGCACGGGGGATGACCGCTTGGAAATTGTGAAAAACATTTCATATACTCCTCCCTCAGTAGAAACCACTGTTCACACAATAAGAAGCAAGTAATTTCTAGCTTAAGTGAGAATTTATCTGTTCCCCAAAGGCATAATCAGAGCAAATCACGAAGCCTATATTAACAAAAGCCGTGTTAGAAATATATTTTTTCTTATTATTATTAATAAGAAAAAATAGCCTGTCAACTTTTAACACGTGCTGCGCCCTTAGGCAATACACGAAAAAAGAGGAAGGCCTCGTGGAGGTCTTTTTAAGGCAAACTGGTTCCTATCCACGTATATATATACTTATATACGTGGATACGAACCAGTTCGGTACATATGGATGTATATATATACATTCAAATATATATATATATTTATGAGTTTTTCGTGGTTTCCCCATGTACAGAATGCATGGGGAAAACCACGAAAACACCCATGCAGCTAACATGTTCGTCGAGACTAGAACCCCGGACCTAACTACCAGTTTTCAGCGGCGTTTACGCCTCGGCCTTTGGTAGTCCTTAAAACTCTATTTGTCATTTTTGTTAATATTTTTCATTATTATTTTTAGCCCCAGAAGCATAATGCAGTAGTTCCAGATAATATTCGTCAGTATTATTTATTGCGTACTGATAATCTCGTATTTGTTTTTTAATTGTTCTTTTCCCGTATGCAAGGGTATATAGAGGTTGTTTTCAAATTCTTTTAAGAACTTGTAGTTAAGAAATCAATTCTGAAGTAATTTCTTTTAAATTATATTTAAATTCTAAAGTATAACATCAAAAACAAATTATTTAGGACTCACTCTTAACTTAAGATTACGTAGGAAAGACGAAAAAAGTTTAGTCTCACAGAAAGAAATAGAACTAGCTAGTTGAAATTTTGTAGGGTGCATTGTTACGCTTTATAACAAATTGTTTGAAACTGCAGGGACGTTGCAAGTTTTTTCTCCGTTTTGTTCAAATGAAAATGAATTAAGCTTCGGAGAAGAGAGTGCCTGATAAGACGATATTCTGTCGGGGACGTTTTTCAATGTAAGAGCAATTCAAACTTCACACACACTTCAAATCTGTATGCGAAAGCAGGAAGCAATTTAGATGAACCACTAGAAGAACTTTCAGTGACAGCAACAACGCCGAAAACTGTACACTGTGTGCTCATGGACAGTCGTAGAATGGCAAGTATTATCTGAATATTTTCAGAACTGGACCAAATATATCAGGTATCAACACAATGTGTCACAACCAAACATACCCTGCATCAAGAAGTGTCCATGAATAGACTATCAGCTCGAGTGATCCAGAAACTTTATCTCAGAACAAAACGAAGGAGGATTTTGAAAAAGAAGTGTAAATTGTGGCTGATTTGGTGACAAAGGACTCCATGACCAGTGCTACTCACGGGCAATGCCATGCGAGTCTAATGCAAAAATTGAAAGTTGATATGTAGGAGAAAAGGGCAAAGAAAATTAAGGAAAAAATCCTCCTGCATCAAGACAATGCGCTGTTTCTTCCTGCCACAGTTGTATAATTGCTTTGGTCGACTGTGGTTTTACTTAGCTTACCCATTCCTCCCCTTTTTTTGCGATCTAATCCCGTCTGATTTTCGTTTGTTCTCTGCTATGAAGGGTTCAGTGTAAGGACGTCACTTCTACATGGACGACAATGCCATTCAGACAATCATTTAATGGTGCGAGACTCAAAAATAAATCATTCTGTAAGATGACTGTATATCAATTGCAGCACAGAATGCATAAACTCAGAACCATCAGCACACAATGCATGCTAATATAGGGCTGATTATATGCAGAAAATATAATGAGCGATTAGTATTAATCTCCTTCTCGTGAGGTTCAAAACTATCATTCTTCGACTACTTGCAACGATCACACTTTTGGATGGCTTGAAAGCTAAAACGGAATTTAAATATATTTTCTCACTGCTTTGATGAGAATCAAAACTTGGAGTTACAATGATTCATGTATGTGTCAATAATACATCCCAACTTGGTGTATGCACCTTCTGCAGGGTTTGCGTTTGGGTACCTTTCAAAAGATTCGGTAATTCCAAATCACTGAACGCTTCATGGTACATACCGTATTCCATAATTCATGAAGATCTCAAGATCAGAACTTTTGACAAGGATCTACACAAGAATGGGCTAAACTTTTATTTGTCGGAAAATTTAATTTTCAAGAAATTGCGTCCATTTGAACTACCATTCAGTGCTAGGAAATTAATGTAAGAGGCCACGAATTTGCTTTGTATAATCTAATTTTAAATACTAATCAATTTCAATCTAAATAACAAGATTTTTGTATTAAAATCCTGATGGATATTGACAGTGACCAAAGGTTTCATTTTCTTAAATAATGATCCAGGTACAAAGTCTCTGAAAAGACTCTTTTGAAAACAGTGTAATGAAACTTTGGATTCTTTTTATGCAAATTGTGGAGAGGATGTTTGCGAATGAATTTTGAGTTTTTTCCCTTGCCTATTATTGTTCAAATTTCAGCATTTTATGACTGCAGTAAGAACACAACTATGAAACAAATAGAATTTGTTGTGGCAATTGATATTTCCATATTGGCCAAAATAGTCCTCATTATTAATTTTGTAATTAATTCTCTGAAAATACTAATTACTCATATAATGTTAGTTATGCCCTTTACGGATTTATCTCATATTGTACATGTAAAGACATAATGTATATTTTACTAACTGGATTCTGGTGTTTAGAAGCATATAAAACGTTAGGTTTTTATTGCTCTAGAATCTGTCTAGCATTAAAACTGCTTCGAATGAATGTCTTACCTTGCTTTGAAGGACTTAACTGAAGACATATTTAGTTATTAAATGTAACATTTAAGGAAATAAAGTATAATAAAGCCTCTATTTCACATTTCGAATGTACTGAATATGTGTTCGCGTGAAATTGTGAAACTTCAGTTAAATACCTCTAGAAAAATATGCTATATGTGCCTTTTTTACTATCATTAAATTGCCTTTTTAAAAAAGCTTTATTATAATCAGAAGAAATATTACTGAAGAAAACGCAGAATGTTTAGAAGGGTTTTGGTGAAAGCTGCTTTTAGAGCAAGGATAAAAGACTTTTATTTGTGCAAATTTTGCTTTTTTACTTCAGTTTCAGTTCCACATTGGCGTGCTTGGTTTCAAATGAAATGATATTTTGTCACTATTCGAATAAAAACCAAACAATATTTAAAAAATGATTATCGTAAGTAATCATTTTCCTACATTTTTAAACAAATATTTTATATACTCTTACTATATATTAAATATTTAATCTCAAAAATACGCGACGTTTTAATGTTTTAAAAAATAAAATAAATAAATAAAATAAAAAAGGAAGAAAAATCTGAAAGGTTTCAGATTTTATATTACATCCAAAGGGGCGTTTTTTTTAACTTTTTGTGTGTAAACTTTATTTATTAAACATCCTGTTCTTCACATTTAAACCATAAAAATCAGTTCAACAGCAATATCTCAAAATAATTTTAAAATGAGCATAGCTTTAGAATTTCTGATACACAGTCTCACGCTCTGGAGATAAAAAATGATTTTTCTGAACAACGTTGCCATTGCTCGCTTTGAAATCCTTGAGTTTGTTGATCAAAAATTCGTTAATGTCTTACAAAATATGAAATCGATAATAAAACAAATCCAAATTTCGGCTTCCACATGCCCAAATTCGCAGTAGGATTACGTCATTCAAAATTCGATGGCTCTGGGTACCGTTACTTGATCACAGTACGAGAAATCTATATACATTTCTGCAGATTCTTCATTATTTAATTTCTTCAAATATAGTACAGGACATTTAAAATAATATTTGGTGGCAACAGTTTGAAAAGTGAGACTAACATTCAGAGCGATTTGCCACAAAGTCGTAAAAACGAAAACAATAGTCCTTCAGAAAGCGAGAAGGAACACACAGCACCAAATTTTAAAAGGTGTAGATTTTAAAGGTCAGATAGAAGGGTTTGTTTTAATGGTTAGACAGACAGAAAGGTTTTTGCTTTCTCGCTGAGCTCTTAGTCTGCTGTTTCATTCACCACTCCGAACACATTTTGTTTGTGTTTTGAGCTTTGTTATTAAATATTAGCTTCTCCCCACTTAAACCACATACAGTTCCATAAAAAATCACAAAAGTTTTAAAAGCTGCATAGCGGAATACGTTTAGAATTACAGATGCAGTGTTAAGCGTCCGCATGCATTTTAACATTTTTTTTCAGTCTTTTCGCAATTCATCACATCAATATTGAGTTTTCTTAGTAAGGTGACGAATAACAATTTTTTTTGTCTTGCTGTTATTAACTTTTTACGTGTTAACATTATTTATTGAATATCACGCTCTTCGCGCTTACATCACTTAAAATTAAATTCAACAGCAAAATCAGAAAATATTTAGATACAGCAGATATTTAGAGTTTTTGATAGAGTGATAAGGGTTGTCATACATATTTTTGTATTCGTTATACTGTTTCTTTAAAAACTAGCTGCTCGAGAGGTCAGATAGAGCTGTCATAAAAAGGAAAAAATAAATAATGATTTCGATGAGTCCAACTAGTGCAATTCATTAAAAATATTGAATATTTCTAATTAGATACTCCATACTTTTAATACATGTTAAATCAATCGCATCAAAAGTAGAAAAACGTTTTCTAAAGAACTATGTTTATTACTTTTAAATCGATTAATTTAGTACTCTCTTAAGCTTTAATGAATGGCAACACGCTGATGCCTGGAAGATAAAATTATTTTCTTTCCGGCCGAGGCAACACATTGCTTTCATAAAGTCCAGTTTGGTAATTAAAACTGAAAGATAAATATTTTATATTTTGCGGAACGGCAACAGTCTCGAGCGCTGAGGATAAAAATTTCTAACAGTGTTGCTACTGTTCGCTTTCAGATCGTTGAATTTGTTAATCAAAATTCATTACGTTTTTTAAAATATAAAGTAAATAATAAAACGAGTTCAAAATTCAGGCTTCCAGGTGCACATGTTCAGATGGAGGATTATGTTATTCAAAATTGATAGCTTTGACACAGAATTTGATTCAGTCGTTTTTTCATAATGTGAGGAACATAAATACATACATTCAGATTCAACCTTATTTAATTTCTGTAAAAATAATACAGGGAGACAATATTTAGTGGTAACAATTTGAAAAGTAATACGCCGTTTATAGTGAACGAATGCAAAATCCCATTTTGAGACTAATAGCTCCTTGTGAGCTAAAAATTGATGAACCATTGCTAACCAGACTGCGTCTTTAAGCGCCTTTTAACTATTAATAGTATGCAGTTTGTCAGAAAACAGACTAAGCCAGGATTTTTCCTATTGATATTTCGATTAATGAAGTTTTGCAGTTCAATGTTGTTACTACTTCTGATAGGACAATGGGAACTTTTAGCAAAATGGTAGTTGAAGGTTCTGAGCTTGACAATACCAAGATTCTATGACTAATACTATAACAAATGTGCACTGCGAAAAAACAACAACAACAAAAACAAAAAAAAGAGGGGAGGAGGACAGTACTATATTTTAAGTTCTACTGGGCCGATTGACGAAATTCAAATTGCGTTTTTCATGTCTCGAAAGTGCGATTTAGGATATATGTTACATTTATACATAGCAGAAATGACGTGCCAATGTTTCTTCCATATTTCGATTCTACGACTTTAATTATGCTAAACGGCCAAGTTTTGTAAAAATCGCCCTTGCATTTTTTAAACAATTAGTTTTTAAATGTTAATTGAATTTGATACATATTTCTTAATCTCTGTATTTTTTTATTAAACTTACTTGGTTCCTTCCTCCAGAATTCGAAATTTAGGCTTAATCCAAATATAATCCGCACATTTCTTATGCTTTATTTTTAAATATTTTTTATAAATTTTTCCAACAACGTTTGTATAACCTATAAAATTTTTAAAATCTCCTTAAAGTAGATGTATTTATAGGCACACTTGCAAAAAATTGAGTTTTTTATTCAAAATTTTCTAAGATATACATAAATTTACATGTTGGAGCGATTTGAAATTTGGCATCTCGTTTTTGAGCGATAATAAGCCAAATGTGGTTTACTCACTTTGTTAAAATCATTTGAAAGCATGAACATGATGACTTTTTTTCGGCACGTCTGCAACGAAAAAAAATGAAAAGGAATATAGGCTGCTATAAATTAAGAGTTTGCCAAGTAAATTATTTTTGGCGAAAACTGAAAGAAATACGCCAAGATTAATTTTTGAATGTCTCTGTAAATCTCGCACCAAATTTTACAAAATTTAATATCCAGGCATAATATGAGTCGTAGAATCGAAATATGGAAAACAATTGGCAGGTTATTTCAGAAAAAGTCCAATTTTGCTTCAAAATACCTATATTAGAACACCGCTGTATATAAATCTAATACATATCCTAAGTCACGCTTTCGAGACATGGAAAACGCATTTTGAATTTCGTCAATTGGCGCAGTAGAACGGGAGATATAGAACTGTCCAATTTTTTTGCGCAGTGCATCATGCTGTGTCCGTAATCCGTATCAGAGTACTTTTTTGGTCAGTTTGCAATTTTTCTCTGTAAGATTTACACGAATACGCTCAGACACTTACAGTTCCATTGAACGGCTTGGCTGCATTGGAGGTTTCGTGGCTTTCCCCTTGTGTAACGTGAATATGAGCCACTTTCCCTTGAAACGTCCTCCAAGAAAGCAGAAAGCATCCCTTTCCGTAAGCAGATATTTCTAGTGTACTTTACTATAATCCAGCCCAATTCTAAAAATCAGATATTAAAAACGAATGTTTCTTACTTTTTCTTAACTCATGAAACTGTAGCTCTGTTTTCAATACATAAGAAAAAAAGATGTATAAATATAGCCATCAATATAACTTTTTCATTTTTCACTTCATCGGTATTTCAATCAAAAGCGCTCAGAACAAAACCAAAATTGTTCCGTAAAAAAGGAAAATTCTGTCGGAGAAAAGAAGAATTACTAATTTTCCTTAACCTGAATACTGAATTATTATCAGTTCATGAAATAAGCTACAGAAACATGTTATCTAAATCCGTAGCTTATAAACGGGTAGATTTTCATCATTCCAAAACTGTTAAAGGATATGCTTAGGAGTGCTAGCGGAAGCTAGAAGCATTCTAAGCGCTAGCAGAAGCTAACATCTAACTCCTATTCATATCGCAGAGACATTAGGTATTTTTGAAAACAAGAGACACGAAAACTGAAAAACGCCCTCATCGGGACTCGAATCACGGTCCTCTCGAATATGCGTCGAACGTGGTGATCACTACACCACGAAGGCATGCTAAGAAGGCGGAAGAAATATCGTATATATGCCCCCCTTTTAAAGGGCGACAGGGAATTAGGGGCTCCAATCGCCAAATCCTGGTGGTGGAGAATCATCATCCCCCACCTTTGAGTTCGGGTGCCATTGTAGCAACATTAGTTCTTTTTTTTTGAAAGCATGGGACATGAAAAATGAGCAAAGCCTTCGCCAAGACTCTAACCACGGACCTCTCATATACGCCTCGAGTGTGCTCACCACTACAGCATGAATGCATGCTAAGAGGGCGGAAGAAATACCTTATAATATTATTCACCGAAAACAGTTGAAACTCATGCTCACTCATGTGTTTAGTTATAAATACAACTTCATAATGAACGACCGGCGTTTTACAGGTTTAGCCACTCGGCGACTAGTGGGAAATTTTTGTAAGATTCTTTCTCTTGATAATTAGAAAATATTTATAAAATTAATTTGATGTAACATTATAAACAGCACTTATTATTAATATCGATATTAAACGACAAGTGAAATAGATCAGCCATGAAATGAAGGAATCTTATATGTAGCATTCGTCTCTTATCAGAAGAATAACTAGTTCCCTAGAGACATTACAAGTATTATTTTTCGACACAATGTTAAATGGGAAAAATCATTCCAATCTTCGTTTTATCTTTCTCACCAGCTGTTTTAGAACCTGCTTCCATGTCGGCATTTATACATAGCGATCGGGAATCAGGTGTCAGATTTGTCGCCTGCTGCCATCTGGTGGTGAGTACTCAGCTATCTCCGAGCACTTGAGGAAAGGTCGATTTAGCGATGTATTTAGGTTTTTGATACAAGGCTTGCTGGTTTCTTTTAGTTGATGCTGAAAAAGAAAGAAAGATAACACAGTGTTCCTTCATCATATGCGGGTTTAACAATCGATTTTCATTATACGCGATTTGAAAGTATTCACAACTTTGAGGTGTCATCGGGACTGATATTTTCCACCCGCGAAGTTTTATTCTATATGTATCTGGGAAGTTTAAGGGAACATAAAAATTAAATTAATTTATTAGATGGATGCATATGTACCAACAAATTTGCCTGCAGATTTAAATAAATTGTATTTATGGCTGGTATATATCATCGTCGCTAACTTTACACATGCAGGAGGGAAAAGGGTGAAAGCTAGGTTTTTGTTCGTTTGATTTTGAATTGGACATTTGAATATATCTGAAAGGAGTTTAGAAAATAGTTTAACGTATATTTTACATTTCTTGAGAAAGAAATTTGGAAAGGAAGAAAGAGTGCTGATTTTCAGAGCACCATAATTTGTTTAGCTTTCCATAACCTTATCCGTTATGGTAATTTCGGTCGTCGCATTATAACTTCTATGGTGTGAAATAACTTGACGTTGCTACATAAAGGCTTTCCACAAAAGTTATATGCACATTTGGAGAGATATTGCTTCTGACTGAGTTTAGTTATCAACGCAATTGATAAGAGATGGTAGTTACAGCATTTAGATCCGAGTTCAAATGCCACAGAAGGTTTGGACGCTTGTAAGTGTATACTATCTGTGAGACACGGGAGCACTTGATATACTGGAGAGTTGAAAATTCTCTTGAGAGGTTGTTGGTAGATGAAGAAGGGTGACAGCTCCTTAGCTTTATTCCCCTGATTGTTCTTGATCAAAATTCGGACGGATCTTCACCTTTTTCATGGTTGTAATTCGGACGTCCCTTATGGTGTATCTTGGGCAACGTTGTCGGTGATAAGATGGCTAATTGTCCCATCAGTATTGGGCAATTTCCATGAACGTATTAAATTACAAGTGTTCGGCCATTTGGATCAACAACTGTCGACACAACATGAAACTGCCATATAAAATTTGAGCAGAGCTTTATTAACAGTTTCTAGTATATTTTATAAAGTGTAAAATGATAAAATAACATTTCAATGAGCTCATTATGCACAAAAGTACTTGGAAATAAGTACCTTAATAACTACAGCTCATATATAAGTAGCTGGGGTCAGAATGGACATAACTGGTTTTTGAAAGAGTTGGCAAAGAGCAGTAAATATCTGTTGGTATTTCTTTCACAATTACTGCATACTACGTAAGCAGGCAAGAAAGTAGGCAAAGCAGTGCATACTCCACAACATTCAGGGTTAAGTATAACATCCTACTTTTCAACTAAGTTCCCTATCATTATTCTTGCTTTAATGTTTTGGTCTGAGCAAGTATTAAAACAAGTCAAAAAGAATAGGATGTAGCTTAATTTAAACTAACTGTTAACAAACGAAAAGAGCGATTATCATAACATGAAGACACATTTAATGAAAATTAATGAGATTCAAATTGTTAATACATAACAATTACGTTTTTAACCCTTTTCACCCGAAAAATGACAGGGGACATAAGGGGGTCATATAAAACTTAATTTTATTAAAGACAGTATTTAGCATTTTTACAGAGGTAATTTAAAATCATTTTTCTAAATTAACATCTTTTCGGTTTGAAAAGAATATCTCCAGAAATTCCCATTTTTAAACTTAATATGTATCTTAATGTGAATCTTCAGCAGTATCTGTGTACGTTTCCTTTAAACTGTAATGAAGCTCTGTCGATTTAATTTTGCTTCATTAAAGATAGGGACATTTTACTTTTTTTTTAGTTGTGAGAAATATACTTCTTATTCCTGTTTTATGTTTTCAGAGTCAATATAAAGATTAAATTTCACATGATTTCACTAACAATCATCAAATAGCCAAGACTGCAATAAACTGAAGGTCTACATTTGTTTCATTTCTTTAACAAGAAACATGGATGTATGACATAGAAGAAATATTTATAGAAAGAAATAATACATTCAAAAGATATTTAAGAGTGTAGTCTGCAGTGTAACTAATGGAAACTACTTCGTTAACAATAATGTAAATTAATTTGCATTAATGTCAAAAAAGGAAAAAGATAAAAAGATGATGACTACATACTCAAATGATATAGAATGATTACGACATACTCAAAATAGCTAACGTTGATTTGCCACAATCGTCAATCACTGTAATAGTATTTTGTCTGAACTAACACTTATCATGCCAAAACTCTAACATTACAGGGGCACGGCAGTGCTAAATGAGCGCTGCGAAAAATGTCTGTTTTTGTAACAGCAATTTACGTGAGCTGCGCTTAAATTAAATTATGCTTATTTTAACGCATTAAATTGCCAAAATATTAAAAAAAAATCGTTAAATTTGCTTGGATGTTTTATATTTTCTTTATGAGTAGATTCTTAAATTGTTGGGGAATGTATAACAGACCTTCACGTATGTCTCCGTCTTTACGGAGAAATTAATATTTAATAATACTGAATTTAGTTCTCTCCAAATAGTGAAACTCTCAGTTGTATTACAAGTGTCATTAGGGAAAAATAATACTTTACAATAAGAAATTAACGTCATATTAAAATATTCTATTAGGTAAATTCTTTTTATAATTTACAATGAAAGCAATCGAGTCAGGAGATCGAAATTCTATTTCATTGAAAAATTTAGTCATCTCCCTACCAATTTTATATATTTCATGACTAAATTTTATTCGTCATAATATTGGGAAATATTTTGTTGACATTCATTTTTGAAACCATCGAATAAGCTTAGATTTTTCATCAAGGGATCAATATACTTCTAGAGGATATGGCGACATTGTGCTGACTGGAAAATATAGCTCGTTCATAAAGTCTTTCATGTTCTTCATTTGGTGCTCATTCTTCTGAACAATTGATCTTCTTATTTATGGTCTTGTGAGATTTACTGTTTTATAGTCTCTTGAAAGAAAAAAAGTAATCTGTCTCTGCTGCACCAAACTTATTTTATCAAAGAGATGAGGAGAATTTTAAAAGGAGTTTTATCTTTTTATATTTCTCCGAGTCTTTTTGAACGTACATATATAATACTGTACACTATTTACGAGGATAATAAGTATACTGATATATAGACAATAAGAAAAAGTTTTTCATTATCGAAAAAGATAGAAATAATTTTTATATTAATAGAAACGTTCCTTCGTTATTGAAATCCTGACTTTTTTCTAGATTTAGTTCCGATAAAATGGCGTCCACTATAAATAGATTTGGTTGCTTATGGATGTTGCATCAGATCTTTTACTTTCATCTAGTTTTACAAAAAGGCACCATCCAATCCAGTTTATGTCGCTATTTAAAGCACTATTTTATCTAGAATTTTTAATGGTAGTGTGCAAAAATTGTTTTAAGTTGTTATTTTATTGAGTGCGATAAGTAAAATAAGTTTGCCAATAAATGACTGCAAAATTTATATTTCCTATTAAAAATACTGTCTTCTGCATTAAGAATAAAATCTGATATTTACAATGGCATTTTAGTCCTAAGTTATGCACTAAAAATGAATGCCACTTACAAGTCCTTACACACCTCATTTGTAAATATTTGTTTAAACGTTCATATCCTTTATCAGTATTTTGATACATTTTATTTATACTATTTTACTCTTAAACAATAAACAATAAACGAAGAAACAAGAGTCGCTTATATTAAAATTGAAATTCGTTCCGAAAAGAGTTTGATTTGAACTTTCTTTTTAATTTTATGAATTGGGAACAATAAGTATCTTAACTTTTAAGAACTAGATTGAAAAATTTGTATGGGATTTCAAATTTTTAACATAGCGTTGCCAAAATAAAACTAGCCAGGAACACTGTTTCAGAATTATGTGAAAATATATTCTAAACAGAAAGAAATCATTAAAAGTTGGAGCAAATACAATGTGTTACGATATGACAGCGTGACAGAAACAAACAGGAAAACTGCGGCAGTGTGACTGAGAATGAACAACAATTAGTTGTTTAAATATAAAATACAAACAAGTTTAGTGATCAGCTAATTGCAACACAAAATGATGCCAACTATAAAACAGTATTTGTTCATTGTTGAGTGTTATGTAAATCATGAGTATGATGCATTATTGTTGTTGTTATGCAAAAACAATTTGTTGAAATTCCTATTTAGGCAGACTTTAGCAGTACAATTTGTACAAAAGAATTGTTACTATACGTTTATACAGTTTCATAAATTGCGCACTGCACTGCATCAACGTTAACGGTGAACATTTCCAGTATTTTCTGTAAAGGTCAATTACCATGTTTATTTATAAGAATAAATTAATGTCAGAATTATGCACATTTTCCAGCGCCACTCGTTTCAGGATGATTTAAAATTTAATCATCGGCGGAATTTTTTTAAGAAATTTAATCTAATTTCTTTGCAGCTGATCGTAGAAATTGAAAGTTTTGATTTTAATAGAGAGATTTCGTCAATTATATTAGTAGAATCTGTAAATTTATATAACATAAAACTAAAATAAAGCCCATTCAGGAACCTGTAGTATGATTAAAAAACAGAATTGGAAAACTGCAAACAAAAAATAATTTCAGAAATATTAAATTAACTCTCTAACCGGCAAGGCCGTATATATACGGCCTTGCCGGTATATATTTTATACCGGTATAGAATATATTTTTTCGATAACTGTACGATACGTGCATATTAAAACATGTCAAAGAAATTTAGGCAATATATTAAAAGTACATAAATCCAGGTATAAAATGCCAGGAAACTTTTTACATTAAATCAAGAAAATAAATTTTTCTGGTAGCAGGTTTTGGAAATTTGTGCTTTCTTAACAAAAGCCCTGCCCGGTCAGAGGGTTAAAGTAGACACCAAGAAGTGGAAATTATGATTAATTCAAAAAGTCGCCATCAAAAGCAGGTATGAAAGGTATGAAACTGCAAAATTGAAACAAGGACTGTGTATCGTCTACCAGAGACCAAGTGTCTGGGGCTGCATAACACTAGTATTTTCTCACATATTAAGTTCCGTGTGACTGAATGGGTTGAGAAAAGGAAGGTTCAACTTACTTCGTGAGACAGAGCTAGGAATGCTGAGTAACGCGCGTTTGTCTTTGAGCTAAGTCTGTCTAGAGGCTTTTACGCTCGGCGGTGTATTACGCGCCTTTGAATATTAGCCGGCTAGTTTAAAATGAAGATCCAACTACGCTAGATTTGCATTAGCTTTGGCTAAGTCTCTTTTAGTTAGTTCTAAGTTAGCTCTTATTTATTACTTTTAAGCCCAAGTGGAGGCTTTGTTGTAAGCCCGAATAAAGGGGCCGACTGTTCATCTTAGTCTGAGTGAAATAAAGGGCAGGTGGCTCTTCTTGAGTCTACGTCTTAGTTGTTTGAACTCACTGATAAGTCGCTAGCAACCTCACTAGGTTCCTCAACTTTCATTTTAGTACAAAAAGAGTGAGGAACTCTACACTATAAAAGCCAAATATTAACCAGTTTCCCATGACAAGTCTTCCACGAAATCGGCTAACATTTGATGCACATACTTCTGAATTATTTCGCTATAATTATTTTGCTTAACGTAATCGTATAATTACTTAATGACTTTGAGTACAGTTTTCTTTTAATAATGAATATAATTTCACTGCATATTTTGTCATCGGTCTAGATGAAAATATAGGTTAATCGTGTACAATGGCCGTTGGTTTATTTAAGTTTTATTAGTCGAATTAATTGGTATAATTTTAAATGTGTTGAATTTGTAATATATACAATTCATAACAATAACGAACAATAATGAATGACATTATTATACACTGGTTATCATAAATTAAGGAAAGGTCGCAAAAATAGCGATAACCACCTCAAAAATAAGCCAAACCGTGTAAAATTTGAATATGTTGCCAAGTAAGAGCAGCTGAGTAAAAGTGCTAAATGCAAATTAGTAGCACTGCATTCGGAATACGTCATTTGAGAGGAGCATAAAAGTCCATGTTTGAGAGCAAAACCACATATTTCATTATAATAGTGACATCAGAAATCTGAGACAGCCAATTCGTAACAAGGACCTCCAGGCATCATTTGCCTGCAGAAGTACGACGGAGAGCCATTGGGAGACTAGAGGCAGGCCAAAGTGAAACAGAAGTGGCCAGATGGCTAAATGTGAGTTCTTCTGTGGTTCATAGACTTTGGAGGCAATTTCGAAACAACAGATTCGGCATCTAGGAGGTTCACCCGAGGAGAACTAACTGCTACGACGAGCATCGATGACCGATACTTGACATTATGTGCACGCAGGAATAGAACCGCTACTCCGATTCTTCTTAGATCCTCCCTTGCTGTAGCCACCGAAAGAAAGGTGTCAACGTCAATTGTGCATAGAAGGCTTCATCAAGATGGTCTGTATGTGAGGCGACGACCAGACATTTGCGTGCCGCTCACGTCACGCCATAAGGGAGACCGTTTGCAGTGGGCAAGACAACATGTCCACTGGACGCCTGATAAATGGAGGGTTATTCTCTTTACGGATGAGTCCAAGTTTAGTCTAGAAAGTTATAGTAGGCGCTATTTGATATGGAGAGAACCTGGAACCCGTTATCATCCTTCAAAAATCCGTGAAAGAGATGCATACGGAAGAGGCAGTGTCTATGTTTGGGGTGGCATCTCTTTGGGTGGACGCACAGACCTCCATACCTTTCTAAGGGGAACCGTGAATGCTCAGGTTTATAGAGATGACATCCTTGATGCTTATGTGCGCCCTTATGCCGGGGCAATAGGTGATGCTTTCCTGTTACAGGACGACAACGCAAGACCACACAGGGCTCGCATCGTAGATGATTATCTTCAACAGGAAACAATTATGCGCATGTATTGGCCAGCTCGATCCCCGGACTTGAATCCTATCGAGCACGTTTGTGATGCTTTAGGAAGACGTCTAGCTGCTCTCATTCCGCCTCCTCAGACCCTTGCCGCTCTTGCAACTGCTTTGCAAGAGCTGTGGCTCTCGCTTCATATGGAACTGATAGACCGCATAATTGAAAGCCTCACAATGAAATTATCACATTTCTCCGTGTGTGTTATCGTAGTGTAATTCGTTAGTATTCTGCTAGCAAGTGGAACATCCGCTATTATTCTGGCGAAAGCTGGGATGGTTTCCGATGTTTTGTGCTCTAAAAGAAATTATTGTCTGTACAAATATGCTTTAGAGCTAAAATATTCCTCTTATTTAAAAAAATACTTATTATTTTTTTATCTGAATCTATGTCTGAGTCTATTTACAAAACTCAAAAAATTTTCCTAATGGAATATAAGAAAACAAGCCACATTAACCGCAAGTTTAAATGCACATTTTCTTTCATTTTAAACTCTATAGAAGCCTTACAAAGTCCTGACCGCGTTTTTAATTCTGTTTACCCATTCGTTGAAGAACTTTTAAAGATTCATTCCTTTTCAGTAACAACACGGTAATTTGATTAAGTATAATAAATCGGTGTGGTTAATTTTTAAAGCAAGAGACTTAGCCAGCTATATTTTTTTATTTCGTCTTCTTTATTCTGTTTTCCTTTAGAAGTGAATGATCCTGTACAAGTTGATTGATCATTCTTTAATTAACTAATCCTTTGACTTGAAAATTACTCCTTAGTTGCTTCCTACTTGAAGTTACTTCCTTAATTGAATAAAAACAACTTCTTTGATCAAATTTCATGGTTGATTTTATTATTAAAAGGAGTTTATGACTTAATTTCATTACATTAGTTTCTTAGGATGCACTCGATTTTCTGTTCTTGAGTTACGTAGCTGTTGATTTATTAATTATTATACAGTTTTCGTGTATGAAAGGGAATTTTAGATAAAGACAACTGGTGGAAAGCCGCTTGGGAGCAGTACCTTTATTTCTCTCTGCAGCTAATCCCAAGCTGCGAAACTAAGTTGCTTACTAGTGTTACAAATAGCAACGTGCTATGTCCGCATTACTGTTGTTCCAGAAAAGTACAGTACTAGTAGCACAGAGCTGCTGAATATCTCCTTTTTATTTCTTTTGTTTTACGTTATGTTCTGTTAAGCTTAAAAATCTGATGTGGAGACTGCATGAATTCTTTGTTTAACCTATTAAATATGGCTTTTAGAACAGCAATAAACTGATATTAAATACTGTTAGAAATTTAAAACAATGAACTGCTATTAAATATTGTTAGACTAACTACCTATATAAACTGTAATTATGCATGTAGTTAGATTTCGTGATTTACCGAAAATTTCAATGTTCTACCGTTAATCGTTTTAGATATATGTGAGATATATACTTACAAGAGACCTGTCGAGACTTACCTGTCGAGAAAATAATGTGCTCATTTCTTTTTAAGAAATTTGATAAGCTTGATAACTTTCTTGAATATTTGAGCAATAGTTGTGCTTCATTGAGATTTTTTAAAATTTGAACGTAAAAAAAACCTTTTGAGGAAAGACCAAGTATTTTTGAAGTTCTTTGTAATCTACGTGCAATAAAAATTAGAGCAGAAACTGCTTCTTATCACTATAAAGAAATTAAGTGTCAGTGCTCTCATGGTACCCATTCCTTAAAACAAGTGTATAAAATTTAGAGCATGAGACATAATATCAAGAAAGAATATAGTAAAAAAAATATAAATATGTGCTTTAATTGCCTCAGCGACAGTCATCATATTGGTAGCTGTATTCCAAAATTTAAGTGTCCTATTTGTTCTCAAAAACATAATACATTGTTTCATGAAAATACTAAGTCATCTTTGGTTACAGCTAAAGAATATGCAGTTGCGATTTCAAACTCTAGTTGTTTGTCTCAAATTCCAGTTAAATTCTAATGTAGCATGTTATTATGCTGGAAAGAATTAGCGAGTTGCATTGTGTCCCACATCAATCATTCCCGTACTCGATTCGTTTGGCAAACAGAGTTCTGTTCTTTTAGATAGCTGTAACGAATGTAGTTTTATTTTGGAGTTTTGCTCATAAAGGTTGATCCACCGAAGAACGAATGCCTGATTTTCTGTTATGAGTTTAGCATCCAGACATGTTGGTACTAGTAAAGACATAGTCAAATTATCCATGATTCCAAAATGTAATTCTGAGAAGGAATTTGAAATTGAGGTTTATGTGTTAAATAAGTTAATTTCCCCTTTTCCATAATTCAGTATTGAACATAATACTTTACCGCTGGTAGCTTTTGTTGGTTAGTTGATTCCGAGTTCGATAAAAGGAAACGAACTGCCATCGTTATTGGAGCTGATTATTCCTTTTCACTTTGGTTGAAAGGCATAGTTAGATTCAGTAACAGTTAAAACATGTACACTGGTGAAATAAATTAAGAGAAGTATGTATTTATCATATTTGATCTACGATCTCCAGAACTACTAGATAGATTTTAATAAAATTTGGTGTGAACATAGGTTGATATAATACAAACAAAATAAACATTTAACAGTTATAATAGACACACATGTTCGTGTGTAACACTCATGGGAGTCTGAAGGTCTGAAACAGCGATTGCAGAAGACACAAAAGAAATGGGTTAATAGGCGGTATGGTCACCTCTTACAGTCATACAGGCCTCGAAGCGTGATGTCATCCTGGAAATAAGGCAGTTTATCAGTGCCTGTGGTAACTGGTCCCACTCGTTCAGCAATGCAGTTTTCAGTTCCTGGATGGTTCACGGAGGGGTGTTGCGAGTTAGAATTGCCCTCCCCAGAGCGTCTCAGGCATGCTCTATTGGGTTGAGGTCTGGAGACCTGGCTGGCCAATCTATCCTCTTTCTCGAGAAATTCGTCGACGAGAAGAGCTCTATGTCACCTCGCGTTATCGTCCTATGAGATGAACTCGGGACCCACTGCACCCCGGAAAAGGCAAACATAGGGCTACAAGACCTCATCCCGATACCTCACACCAGTCCCAGAGCCCCTGTCAAAGACGTGGAGAGGTGTGCGGTCATCCAACATGATGCCTGTCCAGACCATTACACCGCCACTGCCATAATTTTTGATTTTGCGGACATTGGAGGGTAGATAGTGGGTTCCTGGCTCTCCCCATACGAAAGTACGGCGAGAATCGGTGTCTAGGCTAAAACGGGACTAGTCGGTGAACAGAACGGTCTCCCATTGCTCCGTACTCGAATCACTATGCTGCCTGCACCATGCTAATCGGACTGTCCTGTCCGTAGTCGTGAGCGGAACGCAAACAGCCGGTCTTCTGGCAAATAACTCTCTCTCATGCAGTCTTTTGGAAACAGTCACCCTTGTTACACGGTTTCCTGTGGCTACATACAGGTCCCGAGAGAGCTGAGAAGCTGTAGCCCCTCAGTTACGCCTCCGTAAAATGGGCAAATAGAGATCTTCTCTGGCTGTCGCGTCTCTTGATCGACCTTGCCCAGGCTTTCTCTCAATGGATCCAGTATCCTGGAACTATTTCCATAGGTTACAAACGACGTTGGGCGTTAAATTAAACGTTTTGCATATCTGGACGTGCGATTGGCCTGCCTCTAGCCTCTCCACAATTCGCCACCTTATTCCATCATCTAAACGTTAGTGGTTACTCATTTTTACTGTTCCGAAATGAATTTAAGCGATTGCTGCAAGATAACACCAAGAAATTCGCCGAGGTGTGCTAGCGAACGGAATTCGTCTTACCCTTCACGCTCTTACAAAGCCTCTTTTTCTGCTGGCTTCGCCTACAGACACGTGTACGCTTACGTGTTTGCCGTACAAGATTTATAGTTTTATCTAGAAGCAGTGGTTTTGCCTTCAGTTCAGTTCTTTTCATGCAATTCGATAAAATATGCAAATTCTCTTAATTTATTTCACCAGTGTATTTCGTATGGATTCCTTCAGGAAGTACTGAAATTTCAGTACATTATAATCAAGCTAAAATGTCTTGTGTAGTTTTCTTGCTGATCTAAACACTGAAAAATCCTGTAGCGATTTTGGGAAACTTAAGAAGATTACCAGATTAACAATCAAAAGGAGTATTTTGAAAAGCATTTTGAAGGTAATTACCAATTCAGAAGGTATAGATTCGTCATCAAGCTTCCATTTCAAGCTTCTGCTGAAGAGATAGGAGATACAAGAGACGTAGCAGCTTCATTTTATTTTCCATGTAGCGAAATTTTATAAGAAAAATCCTAGTTTGGAAAAAGGTTATAAGGAATTTCTGTCTGAGTATGAAGAACTGAGTCATATGAGTTTAGTTGAATCACAAACTGGATTACCTAAAAATACATGATACTTTCTGTATTCCTTTGACCTTCTTCGTTTATTATCACCCGTTATATGATAGTAGTGAAGATCATGTATCAACAGCTTTGGATTCCTAATACCGATTGAGATAATCCGTTTCCTATAATGGTTTGATGGAAAATTGATTCAGTTTCAAAAGGAATTTACGGCTGTTGAGTGTATTAAAATTCCTTGGTATGTTTATAGAGTCATTAGGATTTATTTCGAAGCAGGAGACATAAAAAATGAGCAATACCCTCACCGGGACTCGAACCCCAGATCTCTCGAATACGCGCCGAGAGTGCTGACCATAACACCACGAAGTCATGCTAAGAAGGCAGGAGAAATACATTATATATTCATGAAGAGAAAATGCAATTATACGGATTTTATGATGCTTCAGAGCTTGCATTCTCAACAGGGATTTATTTAAAAGACCTTGAAGGTGAATTTAAAGTACGTATTCTAGACACAAAGATTAAGGCAACTTCTATTCAGACCTTATCTGTTCTTGGGTTGGAACTGAGTGTAGCTTATTTACTATCAAAACTGCTTAGTTCTGCGGAATATTTTGATTAACAGAAATTTTGAAATCTTTACACTGACCGATTCTAAGATTGCATAGAATAGTCATTATCACCTGTTTGTTTTTTATGATTTTAACTAATCCCTTTAATGAAAAGAAAAGACATCTGAAAGAATTCAGGTTTTAAGGGCATTTTGAAAGGGCTCTTTTAATGTTTAGTTATTATTAGAGAATATGTTGATCAAAATAGCCAGGTGGAATATCGAAACATTTTAGTAGAGTACTAGATGAATATATATGGGAATGGGAGGATAGATTATAGATGGGATATAAAAAGACGAAAATATTTTAGAATAATGGTGTATCTCTCTCTCTCTCTATATATATATATATATAATT
>KK112302.1:181243-218657 GCA_000611955.2 Stegodyphus mimosarum
CCTTGCTTTAACAGTTAAGGAAAAGCTAAACCGCAAAAATGTCAAAATGCAAAAGCTATTTTTAAAGTATTGAAAAACCAGTTATTGTTATTGATAGCAGATTAATCGACTTATCAAGGGGATAAACCAATCTACCATCCATTAATAGTAACTAAAATAAGAGAGAGTGTTTCATCTTACTTCCAAGTAAGATGAAAGCTTATTTTGCAGCTTTAGCGCAAGTCGTGGGCTTATTAATTTACTTTTAATTACTTTCATTATGAATATATATATATGGAATTTAGTAGGATACTAGATGAATATTAACTAACTTATGAACGTTATATAGCTCTTGTATGTTTGAAATGTAGAAACATAACACATAACGTAATTCTATAAACGATATTTAATATTTTAATGATATATATCATGAATTAAACGCAATTTAATTTAAATCAATTACATTAAAAAGTAAAAAAAATATTCTTTAATACCTTATCTATCGCTTTTAAATATCTCGGTTTGTTAACCAATAAGAGACAGATTAAATCTGAAAGAGAAATTTCTTAAATTTTGTCGAATGGCAACAGACACCAACAAAAAATGAAACAACATTCACAGTGGACGCCATTTAAAGTGAATCAATGCCACATCGTGCTTTAAGGCTAATAGCCCTTTTGCGCTAAATTTATTATACCGATGACTGGCGGAATGAATTTTGTAAAATTTCAGTTTCATTAATTTAAACAATTTCATTTATTGCGGACACTTTCCTTAATACAGGGTAAAAATCCAAAATTGGCAGATTCAGTGATCCAGGACCAAAACTCAGGATCCAAAACCAGGACACGTGAGGGAATCTCCAGCTTTCCGGAATAATTGCCAGCTATGCATATTTATTAGCATTCCATCATGAAGCTGTGTTGTCGCTCAACTTCGGAAGCTAAATCACAGTGCAAAACATACGATGTTTTTAATTTCCCTAGCCTCTCTGGAACCTTTCTATTTAATTGTCATTATGGGCATGAAGGAAAGATTCAGCTTAAAAAGGTACGGAACTGTTTTTGTTCTGACTAACTGTGTTTGAGTGTAGCACCGGTGAGTACTTATCTAACAGTCAGAATATAATTGCATTTTAATTTCAGTAAATGTGTCTTGGTTGAATTAGATCATGGTAATTACACGGAGTAATCTCCGCTGCGTAAAGTGCTGGCAATTAAAAGGTAATCTCTTGAGTGCTGATGCATTTCTGCAAAATATTTAGAGAAGCATTATAATGCAGTTTCAAGGCATCCTTAATTATCTTAAGTTCTAAAATTTTTAAATGTTTGGTATTCCGTTATGGATTACATTTGAAGCAACTAAGAGAACATAGCGCTAACAGATCATAATTTCGGTCCATTTCTAAAGCACAAATATAGTAGGAAGTCACTTATGTGAACCAACTAGGACAAAGGTGGCTGAGGTAGGGTTAGCTTGTTTTCATACAAAACAAGGCTGGCTTGTTTTCATATAAAAAGGGAATAATTTATTTCTTTGCAAGAGAGTTTTCACAACAGTACTATTTTAAAACAAATAGGAGAAAATAAACTTCAGAATTTATTTTTTAAGTAATTAATTTTCATTTAAACTTTGCATATGATCTATTATTACATGTGATAATAATATAATAAAAAGAAAAAAAAATCTGAAAGCTTTCAGATTTTATATTACGATTATTCTTCGCACTTAACCATAAAATTCAATTCAACAGCAGTATTACAAAATAAGTTAAAAATAGCATATCTTTAGAATTTCCGATAAACAGTCTCGCGCGCCGGAGATAATTTTTTTTGCGGCATTGCAATTGCTTGCTTTGAAATCGTTGAATGTGTTAATCAAAAATTCGTTAATGTTTTAAAACATATGAAGTAGATAATAAAACAAATTCCAAATTTGGGCTTCCAGATGCCCATATTTGAGTGCAGGACTACGTTCTTCAATATTTTATGGCTCTAGGTACCGTTAGTTTTTCACAGTGCGAGAAACATACATATATTCATGCAGATTATTCATTATTTAATTTCTTTAAATGTAATGCAGGCCTCTAATATTTGGTGACAACAATTCGATAAGTGAAAACGCCGTTTATAGTAAACCAATGCAAAATACCAAAACGAAGTTAATAGCCTTTCTGGGCAAATTACTCCTTTGGGCTAATAAAGAATTACAATCTTTTCCAAGCGAAACTGATACTTTGGAATAAAAAGAAAAATTCCATAAATGAACAAGATAATTCAAAGAATAGGTATTACCTTGAACAAGAATATTAAAGTAGAATGACATATTATATGTCTGGTAACATTTCTTTAGGTGTTAGTTGTTACTAGGTAATGTAAGAGGATAGCTATATATCTGAATTACGCAATAAAAAATTATTTTTTTGAAAGTGATGTAATAACCTGTGCATTAATATATATTAGCTTTAGCCAAAAAAAGTTATAATCGGCCATTTCCGACCAATAGTGCAACGTGAACTATCTAAAATTAAGCATCTAGTTTAAATCTGACCAAAAATACATAACTAATTTAAGTAATTTTAATGACTTGTATATGTTTAAAATGGAAGTAAATTAAATATATTAAATGCAACAAATCAGAAAGCCGAAAAATAACAACTTTCGAAATCTTGCCAATTGGAGATTGATTTCATCATTAAAATTTAATGTTTAAGTATTTCGATAATTGGGTTCTTAATTTTTTCCTGTTCTTTACAGACATGGGTTATTCGCTAATTTTATTTTTCATTTTTGTTCGATTTCCTGCATTTATTCAAAAACTCGAATCACGAAACCTATATTTTTCAGTCATAAACTAAACAAAAATCCTTTTAACTTTTAGAAAGGTTAGTTTAGTGAAGTCTACTGGAAATAATCATTTAAAATTTTTTCTAAAAATTTTCGGAGGGATTTTAGAAATGCATATTTAACGTTTAGTTGTGTTAGTTCTTGAAATAATTCCATTTCCCTCTGCAATTGCTTATGAAAAGTTTGTAAAATTTGAGTTACTCTTCAAATATGTACGTTGTTAATTATGCCGAGAAAATGATGATCAAGCGATTTTAGCCAGCTACTTCATTTATTATACTTCATTTGCATCTTCTTACTGAACATATGTATATTTAAATTTTTTTCTTAAATCTATTTATTTTTAAAATAGATATTTCAAATTTGTTTTAATTAAAACATGTTAAAGCAAGATTTGTTTCCTCATTGTGCTTAATCGAAGGATTACAGAATCTTTTAAAATTCAGATTTACCCACACTGAATTTTGCGTTTGTTCTCAGCTTACAAGGCAGCCCTCGGATTGAAGGGCATATTCCTGATTCAGACCATATCGTGCCAGTTCAGAATTTGATGTTTCTTTCTACATGCCTTCAGTCTTGACGAAATATTCTGCTGAATTCGAAAAGAAGGTGCAACGAGGAGGTTTTGTGTTTACTTCAGCGTAAATGTCGAAAAATCATAAAGGCACATTGGAAGAGGCAACATGTTTTGCGGTGTTATCTCGATGCAGTTTAAAATTGCTTCAATACCTGATATTTGATTAATGTTTTTAACTGTCTTTTTTAAAGTATTAAAAATGTAACTGCTGCATTAAGATTTGAGTTGGAGAACGGATCAAGTTTAAATTTCCATGAATTCGAATCCGGAAATATGTACTTGAATTTTTCGAATCTCCAGTCTTCTCCTCTCTCTCTTTCTCGGAAAAAAAACTTTGTTCAGTAATTTATAATTAAAGTAAAATTCAAACTTTGCTTTTACTTAAAAGCAAATTTGACAGTATTTTTATTATTTCCAGTGGCAACGTATTTGACCTGAATAAGATAATATAATAAAATACATAAACAAGATACATGAACAAAAGAATACAGAAGTAAAAGCCATTGACCCATGCACGATCTCGCAAACCACTATTAGAACCAATATCTCGCGTTGGTAGATTTTGGCAAGATGCTAATGAGAAACAGGTGAGCCACCAAGCAGTCGTGACCAGTAGTTAGTTGCAAAGTCCACACAGCTGTAGGTTGAGGACAATAAGGGGGGATACCGTCCTGAATAATCTTCAACCAATTCTTCGTAGAATTTCTACACACGAAGTTTTGATAGCAGTTAGAGGCTGAAGTGTGTTTAATAAAACACATTGTAGCAGTTGAAAAGGAAATCTCATTTTTAGTCATCTGTAAAAACATGGATCCCTTTTCAGCTTATAGATCGGCTTGTTCATTACCATTCACACCACAGTGGGCCAGTATCCATGGAGAGTAACATGCATTTTTTCCTCCTGAGCTATTTCAAATAAATTCTACATTGTAATATATCTAAATAAGTAGCTGCGACATCAGAAGCAATAGGATGAAAGCTGCCTTCTGGTCAGACAGTATCAGTCTTAACCGTCAGACAGAATCAGCTTTCTTAACAGAAGACAGATTTATAATCAGAAGTTGCAGTTCCAAAATGTCCGATAGAAATATAAAATGCGAATAATTCACAAAATACTCCCGCACCGACATTTGTTGAATTGACTGATCATGATCCATTCGGTATGCATTCCAAGTCAGTCAGACTTCGGACATCAAAATTCTTGTCTCCAGCGTCATATGGCGCAAGATTTCAAGAGGATGCTCTTTCTTATAGAACCTGAACATCAGGGTTAAAGCTCATGAAATTCATTTCTGCATGATATTTTAAAATAAACACTCCCAGGGTTTTCAAATCGAAGCCAGGGTATTCAAAGGCAAAGTACTTCAAGAGGTAACATGGGTGAACGCTATGTTAGACTCTCCTCTGTAAATTAACAGTGCTGCCTTCAGAGTTTCAGGAAGTGATACTGAGGAAACAAGTACCAGTATAACTGCAACATTTGGTTTTAATGAAAGAGGAATGTGCTATTTACTTGCATACTGATTCAAAGATTAACTCTACTACTGAATGAATGAACAGTGACTCTTTAAAAAAGACCAGTAGCTCTTTCAGAGCTCACCACCGACCACTGACAGGTATTATTAGAAGTGTAATAGGAAAGTTCTATTCTCATTTTAGGGATGAAAACAATGTTTATTTTCCCATGTTCAAAACGAGTTTAACTTTCATAATTTCCCAACTTTTGAACAATTTTATTCCAAAATTTTTCTGTTACTTCAGTGTAGAAAGAAGGTTTTAGGAAATCTTAAAACTACAGTTGAAGGAAATCAGTTTGAAGTGAAGGAAAGCCAGGGAATAAACGGTTCGATTCAGTCGGTTCTCTTTAATTGTCCGTTTGATTCTTTCCGAACCCCCCCATCATCATGCAATGTTCTTGATTGTTTCTCCGTTCTCAATCTTATTAGCCAAGGTTATTGTTAGTGAGCGGCGAGTCATAAAAACGAATCGATTCAGTTCAGTGACTGAAGAGTTCTAATCTGATTCTGTCAAAGAACAGTTTTGTCCACCTCTAATCTTTCGAAAGATTTGATTTGAAATATGAATGGCTTTTCGAATGGAGATTCGAAAGATTAGAATTAAGAAAAATAGGAAGATGCCAGTTTCCAAATCTCGAATAATTTTCAAAATTCATGGGATTCGAGGATTCGAATGTCTCATTTTTTATTTCAGTGAAAATCAATTAATCTAGATACAGCCCAATGCAAGAACGTCTTAAGCGCCAGATTTTAATGAATAGTAAATACCAAGTTCTTTCGATTTAACTCTTTCCTTTTTGCGCCAGACAATACTGAGATCATCGGAACTAAACATATTAAAATTGCTCTCATCTGTAGAGATGACGAGATATTAATATGACGAAAATATATTTATTACAGATTTTGTGAAAAACAGGCCGCGAAAATTTGTCTTCGCGAAAAGGAACAATTGCATCTGTTTGATCTAATCCTACTGTTCCTATAACAATTTCAGAAGGAAAAGCTATACCATAGTCTCCATTAAATCTCGAAGGAAAATTTAACAGCAATTTCAAGCCGTAATTTTCTTGAAATTTTTTTAAGTGTAAATAGCAAGCTTCGAGGTAAGTTTCACTGAAAAAAAATTTTTCTTAAATGTACAGTTTGCTTTTCTTCTTGAAATTCTTTATAACATTGAAAAGCGTAGAAAGAGATAAATTGAATTTTTAGGAATTTTCCAACTAATTTGCTATTTTGGGATTATGGAAAAACGAATTTTCTTTGACTTGTTTTCAGTGTCGTTGTACAATTATTTCCCTAATCAAATTAAATTATACTTTATTTCCAGAATTAACTATAAGCAAATTGTTATTCAGGTGATATCATGAAAACGAAAAGTTCTGAGTTAACTGCAGTTCTGAATTTTAAATTCAGGAAAAAATGATGCCATTAGAGTTATGTGGATTCTTGTATCCTGTATTGCTAGTAAATGTTAGTTTTTCAAGCATTTCTTAGATAAGATTTCTTATACAATACACATATCTTTCTATAAAAGGTATGCAGTGTTTGTAAGTAAGAGCATAAAGTTGTCTTTAAAATATAAATCTTAGAAGCAAATGCTTAGTTTCTGAACATTTACTTGAACTAAAGCTGGGCCGAGTTCAGCAAATGACGGATTGCGTGACGAAGAAATGATTCCTCAATCACAAAGAATTATATAAATATTGCAGGATTAAAAGAAACTTTTACGTTTGCTTGATGTTTAACAATGTTCTTTATGGCTGAATCTGAGAAACGTATGAACATAAAGGAAAACAATAAACTACCCGACGGAATTCATTTAAAATTTTATGTCAAGAATAATAGTAACATGCAACCTTGATCACTTGACAATGGCTTATATATTTGGCAATGCAATTAAAATAACAGGTTTCGTTATTTGGGCGCGCACGCTCTTATTATACGTGATATAAAATTGTAGATGAAGTTTGTGAGTAGAACTGTTTAATTGTTTAAGCTGCGTAGTTAATTGTTTTTCTTATTTGATTTCACTAATTACTGCATGAATTTAAAATAAAAACTCATGCTATAATAAAAATTAAAAAGTTTTCTTTTTAGTCTCAAAGGCGGCGTTATCTATCAAACTATTCAATTCAAAAACCGTTTTTCAAGATGAATTATAACTCGTTTACTCTCAGCACTTGTGGCAAGTCAAATGATCAAATAAATCGGGTGAGTTTGGCAACAAAATCAGAATTTATGCTAAAACGTTATAGGAAATGAATTTTAAAGATTTTTCATCTGTGTCCGATAGTGAATACAATAAAACTTTGAGGAATTTAGTTTGTTTATTAAACAAAAACATGTACGAAAAAGTGTTTCAGCATTAAATTTTAAAAATTCGAAACCAAAAGTTTGAACAATTGTCTTACCATAATGCATTATCAGCTATCCCCAGTGTCAATGAGTTAATATATATATTGTTGTGTGTGTCTGTATCAGGAATGTTTAAAAAATAAACTTTTATAAGAAAAATAAAAAATATGTAAAAGATAACTTATAATTTAAATTAGAAAACAAAATAAAATAAAGCAATTTTAATGCTTAATTTTAATTTTATAGAATGCTTCCCTATTGTAAAAATAGTAATCTTTTCCTGCACTGCATCATATCGAGACTAATCCATGCCATATGACTCTTGCATAACACTGGTGATGTAAACAGAACTAAACCTCAATCAGCCGATAATAATTTTACAGCAATATTAATTATCCAATATTTCCGTTTGCAGTCTGATAGGTAAAGTGCATGTCTGCGAGCTCTGACTTGTAGTGGTGCAAATTTTACGAAATTCGTATAGGAGGCCAAACCGCCACTACTGCCAACACATATTCCATTGCAAAATCTACTTATTTTGGTCCCTTCTATATGCCTTTATAGTTGTCCCAGATATTTTTTAATCACCTTATATAAATAATACAAAATTCTACTCCCTTCTTAAAATATTTTATACGCTTTCTAGTTTTTTAAAAATCTTTATTCTTGAATAAAATTTACATTAAACTCTGAAACAGTTTAAATTCTATAAACTTCATTTGGTTCTAAACTTAATAGCTAAATACTTTCGTTCCATACATATTAACACAGATATTGAAATATTAAACTACACATCATGGCTTAGAAAATAAAATTATTGTTCGAAAATTTATAAAGAAAACTTACAGACAATTTGCTTTAATATATATGTTACGACACAATTTCATCAGTGTAATTATATTTTAATTTTGATGCAAGCGAGAAGAAGAAGAAATTTTGCAATCGACATACAGGGTGTCAGAAACCGTTTGATTTATGCCACAAACAAGATGCAATCACATTTATTACAAATGCTTTTACAAATAAAAATTACATTTTAAATGTTTAACAAAGATAAAATATGAAAAATATAGATATAATATAAAGCAAAGACATAATGTTAAGCAAATACTATATAATATGAAAGATAAACGAAAGAACTAAGAGTTCTCTTGGACTAGTTTTCATTCTGATATTTATTTGTGTCAGCGAATAATCTTCGAAGTAAAATAATAACAAACATGTGAGAAATGGAGTGATTAAATTTGCTGATACCAGTCTCGTAAAAACATTTAAACAGTTCTATCTTTTTCATTGTATATAAATATTTTGTTTTTCGGACACTACTTTCGTTTCGTTTTCATCACAATTAAAAAGCAACTTTTCATTGTGAAAATGATTTTAATTAACAGCGCATTAACTATTTTTTTCAATAGCCCTTGCCTCCCTCAGGGTTTTGTGATTCCGCCTTAACTTTTAATCTTTGCCTGCAAAAGCATTTTGCATGTGAGATTTGACACAGTATCCTGAGAGATTGAAAAAAATATGAATTTTTTAGCTGATTGTTTTAAATTAAAGGTGCCATCATTAACCAGATTATGAATAATGATGTATTCGAAAATTTGTTGAGAATATATTATATTAATTGTATTGGCCGTTAAAGATTGTTTTATACCTTTTAAATGAATGAAGAATTAGACAAAGATTGCTTACTTGTGGAGAAGAATCACCACTTAAAGAGCTGGTAAGATCAGAATTTCATGTCGTGGTTCGAAAATGATACCAATGAAAATAATCGAGGTAAACATCTGAGGCCTGTTCTCTCATGCAGGTTCTTGCCTGGCAAGAGGCTTGTAGACTGCGAAATAAATAGGAATTCTTTGGTGCAGTTTCAAACTGCAAGGTGCATGCTATTAATGCAAGAAAACTGCAATATTTTCTGATGAGAATCTGTATGTGGCTTGTCGTTATCACGAGTCAAAAGTTATATGGGGCTTGACATTATGACGATGGAACATAGTATCTTAAGATTCATCAATTCTGGATGATTCTTTGGTAAAGCACCTTCCACTTTTATTAACTGTTGGCAATACAGTTTGGAACTGATAATTTCATAGCTTAGTAAAAGGTAAAAATAAAATACATAAAAGAATCCTCGTAATCCCACCAAACTGACAACACCTTATTTTGATGAACGTTTTTTAATTGACATCATGTTTTCCTTTTATGAGCGCTGACTCTCAAGACTTAACACAAGACATTTAATGTTCCGTGTTATTTTAAAGCCTTTCATGTTTTATTATTATCAGTTATTAATCTTGTAGAGACATTAGGTTATTTCGAAGCATCAGACGTAAAAAATGAGCAATGCCTTCGCCGGGAATCGAACCACCGACCTCTTGGTTACGCGTCGAGCATGCAGACCACTACACCACGAAGGCATGCGAAGAAGGAGGGAGAAATACCTTATATACTCTCCCTTTTAAAGAGCGACTGGGGTTTTGGGGACCCAATCGCCAAATCGCGGTGGTGGAGAATCATCATCCACCACCTTTTTAGTTCGGGCGCCAGTGTAGAGACGTTAGGTTATTTCGAAGCATCAGACATGAAAAAAGAGCAACTCCTTCGCCGGGAATTAAACCACGCTTACGCGTCGAGCATGCAGACCACTACACTACGAAGGCATGCGAAGAAGGCGGGAGAAATACCTTATAATCTTTTAGGAAATGGATCAATTTCCTACATGTTGATAAATTTCGTTAACTTCATATCAGGTTAAAATATCTAGTTTTTTCGTAATCTTGTAAAGACCTTATTTTGTACTAATCAACTAATTTTTATTTTAAGAAACTTTCATTGCCGTTATGATTTCAATTTCCTACCAGAATGCAAATTTGAATGACCTACAGTAGAACTTCAACTATCCGAACTCTCACTATCCGAATTGCTGATTATCCAAATCGCTTTCAGAAGTTTTCAGAATCAACTTAAGAAGAGAAGGAAAAGGAGAAAAAGAAAAAACAAGCTCAAGGAAAGGAAAGGTAAGAGACAGAAGAAAATGAGGATGATGTGTCACATGAGGAAATAAGAAACTTCCTTTTGAAAAATCCTGGATGTTCAGAAGTTAGTGCTGAGGATACAGCAGAATGGACCATGTGTGATTCGACAAACCTTTGATTTCAAATTCTAAACGATGATAAACTTATTGAAAGTGTGAGAGAAGAAAGTGTCGAGGAAGAAGATGATTTTAATGTCGAAGCTGAAGCAGACGCGAGACCATTTGCTAGTGAAATGTTTCCCGACCTTGAAAATGCGTTGAAGTGCATGGAGCGTCAGCCCAAGTGCAACCACATGCAACGTCCCATTTTCAACATACAGTACATAGAGTGATAAATTAAAGTGTACGTAGACCCTTCCTTCGGAAAAAATCCAGTTATCCGAATTTTTGATTATCCGAATGGGGTTCGCTCCCAACTAATTCGGATAATTCGAGTTTTACTGTATAGGCAAATCTCAATGAGTTCGGAAATAGTACTTAAGTAGCAGAATTTAAGAATTCGCAGTCGAAGAGTTAGTTACAAGTAGAGAGGGTTACGACGAAAACGAGTTATGCAGCGTCTTTGCAAGTAGCTTTGTAGCTGAATATTTATGATAGCCACTTTCTTTAGATTATATTGACATTCTAGACGCGGGTTTGCTGTGTGCTGTCGATAAATCCAATTTAGATTGACGCAGCAGCCAGTCGTGTAGTTAAATTTAATTTATTCTGATTGTACATACTATTTTGTGTTAAGTAAATTAGCCACAAGTGGTGCTTAGTTGTATAAGCACCAAGTGTGTGCATGTTCTATTCAGTTTAGTTAAAATAAAAAGGTTGTTATAACAAGATAAGTTTTTCAAGACATAACGAGAATGCGCTACCTCGTCTTCAGTAAGATCTACATTTTATGCTTTCAAAAAGAACAAGACAATTGTTGTTCAAATGAACATTAAAAATTTTTACTTCCTTCTACGAAATAAAGGAAGTATTGTAATCACGAAAAATTCCGGGTATCATATTTCAAAGGAAATTTCCATTTTGACCGCTATGGAATGCAATTTAACGATGTTTTAGCGTGACGTCTGTACGTAAGGACAGAATAAAGGACTATTCTTCCCCAAACGAATTATGAAACTAATTTGAAATGGATTCAGAAGAGTTTTTTTGTGGCGTCTGTACGTACGTATGTATGTATATATGTTACATAACTTAAGAATGAGTAGACTCAGACCGTTGAAATTTTGTATACAGGACTGCTTGGCTTTCGCCGATCCTTCATGCTTTTGCCACGTGACGTGGACAACACAAAAAGCTTCTTGAGGGTTACTACTGAACAGCCAGATATAAAAAATATAGTTAAGCACCTCCCATTTTGGTCGCAATCAGTCGCTCCAAAAGTATGTATATATATATATATATATGTGTGTGTGTCGGTTCAGTAAGCTCAGTTTTTTTATTGTTATAGGATGGTAAGTAGAGCATTTTTTGCTTTAAAGATTTAAAGATGGTTGAATTATGCCGTTCTTATCTTTCGGTTGAGTTTGCACGCCTTTAGTTATTCTGCTTGCAATAGTTGTACAATTATCACCAATTTAAAAAATTTTGAAGTGAATCTAAGCCTAATTTTTCTTACCATAGCAGCCATATTTGTTTGTATTTGAAACAGCAGAATAGTTAAGGTCTTTCTGCACCTTCAGTGTCTTTTTGCGCAGTGGAACCGAAAGGAAACTTTAAGTTTTGTGCACCGAAAAATCTGCCTTCTTGCCTGTTGGTCGAATTGCTTGTTTTTGAGCAGGAACTCTAATTTTAAGTGTAAAAATAATTTTTTATTTGTTTTAACTATATTTGGTGTTATGCCTTTGTATATCTTTCAATTTTTAATGAAGATATTTTGAGTTTTTATGTATTTTTGCGTTGCCATGAAGTGAGAACTCAATTAATTGAATGAGAAATATATCTCTAATGAAATTCGAGGAAGTAACCGTTTTGAATTAGCAGCAAATGTAGTCACCAGTCTGTCTCGGACAGAGGAGAATGTTTACGAGTAGCGCAGCGACGCTGAATCGTGTATGAAAATCTGCTTCTTTTTTATTTGTTTAATTTCTTTTATACATCGTTTTAGATTTATTATAGTATTTGAATAGAACATGTGGCAATGATTAGATACTTCTTCAGATGATATGATTTTTGCGCATTCTGAGTTATAAGATGAATGAGATGTAACAGTGTTAGGTGATCCTTCCGCTAGATTGTCGCTATGGTAAATAAATATAGTGAATTTTAAAGAGTGCATTACTCTATTCTGGTTTATGCGCTAGAGGCGAAGTAGATTTAATTCAATTCAATAAGCTTAAATTAAATGCAGAAAAAATGATAATAATTTAATATTCCGTACAAGAAAGTCATGTAGTGTACACATCAGACTTTGTTTTTTAATCTAGACGTTTGCTTGCACATCTATATAATGTATCACCTTCAGTCTCAGTTGGTCCACTAGAGCGTGAATTGGACTGAAAAATCACCAGAGTAAAATTTTGAAACTAGTTTCTGCAAGCCACGTCATCAGGACTCAGTTTCTAAAACTGAAATCTCTGAAGTTTATGGCCACAAAACAGGTATATAGAATAGTAAACAGGTATATAAAATAGTAAACAGGTATATAAAATTATAAGTAAGAAATATCAAAATTAAACAAAAAGTAAAAAGTACAAAAATGCATTTCTGAAATAAATTAATGCTAATTGAGTAAGCAAAAGCACAGTATAACAGAATTAAACAAAATGGGAATTAAATAAAATATTCAAGGAAAATAAATGCAATGATAAGAAAAATTATAAATAGCTAAATAATTAATAATAAATTCAATACAGTATATAAAACTCAGATAAAGTAAAACGAATGAATGAAGATTAAATACATAGGAATAGAATGTGATACTAAATATTAAAAAGAAAATAAGTTTTCTGAATGATATTTTCCGCAATATGATAAAATCGCATACTTTATTTTGGCTTAGCCTTTTTGACTAAAAGTTGGCAGCTCAGGCCTTGTTAGATAAGAGAGGTATTAGTCACAAAATTCTTCCTTCTAAATGTACTGAATTTCGGTGCAGGTTTTCTTTTTTGAGGTGTTCAAATTTCTTTCCTAAGTTTGCTCTTCTCACAGAAAGTGAAGAGTACATCATTTTTAATATGTTTCTGTTCGATGTAGGGGTTCAGTTTTAATTCTGTTAAAAAATATGTTGCATTGATGATAGAATTTTCTTCTAATATTGCGATTCATATGTAGACCAAAGCATCGCAGCCTTGCTTCTATTGAGGGATCTCTCCGATTGGATTTACGATTTCATTCAAAAACTTAGATGTATCGAAGAGAGGTTCCATTGGTCTCTGGTCGAATTTAAGTCTTAATCTTCATTATGCAAAGAACAATGTTTTTGCGTATCTGCAGATCTTTTACCTTTGCAGAAATAAAATTGCAAAATATGACAGAAATAATGATTTTACCTTCCGTCTTTCAAAGTAAAATACCTTCGTAAATATTTCACGATTTTTGTTAAATTCATTTGGAACAAATGCTGTCATTTTCAATAAAGTACCTTAGAAGTGTTTCAAATAATACTGAAATCATCTACAAGCCACTGCAGTTAAATATTGTGAGTAGTTTCCAGAAAACGTATTAATTAGGAAGAATTATACACCTGAAAGAAGATAAAGAGTTTTTTCAAAATAACTGAGTAATGTACGATATGACTGCATGCTAAAAGTTCGTATAGATCTCCTTAACAATTAGTCGAGATGAATAAAAGACTTGAATCTTTCATTATTTAAGTTGTGGCGTTTGACTTATTTAATTCCAAAGCTCTGTCTTAGAACTCTACGAACAGTAGCAAGCGAATAATCGCTTAAGTGTGTAAAAAACACTTAAGTCTTAAGAAGGGTTACCTACTCTTTATTTTTCAGAATATTTACAATCAGGTCCTAACTCGGAACTTACACAAAGCCTCCACTCGGGCTTGAACTTAAATAAATAATATGAAATTAAACTAAACTAGCTTAACTAAGCTATCTGAAAGGTATAGCCGAAGTCATCAGAAATCTAAGTAGTTGGCCCCTAAATATTAATTTAATCGGCGAAGCCAAGCAAGGGCCTAAAGTATGGCCGAGCGTAGTAGCTCAGAGAGAACGTAGCCAAAAGGCAAACTCGCTCTAGTCAGGAAAATCAGACATTCTCTGTAGAAGTCCGTGAAGCAGCGACTTAAATAGTACTCGTACTCATTTGCATTCACTGCGTGTCTGAAATTACATTCTGGCAGGAAATTGTAAGCTAAAGTTAGAATAAAACAGGAAAGAGACATAACTTAAAGTAGCTGTTAATAAACTTAGGATAAACCTTACAAAGTAATAGATATTATAGGAAGATATACAGTTATAAATAGTTCAAGTAACAGAAAACATTGACAAAACAAAATTATCTTCAACTCACAAGAAATCTTGCAGATCGCAAAACTGGTACGTAGAAAAAAAAAGAGTCAATCAGCAATCACGGGGAAGGAACTCAATAGTGGTGCCAGACACTGAATTAAATAATTGAGATACCTGACACCCAGCATCTCACATGCTCCTATTCATAGCTCAAGGGTGATATTAAGCATTTACATAATTTTCAAGAAAAATAGCTTTTAGAATTTCTTAAACGTGTTTTCAAGAAATTTCTGGAATTTCATCAAATAGTAGAGAAATCTCCAGATGTCGCCAAGGTGTAGTATGAGATTTTCAGCTTGCACTACTTCAATAATCCCTGCAATTCTCATGTCAATTGTCTCAATCTCCAGTATGTTTGTAGATTTAAAATTAAAGAAGAAACACAATCTTATTTTGGAGTAGGTTTTAAATAACACTCTATCGATTTCAAAAATGATCAGGCAAAGGAACCTGATCTTCAGAAATATAAACAAATTTACCAAAGAAAAGTTTTATTTTCCATTTCATAATCGATAATGAAATAACTCTGTCCTTCCATTATACGATCGTGTTCTCATTTGATGGTGAATATTCTATACAATAACATGAATAAGCACATTCAAACGCGTTCATAATTTTAAATAAAATGTGCAATTAATAAACATAAAATTATTATACTAATTTGATTAAATAAAAAAGAACAACTAATAGATAACAATACATATACATGCAAAATAAATTTACAATTAGTTAATTAGATAAATGTGTGTGCTTATATTCGATTGATTCGGGTGCTGTGATCTGCCATATGGTTGGGCTCATGTTCGAATTCCAGAGAAAGCTTGAATGTTTATAAGTGTATATTGTTTGCGAGACATGGGAGCAATTAAAATATACCGGTGAGCCAAATGTCCTCTGGAGGAGTGGAAGATCCTCGGATCCGTCATCTGGGGAATTCTTCACGAAAATATAGAGAGAAATTCCTCGTTTTCGAGGATATAAAATCGGTCGCTTCCCTAAGGAGTACCTTTCACAAAGTTTTCGGCGATGGGTATTGGCTATTCCCGACGAATACATTAAGTTGTAAGCGTTATTCCATTTGAAACAACAACAACAGCATATTTGATTAATACCATTTCATTTATCATGGCATTTTACGAGGATTATTCAAGTGACAGATTGCTGCATTCGGTATTATCCGAGTTTCAGATGTAATCGATCGTTCTTAAAACGTATCATCCGTGATACGAGGTCACTACTATATCCTCATTGTCTTCAACATTGTCCCATGAATCATCGAGGCTGACCAATGGCCAAGGGATTAAATCCACTGGAAAGCATTAATTTCTTTCCTGCCTGGAATACTGTGAAGAATGGAGCTGATTTCTCGTGCTTCCGAGCCGGATACATTGGAGGTATGGATTATGATATGTGTGCTTTCGTCGTGGAATTAATGGAGTTGTAGGCAGATAAAATATTTTTAAGATTATTTATGGTGTAAACAAGATGAATAAAATTTAGAGTATATCATGTCATATTCGAATGAAAATGTTCACTTTGAGCTTTTATGGAATCTCGGAAAGTGGTATGAATGTAAAGGAGAAAGGAAATCAAAATTTTCTCAGATCTTAAAAAGTTCTCGAATCCCTTGTATCTTCCAAATTTCGAAACTTTCGTGTAAACGCAATACGAAAAAAAGCGTTTTTAATTAAAGCAAAATTTTGAATCCGCGTTTGAGGAAAAAGATTAAAAATACAGTTTTTAAAATTAGATATAACTATATTTATCAAGCAGAACAAAGGAAATACGTCATTAAAGCTTTTAAATCTCTATATTTGTAAGGTATATTTTAATTTTATAACTCTTATTTTAATTTAATGAACTTTTACTGTCTTATCTCGTTTCACCTTACAACTCCCTACCAGAATGAGCTTTTAGAATCGCGTTGAATTGAAATGAGGAAGAGAAGTATTCAACTGACTTCGAGAGAGAGAGTTAGGATTCTTGAGCATCGCGCATTTTCCTTTTGGCTACATCTCTCTAAGCTGTTGTGACGCTCGTCCGTATTGTTACGTGTGTTTTGAAAGTTCGCCGCTAGTTTAAGATTACGGGCCAACTCCATTAGACTTGCGTTAGGTTCGGCTAAATCTCTCAGTTAGTCATTAGTTAGTTTTTATTTCTTACTTTTTGAGTTTAAGCCCATGTGGAGGCTTTTCTGTACGCCCGAAGAAAGGGGGAGACTGTTAGTCTTACTTTAAGTGAATAAAGGGTAATTAACCCTTCCTGAGTTTACGCTTCCTGTTCTTTGAACTACGAGATACTTCGCTTACCAGTTCACTAGATTCCTCGACATTTCACTTAACAGGATAAAAGGGAGGAACTCTGTTGGTTCATTCATTCATTATAATTTGAGAAAACAATAGTTGAACAGTAGAACAGAAGAGAAACACGCCAATGTGACAGTCAAAATCGCTGAAACAACCTTGTATTTGGCGTATATTTATTAAAACACTCAATCGATTTCAAGGACAGCTACAGGTCCTTCTTCATCAGGAGAATGAAATTTCTAGAAAGGGAAAGCAACCTCAGTAACGGCTTTTAGTGACTAACTTTGGATTAGCAAAAATTATCCAAAAAGCTTCTTCCGTCGGTGAATTAGATTTTCTTAAGGCTTTTCATATTCACAAAGGTTTAGCATGTTTAGGGCAGGATTTTAAGTCCAATCCAGTCCTTCCTAACTCTTTTAAAATTCTATTAACATAATTCTTGGTTACTATTTTTGCCGATAGATGGCGTTGCCTCCTTGCGCATGGTACTACCCGAGGGTATATAAAGCCGTTATTGAGGTTGCATTCCCTTTGAATTACAGTTCTAAATAAATGTGCGGATCACTTTGAAAATTCGTGACTCAGTTGTGTTTACTTGCTTATTCGAAACACAATCTTTTGATTTATTGGTGTATCGTTTTGAGAAATTGTGTGAACCACCTGGTGTAAAATTCATAATTTGTTTTTCGGAAATCTTTGGAACACTCAAAGGTGGGGTAAGTAATAATATTTAATTTAGAGAATTTGGTTGATAATAGTTTTACTTAAGTTTCGAAGAAATTAAGTGAAATTCCATTACCTACTGATCCGTCTGTCCGACTGCCATTGAGCAGGTCGGATTCCGGGCCGTAGGTTTTTCTGCGAATTACTTGGGCGCTGGATTTTTGTTTTCTTTGCGATGGAGAAGCTTACTGAGGCAGTTTCTGCGCAAATTACTGAACTTGAACAGATCAAAGAACAAAATGGATTTACTGACACTGAGGAGAAATTATTCAAATTTCTACTTAACATTCATGATATGATTAAAGCCTTGAGCATTGATTTTTCACATGCTAATTTTCGTGTTAATGAAACTGCTGTTTCAGATACCAGAAACTCAGATAATTTATCTTTCAGTGAAAATGCACGGGCTCGTAGCCCAATTACATTAAATAATGATCATGCTCCTGAAACTCCATTGGATCAAGACACTAGTTCAGACGAGGTGTTTAGGACTAAACGTCGAGGAGATCAAACAGTGCGCACTCGCACAACTAAGAATGCACTTAAAAAAGTCAAGTTATCAACTCATGTGGAACTAAATTCGAATCAATCTCAGAATATTACTTCTGAAGATAAAAATATTCATAACACAACCACTGATGTACATAAAATGAATAACATCGAGGAAGACATTATGGACACTTCCAACTTAAATGATGTCAATGACAAAACACCAAATGTATCTGAAAATTCAGGGAAAACCCCTAAACTACCACCGATTACACTTAAACCCACCACCATGAAATGGTCGGAAATTTGCACTGAATTTCATGCTAGGAAATTAAAATTCTTTGGACAAAGAATTAATGGAAAGATTAAAGTTACTGCTTTTGATGCAGATAATTATAGAAGTATCGTCAAAGTCTTGAGAGAATTTAATATAGAACATCACTCTTTTATTCTTCCTCAAGACAGGAATATTAAGGCAGTGATAAAAGGACTTAATGAAGATACTGAAATTGATGAAATAAAAACAAGACTTGAAGAGTTAGGTTATGTCATTGAGCATATAAAGCAAATGACTAAAAGAAGGAATGGTGAGGTTTTTCCCCTCCCTATATTCATAGTAACACTGCCTAAGACAGTGCAGTCAAAGAAAATTTACAATGAAAAATTCCTCTGTGATCTTTGTGTCAAAATTCAAGAGTATAAAGGACGCCAAGGTCCATTACAATGCTTCCGATGTCAGGGGTTTAATCACACCCAATTAGGGTGTAATTATTCCCCTAAATGTGTCAAGTGTGGCGAATCACATTTTTTTAATGACTGCCCAGTCAAAAATGATAAGGACTTCACTCCTGTTTGTGTAAATTGCGGAAATTCTCACACGGCCTCGTTTCGAGGGTGTGAGAAATTTCCAAAACCTAAAACCGATCAGCCAAAAACATTCAGCAACCGGGTGGTCGAGAACAAATCATATGCTAAAGCCCTGTCAACTGGCATATATTCTGATACATTAAGCGAAGCTAAAAAGGTTTTTGCCGATTTAGCGGAGCTCGTCTCGGTGATTAAAACTGCTGGGTTTCAGTTGACTCAGCAAATGCAGCAAATCAACAAGTGTCAAGAAAACACCAAGACAGAATTAAATAATGGGTCCAAATCTTAAACGCCCCCCTACCAAATTCGTAGTTTGGAATGCGCGTAGCATTCAAGATAAAATTGCTGAATTTCATAACTTCTTAAGCTGCTATGATATTGACATAGCGTGTGTAACGGAAACTTTTGCTACGCCAGGCACAAATATTAACATCTCTGGCTATAGATGTTATCGTTGTGACAGGTTGACACACCGCGGCGGAGGTGCTGCAATTTATGTAAAAGCCACTCTTCAATCCTGCCAAATCTCTACGATACGTAGGAATGGACACGAAATTGTCACTGCTTCTGTCTACCTTCCCGTTTACGGAATTATTTACTTCTCTTGCATGTATCTTCCACCATCCAACATCTTAGATCCTATGATACTTTTAGACCTATTACCTGCTAATAAACCAGTAATTTTAGCTGGGGACTTAAATTCAAAAAATCAAGAATGGAACTGTCGACGCACCAATAATAATGGTAAAAAACTGCTTGAATTTATATTAAATCATCCTATCTACTTCTATGCTCCAACTGACTTCACCTATCTTCCCTCAAACCCACGCAAAGGAGATATTTTGGATATTGTACTTACAACCATACCGATTCCTATGTGCTTAGAAGTTAAAGTTGACTTGACATCTGATCACGTTCCGGTTATTGGCACTCTTGGAATCTCCAAAACTGAAAAACCCTGCTTAAAAAAGATTACTAATTGGATCAAATTTACTGAAATTCTATACAATTACAACCCGCCCTTCCTTCCCTTGAAGAATAACACCGACATTGATAGAGCTATCAACATGCTCACAGATACTATTATGCATGCGTATGATAATGCAACGCATAGCGTCCCGGCGGATAGATTTACTGGAAAATTACCAACAAGCATTCGAGAAAAAATGAAAACCAGAAATAAACTACGAAAACGATGGAATTTATCATGGGACCCTGGATTAAAAAGACAACTTAATAAACTTAATCGTGAAATTAAAAAGGAAATTGCAGATCATCGCAAGGAAATCTGGGATGAAAAAATACTTAATTTCAACGCGCCTGACAACTCCTTCTGGAATTTTACTAAGCGCCTGAAAAATAAACCTACGATAAATAAACCCATTTATGGGGAACAAAGAATTGCTCTCACTAACTTAGAAAAAGCTGAGGTCCATGCTGATCATCTCGAAATTCAGTTTTCGCCTAATGAGTCACCAAATGACCCAGAATTCACTAATTATGTCAACCATTATATCTCTGACTGGATTAATGCACCTGCAGTACATAGATGCCCTAAATTTGCAACACCTCAAGAAGTTATTTATATTATCAAGAAGCTCAAGAATCAAAAAGCCCCAGGGCACGACAAGCTTACAAACATTGCAATCAAACATCTCCCTACTAATGTTCTATGCAGATTTGTAAATATCATAAACGCATGCCTTACAAATTTATATTTTCCCGTTTGCTGGAAAAAAGCCAAAATTATCCTGATTCCTAAACCTGGCAAAGATCATATGAAGCCAGAAGGTTACCGACCTATCAGCCTTTTGCCTGGTCTAGGCAAAATTTACGAGCGAATTATTATGAACAGACTTCAAACTTATTTCGATCTTTTACCCAAGGAACAATTTGGATTTCAGAAAAACCTTTCAACTGTTAAACAGCTCGTTCGGCTAACTGAATTTATTGGAAATGCTCTGCATAACAAATCTTGTGTAGCCTTACTCATGCTAGACGTGGCGAAAGCCTTCGACCGCGTCTGGCATGAGGGGCTCATCTACAAGCTTATCTCCTTAAACATTGAACCGGAAATGATCAAGTTACTATACTCCTTTCTTACAAATAGAAAATTTTTTGTTTCCATAGAAAATGAACACTCAAGTCTCAGGAATATTAAAGCTTCTGTTCCACAAGGTTCTATTTTAGGACCCCTTCTTTATCTCTTTTATGTGTCAGATTTTCCGCCCCTGGATCTGATTAGCGGCTGCTTTATCGGCTGCTATGCGGACGATACTGCAGTGGCTGTCAGATCCATTAGGGCTGAACATGCAGTATTAAAACTTCAAAAATTTATGCCTTCCATTGAATCGTGGTGCACCAAGTGGCGTATTGCTATTAATGCATCAAAGTCTCAACTTTTACTCATCCGGAGAAGATATGCACGCAAAGGATTCTATGGTGAATTGAAATTATTTAATGAAAAAATACCACTTGTCACCAAAGCCAAGTACCTTGGTATCGTGCTGAACACCTCCTTTAAGTGGAATGATCATATTGCAAAAATTAAACAGAAGACCATAGGAGTAATTAACAGCCTCACTCCCTTACTTGGAAAATATTCAAGACTAGACCTTTATAAAAAACGTCACATATACACTGCTATTATTCGTCCAATTATGACATACGCTTCACCCGCATGGGCAGCCTATAAGGCAAAGGATATTAAAATTCTTCAAATTATTCAAAATAGATTCTTAAGATTAATTACCGGAGTTCACTTTTATGTTTCTAACGATATGCTACATAAGGATCTACAAATTGAAACTATGGAAAAATATCTGCACAAATTGAACAAAAATTTCTTCGATAAAGCCATAAATTGTGACCGACTGAAGCACTTCAACACGTTTGATTACATCATCCTTGAAGAGGACGTTGACCTTCGTGCACTTGCAGCATTCCTCACGCGGAGTGCTAACTTCCCCACGTAATAAAAATTCATGACTGGTTTCCGTTCACACAATGTTTAATATCCTGTACATGTTTGGTGCCTACCTTACTTATACTTTTCAATTTACATTAACTGTTTTGTAACTCATGATACTGTATCGTATTTAAACTTGTATATTTTATATTTATTATGCATTGTATATCTTTTCAGTCGTCTTGTATTTGCCACTTGTGGCTTCCCTTTTGACCTTTACTCTTTTATTTTTTATTTGTCTGGACTTTCAACGTCTTGTGGCCTTTTTAGGCAAATTTTGTCATTGAGCCGGTAAAGTTGCATTATTTGCAATAATTCGGCTATAAAATCATTGACTGACTGACTGCATTCCCTTTTCAGAAATTTCGCTCTCTAATGAGGAGGGACTTGTAGCTGGTCTCGAAATCGATTGAGTGTTTTAATAGATGTACGCCAAATACAAGGTTGTTTCAGCGATTTTGAATTGAACAATAGTTCAATATTTTAAAATTTTTATAGAGGCCTTTGAAATCAAAGCAAAATTGGAGCATTTATTTCAAAAGTTAACATAAAGAAACACTGAACGCTAAATTCTTTTCATAAAATCAACAATACAAAGCTCATGGCCGGCATGAGGGTTATACTAATGGTCCAAGTCCAATGCAACTGCAGCAGTCGCGTTCTTTTCAAGGAATGTTTTTATGAATAGTCAATACAAAAAATCTTTAATGCTTTAACGAATAAAACATTAAAGATTATTTGGTATGTTTTAATGAATAAAATGGATAAAATAACATTTTTCATTTTTCAAATTTTAAGTTAAAATTTTATATATATTCATATATTTATATTTAAATAAGGTTCTTTTTGTTAAGATTCGAATGATGAAATATGCGCTAAGGTACGACGTTCCGTGTATCGAATATTTTTAAGACTTGTAGGATTTGAGGATTCTAATGTCTCAATATAATAATTTAGGAATTGTAGGATTTGAATATCTCAGTACCGAAGCTTTTTAAGAATTGCCAGATTCGAGATTCTGAATGTCTCACTGACGAATCTTTTCAAGAATTGTGGAATTCGAGATTTCATATGTACTAGTAGCGAATCGTTTCAAGACTTGAAGGAATCAATGATTAAAAATATCATCATTGTTATCAATAAAAATGTTATCATTGTTCCTTAAATATTTATCTCGTTCCAATTCTCAAATATTTTTCTATTCCTCAAATTTTAATTGCAGTTCGTAACGATTAAGAACGACATTGTATGATATAAACGCAATACAAGTTATTCATATAATGCCTACTGCTTAGGTTTTCAAATTTTTTATAACCATTAGTTTATGCTGATGTGGCATCAACAGTGCTTGGCATCTGCAGTCCTATCACAAAGCATAAGATTTTTCATTTATCACCTGCTAGCTAATTTTCATAGATCTATTTGGCTTTCCATAAATATTTGGCGTATTTTTTAAATTGAATTGCTTAACCAATCAAACAGTTTAAAAGCCACGAACGTATTTTTGAATGATTTCCGGTATTTCTCCTATCTTAGGTTTCCTTCGGTTTTAAGACTTAATTTGTTATCATGTAAAAAATTGTCTTGTAGGAGTATTTCAGAGAATTATATATACGTATCATATTGGCTTTTAATCTATTTTAAAATAAAGAGATCTCAAATCTTAAGGGATCTTAATAGACAATCAGTCTAATACGTATTTCCGATTTGATTTATTTATCTGTCATAGCAATTGAGTTTTACCCTGATAAGTAACTGAAATAGAGATAGCTAGCATGCTGCTGATATTGCAATACAATGTTCTAGTGAAAGAAATGGTGCGACAAAGCACGTTAGTGGAAACTCTTCAGATCATCCAATGCAAATTGATATTCGAACTCCTCAAGCTCAGTGGATTTAATAATGGCCAGATTATCCAGGCCTGACGTATGGAGTAGTCCATCTGCAATGACGTTCAGACAGTTTGTCGTCAGCTACTGTGTAAAGAGTCTACTGTATGTACATGAATTCTGAGAAATCCACCGCTGTCAGAGATAACCGTAGCGTACAGCATATGGATGAAAGAGTTAGTCACCAGAAAGCTTGGATGTTAACAGCGGATGAATAGGCCCAACTGCAGTACATCAGTTGCCCATTCAATGCTGGAGAATAAGGAGATGAAAGGAATTATATCATCCAGAGCCATCACCATGATTTGGGATGTAGAAATTATCATTTCACTAACTTAGATTATTGAAGTAACACAGCTTACACTTCCCTAATAGAACATTTTATCCTCAGCTTTCTGCAGTTCACAAGGCACAAAGAGCATTAAAAATGAAGAAAATCACCATTTTGACTGTCGAAAGATGTAAAATATTTTCCTGGAGGGATGAATCTACGCACCATTTGGTACATATTAATGGCGAAATATGAATATGACTCAAAACCATTGCTGTGATGGACCTCTTTTGCCGGAAGACTATAGTACAGATGGGTTGTGGGTGTGATGTTCTTATATGGAGACTATATATATAAGAGATTATATATATATATATATATATTATATGCATATAAAGAAATAAGTCTCGTGTTGTATTTACCAGGGTCTCTTACCAGCTAAGGATATAAGAGACTAATGCCAAATTATGTGAAATCATTTGTACTCGTGCTGTCAAGTGATGCCAACTCATTTATTCTGCTGCCTTCCTGACATCCCCCCGGGGGTTGACTCAGGAGAATTCCTGGGAAGTACTGGCTAGGATCTGTACTTAGGCAATTTCAACCACGGGGATATATAAGTTGGCTTCACAGGACTAGAATCCGAGTTTACTCAGGTTGATTCAGGCTTGGCAAGGACCGTACTGGTACTGTCGTGTCTGCTCCTCTAGCTGTGGTGGAGTTACATGGTCTAGATTAGCGGGTTGACCTTGGGAGTTTGACTCCCCTAGGTCAGTGCTTGGGGATTGACTTCCTACTCTTAATATTCGTCATAGTGGCTGCTTGGCGGTCCACTCTACAAAATCCATGTCACTTCCATTTTCCATCGTCTCTTTTCTCGTCCCCCTGGGTTGACCGGGGGGGGGAAGGTGCGCCCCCACGGACCGCCCTTCAGGGGTTGGGGCGCTTTATCGTGCAAAGGTCTTCAGTACCAGGTTTGGGAGTCCCTCCTCTTGATTGAGTTGTCTTCCTGACACCTGATACCATGAATAGAAGATGCATCTACAATCTCTCCAAAATTGTTGTTGAACGTTCAAGAAGCATAGTCTACGAATGTGAATGTGCTTGTCTGGTTTTTGAGGTCATCTGACCTGAACCACATTGAACATATTTGGAATGCTGCACAGAGGCACTGTGTGTACTAGACTTACTGTCTCTTGTCTTCATACCTTGAGGGAGATTGCTTAGCAGGCATTGACCAATATGTCTTTTGAACCTCTCTTTTGTGTTATACAGACCATGATCCACTGCATCGGCGCTGTCAGCAAAGCTTAAAGGTACAACACACGCCACTAACCAAGTAGCTCACCAGTTACTGAAACCAGTTCAGATGCTCAACAGTATAATCCCTCACCACTCATCATCGTTCAGTTGCTCGCCAGTAGATAATCGTATGGGCCAGAAAGCAACAGTCAGCTTAAAGAGATAGATTAAAGACTGAGGACGAGTGAGTAGTTTGTTTTATCAATGACTTCAAAGATATCTTCCGCCGCCCGACTTACCTTGTAATCATGAGAATTAAAGCTGCAGCAGGCTACTTTATTCGCCTACATTTGTTTCCTCAATTTCATTTCCGTTTAGGGTGTTTTGCTTCAAGAAAAGCACGCGAATAGAGGCTGACTTGAACAAAAGTCTCAAACGAGGTGGAGAAAATATGTACAGTGTGGTTATAATGACAGACTTTACAACAGCAAATGGGGAGGGCTGACAACGGCTTTGAAGTGCCTGTTTCAAAGTAACAAAGCCTCCCTTTTTAACAACACATAGTCGTTAATTTGGACATAACTTGAATGAGTGGCGGAAAAAAGAAAGAACGTCGAAACTAAAACAAATGTCAGTTGGTGCATAATGTATGAAGTTAAAAGCATTGCAAAAAATATTCATAATTAGCATATGGATCTATTATAAATTAAGCTTGTTTTAAATTATATTAATTCTTTATTTTCTTAAAAATTCGGTAAAGATTTTCATTATTAAATATTCTTGTATTGATCTTAAATCACATCTTTTATTAAACAATTACAGGCATTTAAAACTAGACAGAAAGCAAGCAAGTTAAAGATGTGCATATTAAAGTGCTCTGCTAGACGCTAAAAATTTAATAACACTGTTAAAACATTTCTAACATATGTGATAAAAAGGCTGCTTCGCAAATAAAAGTAGAAAAGTTTAGATATTTACATTCCGGATTAAACACACTCAACGACATTGGTAAACTGTTTTATACATATTCATATACTTGTAGAAATAAGTTCCTCATGAACTAAGTCCTAAAAAATGAAAGTAACTGAATAATAAAATGGCAGACGTGAAAGTTACTTTTGCGTTCATTTAGAGTTTTTAATAATAAATAAACATTACAATTCTATTTCGAAAACAAAACTTTAAAAATATCTCGCAAAATGTAATTTTAAGATGAAATATGCCAATAAATAAATAACAATGAAATTGAATGCAGTAGTTGTATTTACATTCGAAAAACTGTTACCTTTAAAAATTGGAGACTAGCGTATACATTCGACAGAATATTCCGGATTTGATCAAATCATATTGTTATTCATGAGAATAAAACTGCAGGTGCTATTTCGATAATGTATACGTTTGAACTGATAAATAAATATTCCAGAATGTTTCTATTAAAGCGAGATTATCTTGAGCGTTTATTCTAAATTTAGACTGTTTACCGTAAAATGCATTATTTATACATTGAACTAAAAGCTGAGTTTTATAATTACATTGATCTATTATTTTGTTATTGATGAATTCTATTTACTTGTTATAACAGACTATTTAATTTTAAAATACCTAAGTTAAGTAAATAAAAGTGAGCCGAAGTTTATACGTTTTTCAAGAAGCAACTCAAAAACCCTGTATTAAATGAGAAAATAGTATGATTGAATTATCAATTTAAGCAAGTGATAGGTATATTTTAATACTAGACATTTAATATTAATACTATACCAATTTCTTTTCGGTTTTTTGTATTGCTTCTATTATATTTACTGCAGTGTTAGCGCCTTTTTAGTTAATTAATCGGTTTGAGTTTATTTTATTGGTTAGTTATTAGTTATTTTAACTTCGTTATGACACAAATTTAGTATTATCATTTTGCTTTTAGTGTGTGTAAAACGTTATCTATAAAAATTAAAATACTTCATTTATAAAATCATAAGAATTCCAACTATATAATATTTGGTATAAAAATTATATAAAAATAAGAACGAATATATTTGTATTTCAACTGCTCATTTTTAATAAATAAGAATTAGTCTTGTCGGGAAGATGTTAATATAAGTATTTTTATTTTTTAATTTTCAGCTTATTTATTAACCCAAAGGAGCTATTCACCTAGAAGGGTTATTAATTTCGTTTTGACATTTTTCGTTGGTTCACTGTAAACGAAGTTTCACTATTCAAATTGTTGCCACCAAATGTTACAGCCCTGCACTATATTTAAAGAAATTAATTAATGAAGAATCTGTATGAACGTAAGTATGTTTCTCGCACTGTGAAAAACAAAGGTAGCTAGAGACATCTAATTTTGAATACCGTAGTCCTCTCTTAGAATATGGGCATCTAGAAGCACAAATTTGGAATTTGTTTTATTATTCATTTCATAATTTGTAATCCTTTAACGAATTTTTGATAAACAATCTCAACGATTTCAAAGCGAACAACACTGTACGAAATACAAAAAACAGTTTTTCCTGCAGCGCTCGAGACTGTGTATCGGAAATTCTAAAGAGATGTTCATTTTAAAATTATTTTGCGATATTGCTGCTGAACTGAATTTTATGGTTCAAGTGCTAAGAACACGATATTTAATAAATAAAGGGAAACACACAAAACGTTAAAAAACACCCCTTTGGGCGTAATATAAAGTCTGAAAGCTTTCAGATATATTTTAGCTCAAAGATCGTTAGCCGAGAAGGGCTATCAATTTCATTGTGGCATTTTGCGTTGAATTACTATAAAAGACGTATCACTTTTCAGACTGTTACCGCCAAATATTATCTCCCTGTATTATATTAAAGAAATTAAATAATGAAGAACCTGCATAAATGTATGTATGTTTCTCGCATTGATATAAAACAACGGTGACTAAAGCCATCAAATTTTGAATAACGTGAATTTCTACCGAGTATGGGCACTTGAAAGCCCTAATTTGGAATTTGTTTTATTATCGATTTCATATTTTGTAACACTTAAACGAATTCTTGATTAACAAACTCAACGGTTTCAAAGCGAACAAAAAATACCTACAGCGAGCACTGTAAGAAAAAAAATTATCTCCAGCGCGCGGACTGTGTATCGAAAATTCTAAAGGTATACTCTTTTTAAACTATTTAGTGATATTGCTGTTGAATTGAATTTTACGGTTTAAGTGCGAAGAACGTAATATTTAATATATAAAGGTAACACACAAAACGTTAGAAAAGTTGCCCTTTTGTCTTAATTTTAAAACCTGAAAGATTTCAGATTTTTTTAGTCCAAAGCGCGTTAGCTCAGAAGGGCTATTAATTTCGCTTTGACATTTTGCGTTGAATCACTATCAACGGTGTATCACTTTTCAGATTGTTGCCACCAAATATTGTCGAATTGTATTATATTTAAAGGAATTAAATAATAAAGAATCTGTATAAATGTATATATGTTTCTCACATTGGGATAAAACAACGGTACCTAGAGCCATTAAGTTCTGAATAACGTAATCTTTCACCGAATATGGGCAATTGATATCCCTAATTTGGAATTTGAAATTTGTTTCATTATCGATTTCGTATTTTGTAAAACTTTAACGAATTTTTTATTAACAAAATCAAGGATTTCAAAGCGAGCAATGCCAATTTTGTACAGAAAAACATTTTTATTTGCAGCGCGCGAGACTGTGTATGGGAAATTCTAAAGATGTGCTCATTTTAAAATTGTTATGCGATATTCTGAATTTTATGGTTTAAGTGGGAAGATAATAAATAAAGGTAATAATCAATACGTCAAAACACGCCCCCTTGGGCGTAATGTAAAATCTGAAATCTTTCAGAATTTTTTATTACTTTTTTATTTATTTAGTTTTCAATTTTTTCTAAAAGTAAAATTCTTAGGCGTCGTTAAATCCCGTTAAATTTTGAAACTTAAGTAAAGTACGAAGAGTTCAAACAGGAAGCAATAATATTGTTAAAACATACTCACGAAGTGCAAGAAGGAAACATCTCTCATCGGAAAATCTATTACCCTAACTTTTCTTTTTACTCATTTCTTTTTAAGATTGTTTCTACAGAAATCTAGAAAGCTCATTACTGTAAAATGCTCTAATATGTTATTCCAGGTTTTTTAAGAATATAAAAAATAAAATGAGCTGTATAAAAATTTTCAGCAGAATTATATATTCCAGAACTATTACTTACCCAGCCTCATCCACATTCTTTCATGACATCTAGTCTTTTTTATTTTATTCAGTCTTTTGTTTTATGTATCTAATTTTACTTCCATATTTTCTGATTTATGTAGTCAATAGTCTAAAACAAATCTCATATACTTTCCTGGAAAGCCAAAACAATTAATGGAATAACATTAGTGTACAAGGTGTCGAGTATTTCGTTGTACTTGAGGCATAAAAGTCTTTATGCTTATTAAAATAAAGAAGAGACGATTATGCTGGAAATTTGGGCATTAAAAAGTAGAAATGGAAAAAAATATTTTAAAATTTCTTTTTAACTTATAATGATTTTAACTTACGATAATTTTTAACTTACGATGTTAATTAGTTTGTTATTAATTCCGGACTTACTGCAAAACAACACATCCCAACAATAACTACACGCACTTATGTAATGAAATGTTATAATTAAGAATGGATATAGAACGACAAAATGCTCTTAATAATGCTTTAAGAGATCAGATATTTCAAATTATGCCCAAATGTGATTCATGTTAAAGCTTTATACTTAATTATATCATGAAATTTTATATACCAATTTCAATATACTTGATGTTGTATTTTTCTGTTACTTTTCCTTCCATATATTAAAATATTTTAAATAAATAAAAACACTATTTTAGCTAATTTTGAAGTGATGAATTTTAGAGAGATTAATAATAAGCAAGCTTCTATTTTTAAGATAGAAAGTTAAAATGATAAAATTAAATAGGGTACTTAAATTTTACAAATATTTTGTCTCATATAATGGAACATTTATTTTAGATATGTGTTATTAGAATTATATGTGTATTCCTACCACAAAGGATAAAGTTAGCATTTTATGCCTATCATTTAAGACGTGCACATAAAAATATCTGTTATATTGTTCGAGTTATCCCAAAATTTATTCGCAGGCACTTGAAAATCTGGAGATAATAGCAGTGTTTTAATTAGCAAGCTTGTGTTACCCTTCTATTTAAAATATTACGAAGTGGAGAAGAAAATTTGATTCCTTGGCCTTTTTCTAAAATGTTTCTGGCAATATTAATTTTTCGAAGTAATTATTTCGTGTTCTAAATCGCTAACTGATTTGGTAGAAAGCGCTACGTAACAGTGCAAGAACAGCATTTAAATTTTGCTTTGCTTTTGAAATTGGAGAAAATAAAAAAAAAAAAAAACTTCCGATCAGAGCAATTTGTAAATACTTATATGTAACTGATAATATTATAATGTGTAAGTCTTTTTATGTTGTGAATTTTTTCTTATGTTGAAAGTATTGTGAACACATATATGAAGAATTAATCATAAAATCATACAAGTCAGCATAAAATAGGTAATGTAAAATTTGTTTAAGTTTTTCGGCACTTTATTCTTAACATAACGCTGTTATACCCCTTGAAATTAGTCTCTGCATCAAATTACTATTTTCACCAAACTTTCGTTTCGATTATTATTGAAGAATAAAGCATTAATATTGAAGCAAAAACTGGTGTTTGATAAGGCCTAATTTTAATTGGCATAATTGATTCTAGTAAAAATTTATATATTTTTGTGCTAAATTATTTTTAGGAATTTCATCAATATCTATCAAACTTTCATGACAAATATTAATTGCAAAATTTGATTTCTAAACATGTTTCAATTTATTTACACATTACCGTTTCTTGAGAAGCAACAACTATTATCTTTTAAAGCTTTGATCATTGTTGATGCTTATCGAAATTTTACGTCGATGAACATTCAGAAAGCCGCGCATATCACAAGAATTAATTTCCTATAAGACGTTAAATTCATTAAATAAATTAAGTCTGTTAGCTTCAGGTAGAATGTGAATCAACATTTGAACTTTCAAATACACTGCTGGTCGCCCAAATTGCAACACCAAGAAAGACAAGAGGATATCACAACAAAATTTATTTAGTAGATAACATGTTGATCAAGAATCAAATGATTAAATTTATAGACTTCTGTGAAGTGTGGTTCCTTCCAGAATCAGTAGCCAGAATAGCCCGCCATTGTTGGAGATCACCGCTGCCACACGCCTCGGCATGGATTCAAAGAGACTTTGCCTGTGTTCTTGGGGTACAGCAGACCAAGCAGCTTCCCCACGTTGCCAAAGTTGATTTGGTGTGGCAGCTTGGGATGTAATCTGGGTCAATCGTTCAGCAACTATGAACCACATGTTTTCTATCGGCGAAAGATCCGGAGAGCGAGCCTGCCAGGGAAGCAATTCAGTTTGGCGATGGACGAAGAATCCTTGGACAATGCGTGCCACGTGTGGTCGTGCATTATCCTGTTGAAATATGACTGTGGGCAAGCCCTGAAGGTAAGGAAGGACAACTGGATCCAACACCTCGGAGATGTAGCGCTGGCTGTTTAAAGTACTGGCAATGCGTACTAGAGGAGTGCGAAAGTGATATTCAACACCGCCCCATACCATAATACCCGGTGCAGGACCAGTGTGGCGGTGCATAACGCAGCTGTTCAACATCCTCTGTCCACGGTGTCTCCAGACTCGAATCCGACCATCGTGGTGTTGCAGACAGATGCGTGACTCGTCAGTAAAGGCAATTAATTTCATTCCATTATGCCGTCCACATCCTTCTTTCATCGCACCATTGGCGGCGGAGACGCCTGTGGTTCTACGTCAAGGGTAGACGAAGCAATGGACGTCTTGCGAACAGACCACTCTGCTGTAAACGGCGTCGAATGGTACGTGCAGACACTGGATGATGCGTTAGACTGAATGTGTTGTGCTATGGTTCGTGATGGGACTGAGCGATCTGTCACTGGCATGCGCACAATGTTCCTGTCATCACGTGATGTGGTGCACTGAGGTGGATGCGATCGAAAACGTCGGTCCGTCGTACCCTCCTGCATCCAACGGTCACATATCCGATCATCACGTGTGTGGTGCACTGAGGTGGATGCGATCGAAAACGTCGGTCCGTCGTACCCTCCTGCATCCAACGGTCACATATCCGCATTACAGTTGTTTGGTTCCGTCCAACACGACTACCGATTTCCCTGAAAGATAATCCGGTAGGCCACTATCCTTCCTCTGTCGAACTCGGATACTTGATCAAACGATGATCGTTGTTTACTACGAGGCATAGTTGATCGTTTTTTTGAAAAAAAAAACACAGGAAAAACACAATTGCCGAACTTGAAATTGTCGAAAACTCCAAACCTTAAATAGCGCTTTGAAGTGGCGCCACAGGCGCGTGATGTGCGTCTGCGCTGAAATTCTAATCATTTGCATATTTCACCTCCGCTAATGCATGTTGCAAATTTCATGTTATTATTTGCATGCTTCCTTCAGGATGTTGCATTTACGGTGGCCAGCAGTGTATCTCCATAAACATTCTGCTAGACAAACGTCCAAGGAATTGAAAAAAAGCTACTGAATGTCTCCCAACTAAAAGCAATTTACCTATGTAAGGGATTATTTCATGGGGATATTTGGGATCTCAAACTTTCATTCATATGTTACGTGACATTAACAACCATAAGTCTATTTTCTGAATTCAAAACTTTGAGTTAACGTAACGTGTTTAGTTTTATTTTTTGTTGTGTACAATAAATGTGTTAACTCTACTTTGAAAAGATGCCGTAGCCTGTGCTACATAAATATTAACAAACAAGGATAAATTCGTGTAAGTTACAAGCAAAATAATATTCCAACTGACTGTAAAGCAATTTCTGGTGGTTTTGAGTTTGAAAATATGTTTTTTGAACAGCATAAAATTTCTCATACTATAAAACAGCCTCGCATAACGAAATTATTATTAAACATATGTGTGTTTTCTGCAATAAAATCAACAGATTTTACTTTTGTTTCACGTAAATTTTACATTAACTTCATACACTAAGCGTATGTAGGAAAGCAAATTTGACCTGATGATGATTTATGAAATATGATAAAAATGGTTTAGCTAGGCCCGAAATCGCATATAAAAAACGCTATGTAAAATGCAATTTATTTAGAATGAGCTGGCATAAAATAGTCAGAATATGATAAGAAATAAAATCTGATTTATAAAAAGTTATGCAAGTTTGCACTTATTGCACGTCTTTTACATTTTTGAAAAATTTGGCAGTTTCATCTTTTGAGAATAAAAGTTTACTTCATTCTCATTTCTTAAAATTTTTGCAGAATAAAAACACGTTTCAATGGTTGAAAACACAAATGAAAATGTAATTCCTTAACAATCTTTCTAGGCTGTCATATATGGGAGATCATTCTGAACTGATCTTGTCATACCCGTACGGCTTGACTCTGCATAAAACGCTATTCGCTTATTTATTGTTGCCATACCGCAACTAATTTAAATGCAAAAATGATTAACATATGACAGGGTAAGCACTACAGGTTTGGCGTTACGCGAATTGCTACTTGTTCCGTAAATCCACGGAAGACAAAATCTGTACTTTGCACAGTCTTTTTCGCTTTCTTTGTATCGTATATTTTTGTAAAATAAGAATTAATAATACGATTTTAGAGCTAAAGCATGTGATTGTGATGCTAGGCTAGTATTTGTATGACCCATTTTTTCTTTTACAATGCTAGATTATGCATAAAACTGTTTAAAATCTTGCCCTAAACAAGGAAAAATTATAAAATTTTAAAAACATAATTATTGTTGAGCTAATATGCAATTTTATCTCAATAAATATTTTGTAAAATTCCATCTTATTAAAAAAAGAAGTAGATTATTTACATCATGCACTTAATGTTTTAATGCAAATGCACTCAAAAAGACGCATTAAGCATGATTTAATTCGCAATAATAAAAGAAGACGTTATCTTTATTTATGCGAAGATTAGTTTCTCTAGATTGGCAACAAATCCACTATTCTGCTAAGTTTCAAATGTAAACAAATATGGCTGCTGTGGTAAAAAAATTAGGCTTAGCCGCATTTAAACAACTTTTAAATTGCTGATAATTCTACAACTATTACGTGAAAGTTAACTAAAAGTATAAAAACGTAACCGGAAGACAAGAACAACATAATTCAATCATTTTTAAAGCAAAAAAATTCACAATTTACCAACATATAAGAATAAAGAAACGGAGCTCAATGAGCCGAGTAACAGAGTGGGTATATATATATTTATACTTTTGGTGCGGCCGATTGCCACCAAAAAGGGAGGTTCACAACTACATGTTTAGCAGTCCTATACGCAAAATTTCAACGTTCTGAGGCTACTCGTTTTTGAGTTATGCTAGATACATACATACATATGTATATAAGTACGTACGTACAGACGCTACAAAAAAATCTCTTCTGAATCCATTTTAATATATAAATATAAACATAACGTTAAAATATAAATATAACGTTAAAAGATAATCTAATTTAAATCAGTTTTATAATTCGTTTTGGTAAAAAGAGGCCTTTATTCTGTCCTTACATACAGATGTTACGCAAAAGCTTTCGATAGCGATCAAAATGGATATTTTCGTTCAAATATGCTACCTGGAGGTTTTCGTGATTACAATACTTTCTTTACTTCGTACAAGGAAGTCATAAAAATATATTAAAAAACTTTGCTCTTAATTTGTTTAAAAAAGCTCAAATTTTTAATCGAAATTTTAATTCGGGAATCAGTGTTCATTTTTTAAATGAAGCGCACTTTCCTTAATGCTATATAATTTCTATTGCGCTAGTTTTTCAAGAAAGATATATCCAGTAAACACATACCTAGCTATCCAGACTTCATTACAGACAGACCGAATTACAATAAGTATGGAATTTCGTTTGTAACTTACTATAAGATGGCTTCATTTACCCGCAATAGCTTGAACAGTAAGAGTATCCTAATTTATAGCCCGAAATACTTTACTCCAGTCAACATTTATTTTTCACTTAAATAGCGTATCGGATAGGAATTAGTCGTCGCTTTGTTTTAAATTGATTAACGACACTTTTCCGAAGAGCTATCAATCTTTAAAAGCAAAATATACTTTCTAATAATTTTGACCAAGTGAAAAAGCACAAAAAAAAGAGCGTGTAAACGCTTTATAAAAAAAAATCGCCAAGGCGAATTTTCCTCCCCACCTGGCGACCCCCACCACCTCCCGTTGGCGACAGCATCTTTCGTTCTCACCACGAGCAACCCTGCCGTAGAACAGGCGGATCAGACATCCCGTGTCTTTCTCAGCTGCATCACGATCCCGCCGTCACTCCCTCGTTCGAAAGACTCTCGGCTCCACCCCCTCGCGGAACACGGGGGTCAAGGGTCGGTCCGGTTCATCCCGTCCCCCTTTCGATGATCTCTCCACTCTCGCTTTGCCTTGCCGATTAAATTAGTTTGCATTGTAATTTTTTTTTTAAATCCGTGGGTGGAGGTGATCAGGATTGGAAAAGAAGGGCGAGAAAAAGATAGGATGTGATGTTGTGATGCGGCGGAATCGACACTCACGTTTCGTTTCGGCGATTTGCCTACTCCTGGTGTTACACGAAAGTCGGGGTGAGTCATGCTTTTATGTTTTCATCTGTGATTTTATTTACACGAGCAGTAGGCGGGCTTTCAAAGTCGCATTTTCTTACGAGGTGTTATATTAATTTCATTATTTATTTATGTACAATCTACCACAAGTAAATAGTGAAATTAGTATTCTTCAATAAGCATATACTTTTAAATGAAACTTCATATTTGATGAAATGCCTATACGAGAATAATAACATTATTATGTACTTACGTAAGAAGTTTTATAATATGCTAAAAATACATCTATACTACTTTCATTATTTTTTTACTTTAGGACATGCACTGTATAGTAGAGTTTTGTTAATTTTAATAAAAAATGTTAGTTAGCGATTCTGAAGATATGCATATTCTATTTATTTGGGAAATGTATGCAATCCATTTTTTCTTTCTTGTGGGATGAACATATTTTCTTTATTTTTTCCCTAATGTCAATCCGTTTTCCCTCTGAAAATGCGCTATATTTATATTTCTTCTATTTATATCTACGATCATAATTGAATCATATTATAATCCGGAAATTTTAGAATCTATGTCGTTTTTGTAGTTCTATAATGTCGTGTTATACGGATTTAAAATGTACTTTTACCACATAACGTAAATATAGCTGTGTCGTTCATATCTGTGCCGCAGGTATTTAATTAAAATTATAAAAACTTTGTATGAAACTTTAATTTCTCTAATCCATGTTTCATGTACAATTTTAGTCCGTCATGTTACAGAAACTTAAAAGATACATTCAAAAAATAACTCGCAAAGCTGTGCTTCCACAAACACTGAATTAAAACTATAAAACTCTCTCAAGTAACGTTTTCTTTTCTTGTCAGTTTGTACATACATCCATTTAAACACATAATTAATTTGTTATACATAAAATATGGGTTTAAAAGAAGTTTAAAAATTATATATTTTCTTCATCGTTCTTTATATATATATAGTCTGTATCTTCAAATATCTTAATTGTTCTTAAGTTATTTTGAGAAGATTTTATACACCCATTTTAGGAATATGTATGTCACAAAATTTCTCAGTACGGAAAAAGAAAAATAATAGAACTCCGGTTCTGTTATTTTTAATATATTTATTACAATTTATAATTATTTGCTGACAAATTAATTGTTAAATATTAATTAAAAATTTTTTATATATTCCTGAAATATTATCTTATTTATT
>KK112302.1:218735-250008 GCA_000611955.2 Stegodyphus mimosarum
ATATATATGCTTATAAGAAATGGCATGCAGTCGGTTTTACAAAAGGGTATGGTATTGTATTACAAGAGAACTTACTTCGCTTTTCTTATACAATAGCTTACAATAAATTGATTTTTACAGTTATTCGAGGAGTAATCTTTTATGTAATTATTATAAATTTTTATGAGATTATTTATGCTGTTTAGTTCATTAATTCGTTTTCAATATCTGCCAATAAAATTCTTTAAAAATTAGCGTAATATGGTATTAGGATCTGATGCTATATTAGCACATTTCTACGTCATTTATTTGTAACTCATTAAGATTTGGATTGATGATCAGCAGCTAATATTATTCATATTGTAATATATATGTATAACATAAGGAAAATTATTCATGTTAAATACTATTCATTCGCTACACATCAATTTTATACTTATATCCAATATTTTTGTAAAACTTGGGCTAAGGAATGCTTATTATATCCATTTAAATAATTAACATATATTTTTTGCTTTAAATGTGCCAGGTTTCCATGTATATGAATAAGCAAGGTTATGTATCTTGTGGTTTAGGATATAAAAATGGTTTAGATTCTTCAACTCTTCCATTTAAAATAAGAAGGTTTTTATCACAATCTAAGTTTAAATGTCTTAAGTATAATTTTTGTTTTAACTTTGAATACGTCTTTATTAAACAGTTTTAAGTTTTTTGCGGTATTGTAAATATTTTTACAAAAAGTTCATATTTGGATTATTACTTATATAAAGGCATTTGAAAAATCATATTTACTGAAATTTTGTTAGTGATTTTTCATTATTTTTTGTATAAAAGTGACTTAAAATTATATAGCTCTGTAAGTTAACTATATTTGTAGCGACCATGCTTCTTTAAATGTTCCAGATTTTGGTATTTATGTGAGTTGACATAAATGACTTCTAGTTCAAAGCCGTGAAAATTACTTTAAATATGTTATGAGATTACTAAGTTTATATGAGTTATTAAATTGCATTGGATAATTTGTAAGCATTTTATTGGACTGTTAGCATTCCGAGCGTTTTAATTATCGGTCATTATTACTAACGTGTCTTTTCAATTTTCTGCCAAAATGTGTATAGTATTTCCTGCCTTACGTTGAGGGAAATAATTTTACGGATTCATGAGAATTATAGCTTTTATGAAATAGAAAATATTTATCCAAGCGTTCAGTTTATTTATTTTAAGTATACGTTGTCATATAATGTAGATGAGTGGCTGTTACAATTGTATGCCTGCATTAAAGCTTTTCAAGCTTTTGTATTACGAGAATTTTCGAATTATGTTCTGGATGCTAAATAAAGTATCCACTCAAAGACTTACTTCGTTGGAATTCAGAAGTGTTGCTGTTTTCTATGTAATAGTTTGATTGAAATATTAACATAGTTAAGATAAATGCTGGCCTGTTTTCAAGTTTCATATATTTAGTGCTCAGAACGAAATTTAAAAATGTAAAAATGCGTGTGTACATTTGAGAGAAATTTAATTTGATTATCGCTTACAAATATAAAAGCTGATTTTACTTCATTTATTTAAACAATTAAAATTAATATTTTAATTTAAATTCCTGATACTTTATGCAATTTAACATGCATAGTTTTATATTTACATTGAAAAAGCATTGCAATTGAGCAATAAGAAAGTTAAGTATTGCTATGTTTGCAGCATCAAGTTTTAGGCAGCTCTTGAAATTTAAAAACCTTTCCTCTCTGAAATTTTTAGAGTTTGAATCTCTAAGGAATAAATTTCAGATTATTATATAAACGTAATAACGTATTTACTATTAACCATAGTTTTAATGTTATTTCCAGTTTATGCTTCATGTAAAGTATGTCTTAAACAGTTATGGTTATTGTGATTATCCATAATCAGCTGCTTTTTGATTATCTTCTACAGATTTACTGCATTTGGGTTTGCAAGCATGTTGGGCGTTATATAAGGAAATTACATGCCAGTTAGTATTTCTGAATAAAAATTAAAATCACCTCTTTTATATGCCTATACTAATTAAAAGATTACATGCGTTTGCTATTTAAAATACGCTTTCTAGCGTTAAAACGTATAGATACGTCGATTTACTGAAAACTTATATTGTTAATGCTTTCAGTTATGTAAGAAATCATCTAATGTGTTCTTGTGATATTGTAGTCCAGCTTGTAGTAGGAAAACTGAAATTCAGTCATTAGTTCCATCTTCAAAATATCTAGTATCTAATTAGGGCCCAAATTAAAATACCCTAAATGATGTTTCGTTGCTAGGTAGATTTGGCCGACAGACTACCAAGCCCTCTTCATTCATTCTTAAGCTGCAAAATGGGAATGTAAGGGATTAAAATTATTTCTCACACATGCTTTTGTAACATAGTATTTAGAACCCTGAATATAAATTGAAAAACATGAATATAATTCCAGGAATATAAGATATTAAGGAAATTTCTCCCAACTGCAATGTGGCATGATACTCAAAATATTGTCTAGGACTCAGTATATATCTCTGAATACAATCAATAGAAGCTAATCATTCTATTTGTTTATTGAAAGATTCAGATGTAATTCCCGTGAACGTAAGGAATTAAAGAATTTTCTTCCATTCGTTCTTGTGGCATAAATAATCTGAAAACCCAGCTGTACATTAAAACACTCGGGTTCCATTCACAGGAATATAAGGAAATCTTATGTTTTTCTTGCAGCGTAATAGCCAGAATGCCCAGCTACTATCTTACATTCCCGGGAATGTAATGGATTAAAGGAAATCCTTTCATGTATTCTTGTGGCGTAATAGTCAGGATATCCAGCTATTATCTTCCATTCCCAGGAATGTAAGGGATTGAAGGAAATTCTCCCATGTGTTCTTGCGGCTTGATAATCAGAACATCCAGGTGTTGCAAGATGGCAGAACGTCCAGCTATTATCTTCCATTCCTGAGAGTGTAAGAGTTTAAGACTTTCCTTCCGGATGCTGTTGTGACATTATAGTCAAAGTATCCAGTTATGAATTGTAAGATTCGAATTTAATTCTCAGGAATATAAGAATTAAGGACATTTCTTCTGCATGCTGTGCTGTTATGGTGTAGTAGTCAGAAAGTCTAACTATAAAATGGAATATAAGGGATCAATTCCTGGGAAAGTAAAGGGTTCAAGACATTTCTCTTACCTCCCCTTACATCATAGTAGTCAGAATGTCAAGCTTTAAATTTGAAGACTCTGATTCAGTTTTTGGAAAGAGAACACTTGATGTTTCAAGATTTTACGCTCTACATTACCTATTGCTTCCATAATATTGCTTATGCTAGACTTAGTCTCGTTTTGATTAATTTTCAGCATACGGTTGTACGGTTTACTTTATTTTCCTAATAGTTCATTTTATTTTGGAACAAACCTTTCCTTTGCCTTCTCGTTTCCCACCTACGTTTCCTTGCCAGAATGTGTTTTCAGGATTACGTAATGAGGTAGAAACGAGTATTTAAGCTGAAGTCTGGGTTACTTCAGTAGAAGAGGGTAGGAGAGCCTGTTCTGACTTTCAACCACGTTGTTACTTTTAGTCTAAGCTTACTGTTATACAGCCGTACTGTTACGTGCCTGCTAGTATACGCCGGTGATCTTAAATAACAGCCGGCTCTGTCAGGTAATTCTGTGCAGCTTCGACTGGTTTATTTTAGTTAGCCTTAGATTAGTTTTATATTTTCTATCTTCAGGTAAAGCCCAAGTGGAAGGCTTATTATAAGTTCGAGAAGGGGGGCATCTGTTCTTTTGTTTTGAGTTGGAATAACGGGTAATTTAACCCTTCTTTGGCTTTCTTACTTAGAAGAATTCAGCGAAGAGTCGCTAGACAGTTTTTCAGTGTTATAACTCTTAGGGAGCTCAAATTTAGTTAGGATATCAGACGGTATTTAAATAGAAGAATATATTGCACTTTTTGTCTGATTTAAGATGTCCTCTGAAATTTTAAATTAATATGCTTTTATGTTCCGAAATTATTTGTTTCGTGATTTTGCATGCTTTCGTGTAACAACGAGGAAAATAAATCTCTGTATGTGAATATACATGTATATATATATATATTTAAGCGAGCGTTTTGACTGACGTATTTTAGTTTTATATAATTCTGATGTTTGTTGTATATGCATTTTATAATCATTTTAGATATGTGGTATATTAAGGGAAGTTGAAAAGTATGTAGAGAATTTTGGTGTGGCAGGTAAAGATTGTTTTCTGCACGTTTTTAAGTCTTTTAGTTCAGTTATTACATTTTTAGACAAAATGCACATTTCTGAGATAAATGTGTGAGTTAGAATTTTGAAAATTTATTTAAGCAGAGGCATTTTAAGAACCAAGAGAAATTTTAGTGATTTTATTCTGTTACTCATATTATTAGAAACCAAACAATGAACTAAAAAAAATTTTATATCTCTGGTAATTAATTTATAGGTTACATTTTAGTTCATAGTTCGGTACATCATCATATTTCGTTTGTTAAAAATATCATTAGGCATGCAAAATCTCCATTTTTGAAGGGAAGGATAGCTTTCGTGAATGAATTTCTAAGAGAAAGTTACTCACATTCATGTTGCATATGGAGAAAATTACGAAATTGAACCAGCTCATTCACCAGCATTCGAACCTCCAAGTTTGATCCAAGTGCCAGTGTTTGCTGTCTTAGAGGCCATAGAAATTAGTAGAGGCTGATTTCTATTTTGATATCCAGAATGCAGATTTGACTCCCACGTAATGTTTGCTTCTTTGCATGTGTCATTCCTCTCTTCTTGAGGGTGCGATATCGGTGTAACCTTTTTAGTACACGCAGAGCAAAGTTCTCAGTTATGAAACTGCTACAAGCCAGACAGAATCGGCCAATCCCGGTGAACTAGCTAATACTGAACAAGTATTGGGATAATGGATTGAAATAAAATGTTCAGTGGTTTAAGTCACTTGATCATTTGTGTGTTGGTTTTGAAATTAATTGCGAAGTATTGAATTTTGCAAAATAAAATGAAGTATTCAAAACAAAGAAAATGGGAATAAGGAACATTCTTTCATAAAGAACTAAAACTGAACTGAAAGAAATTTCTCCCCCCTTTTTTGCGAAGAAATTTAAAATAAAACAACAGCAAAAAAAAATACAAACCTTATTTAAGTTTACGATTAGAGAAGAAATTTACTTACGCTTCTCTCGCAATTTACAAAACAGTGAAACTATGTATTTTCTTATAAATATATAATATATGTTCTATAGCGGTATTAATTTTTAGATGAATCAATGTATAATTATGATAATAATAAATTCAAGGGACATGGGATTTCAGTGCCATTCTTAAAAGTTATAAGACATTTTCTCCCTCCTTTCTGCATGCATTTGGTGTAATTGAAAGCATACTCGACGCGTCTTCGAGAGATCTAGTGTTCGAGTCCCGGCGAAACCACTGCATATTTTCACTTCTTGTGCTTCAGGAAAAAAATCTAATGATTCTACAGTGGCGCCCGAACTAAAAGGCGGTGGACGATAATTCTTCATCACCAGGATTTGGTGACTGGGTACCCAAATCCCCAGTTACCCTTTAAAAGGAGAAGTAAATAAGGCATTTTCTCCATCCTCTTTCCGCATGCCTTCGTGGTGTAACTAGAAACATACTCGACGTGTATTCGAGAGATCCAGGCTTCCGTCCCGGTGAGGGCATTGGACATTTTTCGCATCTCCTGCTTCAAAAAAATAATACTTAATGATTATACAAAGTATTCGAATTACAATAAAACTAGAACTGAATTTTCAGTATATTAAATATATTCGCAATTGATTTACCCTTTTGTTTGTTAAAATTGATTAAACAAAGTAAACTAGTAAACTTCAGCCGATAGTTTTAAAACATTAGATCGTGCTACTGGTTTGAATTTTAACAAAATAAGCATAATGCATATGTTATCAGCATGTGTGAATCTTCAGGTTTTCATATAGAACACCTTAGCTTAAATATTTGTCAACATTTTAATACGTTTATTTATTCTAGCTTTATTTTACTTTAGTTAAGAATTTTATACTGTATTTAAGTTCATATGCGATATGGTCTTGGCAAAATGTAAGTTCACGTATAAGAAAAGTTGGACATTCTATTAACTATTTGAAACCTCCGAATAGTAAATTAAAACGAGTTGATGCGTGTTCAGAAGCAGTATTATGTGTGCGCTCTCGCAAACAGTATTACATGGACAGAAGGTTTATTCGGTTACTAGCCGCTCCGCCTGGCTTTTACGTGTACCGGAAAAATGCCTAAAGAGAACACCAAACATTAAATTTGAAAACTGCACAGAATTTTACTCTGCATAACAATTTTATCGAAAAAGAAACAAAGAACAACGTTAAAACAATTCAGTTAAAAATGCATTACATATAAAAAGCATACAATGAAATAAGCAATATCCCTTAATACAAATATTAATCATCCTAATAAATAAATTAACCAACTTCCTGCTGCCTTCTCTAGACAAACGTCCAGTATCCAAGAGAAACATTAAATTTAAAAACAGCACAGAATTATCGCCCTCATTTTTCCGTGCTGATATCAGCAACAATGGTTGTGTGCCATTGTTGTTCATATAATGACAGAAAATTATCAATTTGATACTATTTCATCTTGTCTAGATGCATCTTCTGTACAAGATTTCATAGGCCTGGCCTTCACGCGCAGTACGAACGAAAGACACCTACACACACAGGAAGACTTGCCCTTTTAAATATAGATATATAAATTAATTAAACAATTTACCTTTGCAAAAAGAAACAATCTTTCAATTTCTTAAACTGTTCAATAGAGTAAAATCTCGCTTTGCTATAGCCCATTATGTCTTAAAAGAACGCAATTTCGTCAGACAACATAAAATTAAAGAAAAAAAATCTAATTCGAATTTCGAAAAACTCGCGTCGAGGTGCACTTGCTCATACAAAAAAATCATGCAAAACTTTTCAATATCTTACAAACAGTGAAATAAGCAAAATATAACGTGAAAGAAACTCAAAAAACAAAACATTTCGCGCAGAATTTTATTCTGCAGAACAACTTTATCAAAAAAGAAATCAATAAAAATGTATTATACATATAAAAAATGACAATGAAATATGCAGTATCCCTTAATACAAATATTACTTATCCTAATAAATAAATTAACCAACTTCCCTTTGCAAAATCTTAAGAACTGAAATGGTATAAACAGATTAAGAACTTAAACAGATTAAAAAATATCATGCAAAACTTTTTTATAATTAAAATTATATATAATTAAAACATAATATTACAATGAAATAAGCAATATCCCTTGATACAAATGTTAATTATCCTAATAAAGTAATTAAACAATTTACCGTTGCAAAAAGAAACAACTTTTTAATTTCTTAAACTTTTCAGTCTCTTAAAAACAGTAACATAAGAAATACGATGAAAAATTGTTGCCAAACCGAAATTTTTAAAAGAATGAAACTATTCAAAATGATGCAATTTCATCAAAAATCTATCAACAACAATAAGAAAGGAAAATTGTTGCCAAAACTACATTTTAAAATATCTGAGATGTGAGAAGTGTATTCGGAAGCTTCATTTAAAAAATTTTAAAAAAATACAAAATATTATTATTTTTCCAAAATTCTTTTTTTAAAAGGAGTCGAAAGGATTAAAGTTCAACGTGTCCAAAAATCAAAGGAAAATAAACAGCACATTTTTTAAAATAAGTTTTTTTAAAAAAAATTCCGCTGAAAAGGTGTTAAGCTCACCTTCCTAAATAAATTCGTATTTAATCGATTTATTGAAATACGAAATTTATTTTAAGTTCGTAAAATAGCTAAGTGTCTACGCTTCACGACGATGTAAAAATGAAATGTATAGAGTGAAATCTCGCTTTCCTGTAGCCCATTATGTCTCAAAATGACGCCATTTGGTCACAAAACATAAAATAAAAAATATTCTAATTCGAATTTCGAAAAAATCGCTTCGAGGTGCACTGGCACTTGTGTAGATACACCTATGTACCCAATTTCGTGGCCCTGGGTCTATTAGCTTACTCGCAACACGAAAAGACACACCCACCCCCCACCCACCCACTCACCCCCCACACACAGACTCTTTGTTTTATTATATGTAGAGATAAAAAATAATCGCATTTTCTCGCGCGTGCTCCCGTGGTGTACGTGATCAGCATGCCTACTTTACAAGCTGGAAGCTATATGGTTCAAATCTCATCAAAGGCACAGCTGAAATTTCCCGTTTATTACTGAAAATCCTTATAGATGTCTATTTGGTTACGTAGATTAAGTTGTAAAGGAATTTTCTATGTATTTACCCCGCGCTTTTTTAGTGCAGTTGGGAGCATGCTCGGTTAGCGATCGGAAGGTCAGAAGTTAGAGACCCGGCTTAATTGTTGATTATTTATTGACTCTTCATGATTTCCGGCTTCGAAAATTGTCTAAATATTTTCGAAACTATTATACGATATATACCCAGAACCAAGATTGGTGAAACTAAAATGATGAATTAATCCCCGCCTTCTCGTTACCCCTTTAGCTGGGGAATAATGTAATGTATTTCCCCTTCTTGCTGCGAGTTTTCTGGTATAATTGGAATCATGTCCGCTAGCATCTCTGTTTTTTTTTTTGTGTTTCCTTCTTTGGAAAGTTTAGTGTTCTACAAGGGGAGCCCGAACTAAAATGTGATGAATGATGATTTTTAATTACGTGTAGTAGGAGTCTGGGTCCTCTTCGTTTCACTAACCTTTAACCGGAGATGAATGTAAGAAATTTTCTATAGCCCCTTTTTCAATTCCCTGAATCAAAACCTCCTAATGACTCTACAGCGATAAAACGAAAAAGGACACTGTAAATGACAGAAAAATAAACATTATTACAAATGAAGAAACTCAGGTATCATCTGACACCATATGTTATCACTGCCGTTAGCTCACATAACTTTAGTTTTCGTTGCTTATCTTCAGTACGCGTTCTTGTTTTATGCTTATGGTTTATTGTAGCAGTTTTCTTCATCCTTGTTAAATCCTTTAACTTCCTTTAACTTTTTTTAGGTTTAGGTTAATTTGCCCTAAGTTAATCGGCATTTGGCATGTATTCATTGTCTTTACAGTACTGATATTATGTCAGCACGTTTTGCAGATTCAAGTTATTCATAGACATTACCTTTAATTCGAAGGAGATTCAGCAGTTGTTACAGAAGAGCAAAAGGGTTCGTGTAAATATTTGTTGGATAAGAGATCATGTTGGATTATATGGCAACAAATTTCGGATCAGTTAGTAAGAGAGGCTTCCGTAAATTATAATGCAGAATACAGCCCCCTTCCTTGATCTCTAAATCAATATCTTTACATCTTATATATTAAACATACGTTTCGACAGTCCCACCAAAAAAATTGGCAAGAAGACAGAACTATTTGTGGAAAGCGCAGACGCACCTTTAATTATTTACCAACGATTGATGAAAACCCAAATTTCGATTTCACAGTTATCAGTATACATAACAGGACATGGTACCTTCTCAGCATTTTATTATAAACATGGATTTACCAATACTGATCGCTATAGGATATGCAGATCATTACAGAATGGAATGACCTCAACAAAACAACAAATACTACAGAGCCAATAGGATTTTTGTTACTGAAAGACGTGAAAAATGAGCACTGGGATTCGGACCTCTCGACTACACGCCGAGTGTGCTGACTATTGCACCAATAAAGCATGCTAAGAAGGCGGGAGAAATACCTTATATGCTCCCCCTTTTAAAAGGTGACTAGGGATTAGGGGACCCAGTCCATAAATCTTGGTAGTGGAGAATCATCATCCATCACCTTTTTTAGTTCGGGTGTCAGTGTAGAGACATTAGGTTATTTCGAAGCACGAGACATAAAAAATGAGCAACGCCCTCGCCGGGACTCGAACCTCTCGAATACGCGCCGAGTGTGCTGGCTATTATATCACGAAGGCATGCAGAAAGACGGAGGGAGAAATACCTTATAACACGACAATTAATTTCCTGCAGATATTTGGCAACAGCTTGAAAATGTAGAGAAGCATATTTACCTCTTCTTTTAAAACGTTGTATTTTATTTACAAGCCCACAGAATATAGTAACTTCCTTTTATGAAATATTAAGACATTTTGACCTTTTATTATATGATGTTCCATTTTATGAATATTTGGTCGAACTTTCTGAGCTCCATGAACTGTGGACATTATGAGCTCGATTTTATTTTTAATACACCTTGAGTTTATTTTAATTTGAATTTTTTACTCTTCTTTTATGTATAAATGTTCAAATCTTATACATTTGAAGCTTGTATTGAAATATGAAAAATGCAAAATATATTATTATTATAATTAAAACGTAATTCTAGTTAATGATGAGTGTGTGTCGGCTTCTGTTAATTGATAGTAATGACTATTGCTTCCATTCACCGTGAACTGAATTGAATTATGTAAGCAACTATACTGTTAGAGAGCTATTATGTTTTTCTCCTAAATGGATTAGATAACGCTGATCGCCTTTCCATCTAATAACTGGGTCTCAGTGATTAAGTTCCGGAAGAATGAATTGAAGTTTTGCAGAGGAACGAAAGTTCTGCACATTTGCATGAACCTTCCGAGGATTCTAAAGTACATAACAAGTGTTTAAATGTGACTCCCTAATGTTTGCCTTACTTAATTTTAGTTTACCACTTTTTACAGATTAGTTTTACTTTGGATTTATCATACATAAGAGCTGTTTTTCCGATTTTCTTCTTTTATTGGTCCGGTTTTTGACTTCCGTTTTCAAAAATATAAAAATGTGATATTCGTTCTTTAGCATTTATACGTATCCCTATAATCTTCCTCATGACTGATTAAATTCATAATTGATTAAGGACAAGTCGAAGCTCTCAAGATCTCAAGAGTTCTTATGGCTGGCAGATTTTTATGTTCATTTCATTTACGGTGCATGTTTCTTTCGTTTTCTTTTCATTTCTCAAGTTTGGAAAGAGTTAAGAAATCTTCGGGCATCATATTATTCAACTGAATGAGATTTTCTCGTCTATGTAGGCCATAAGGTTAAATTCTAATATTTATTATGTATAAATAACACGACTAGAAATTTCACATTTTCCAAAATATCTTGGTTGCAATATACAAAATTTGCTGTGATTTCATTTAATATTTCGCATGTTACCTTGTAGGGATTTATATTTATTTTAAATAACCAGTTAAATTTAATTTGAAATTCTTTCTTATAAGCCTTTATCCCCCTAATTGTCAGTGCCAGAATATTAAAATTTGGTAGCACGAGTGAAGGAATAAAAATTTTACCAGTGGGAGAAAAAGTTTAAATATCAAGTTCTAAAAGGGAAAATTAGAGAGTCTGGGAAACTCTGTGCGTGTTGTAGCGCGAGCTTCGGCTTAGCAGTTATTGCTGGTTAAACATGGCGTAACAGCTATTATTTTGCTGCCACTAAACTTATCAACGCTCTGTTAGGAAACAAGATTATCTGAGCCCTGTAGCGTAATTCTACTACTTGTTAATATCTTCAGTTTTTGAGTTTGATACTTACTGCTTCAGTTATCGCCCAAGCAGAGGCGTAGTGTGTTAGCGTCGAGTTGACACATTGTAAATAAATAATTTAAAGAGTGTAATAAAGGGTAGTTTTAACCCTTCTTCTGTGCAGTCACTACTCTCCAGATTTCACGCAAGAGATAGACAGATTACACCCTAAAACCCTTTTACTGTCGGTCAATGCGTAGAAACTAGCAAGTGTTTTTGAAATAGAAAACATTAAAATTTTGTTGAGGCCTGACTGGGATTCGAATCCCTCAATCTACTAGGCAGTTATTAGCTAGCTAATTACTACCTAGATGTCCTAATCACTTAAGCATCGAATCATGCACGGAAGAATGCGATAATTGTTATATTATTTTCATTCAAAAAGCGACAAAGGCACGATATCCAGTCGAATAAATAAAGGTGCTAATAATTTATCCTCTATTTTGTCGTCTTTTTTGAAACCAGAAGCATAAAAAAAATCTATGGTGCCCTCGCCGGAATACGGAGCATGTATCTTCAACTTTCTAAACATACACACTAACCACTTATACTATAAAAGCATGCACGGGAGAATGTGATAATTCCTTACATTTACGAATTATAATTTATATGCTAAAGTAAAAATCCACTAATGCTTGTGAAAACTGCAACACCAAGAAGGAATTACGCAAAGGGAACCAAAATTACAGGGAATGTAAAGTGAGGAATTAAAATTACAAAGCGATTGCGCGTGTGTGGAATAAGAACCTGCCGCTTGTTCTATGTATAGAAAGGACTGTAAAGTTGCCTTGAAATTTGTTTATCGTCTTATGTCCGGGGTGAATGTTTAATTAGTGGTCAATATGCCTCGTCAACACCGGAGAATGCCATACCAACAACTAACGGAATTTGACCAAAGCCGCATCGTTAGTTTACGAGAGAGCGAAATTTCGTAACTTAGCAATCGCAACCCCCACACAACGTAATGCCGCAACAGTGATGCGAGTTTGGAAGAAATGGACAGAAGAAAGCCAAACAAGGCGGAATCCTGGCAGTGGTGGAACGCAGTAGCACAACGGCACGGAACGAAAGATACGTGATGTATCGTACAGCGTTCTCTCGTGTCTCAGCACAACGTTGGAGCACAGCTTCAGGTGTTGTGTTTTACGGTTTGTCTCCGTCTGCTGCATCATGAACTGCGTGCAAGGATTCCTCTACGCAGGATCTCCTTGTCGCTGAATCACAGACTCCTGCGACTTCAGAAGGCACGGTAAACACAGTACGTGGCGTTCCCTCTTGGAACAAGTTGTTTCCTCCTATGAACTTCGTTACAATCTGGAGTACAATTATAGAAGAGTACGCATTAGTCGTTATAGATGGAAGCGTCTGCTTCCACAGTGTGTTATTCATGTCATATCCCACAGACAGCTGACATCATGATGTGGGGAACTATTAGGTATAATTGTCGATCCCATCTAGCGTAGACTGCGGGCAAACTCAACACTGATCGCTACACAAGGGATGCTGGGGAGCCAGAGGTCATCCCATGCTTCGACGCATTCCGGCCGCTGTATTTCAACAGGATAATGCCCTTGCACATGTTTTTCAGACTGCACAAGCCTTCTTTAAGGTACACCAGATTTCGCTTCTTTCATGGTCTGCTTATTCTCCGGATATGTCGCCCATTGAGCATGTCTGGAATTTCATCGGTCGGTGATTCGCTCTTACAGTTGGTGAACCATACACTAAGACTGAACTTCGGCGTCAAGTAGAAGTCATATGGAATGCCATTTCACAGGATTGCATTCAGAACGTGAATGATTCAACGTCACCACGTGTACAGGCTCTCATCTTTCAGCGTGGAAAATACACAAAGTACTGATTTCCGATGTTCATTTTTGTTTTTGTCTTGTAAATTTGATCGTTTAGTTGTACTACTATCAGTAATATGTAAAATAAATTTCATTCATTTCCGACAATTCCTTCACGGTGGCGTTTTATGTTTCGCAAACATTAGTATAATTCTTGTTTTTACGAACGTCAATCGTCTGTTGAGTTCTAAAAAGTTTCACAAATTGCTTTTAGATTCTTACTCACTTTATCACTTCCTAAGTGAAATTAATACAAATGATAAATACTTCGGAGTTTATCATATTTACCAGCTATTAAGTACATACTTCCCAGCTGTCCTAAATTGGGAATTATACGTAATATTTATTAAAGTTTATTAATTATGGACAATAAATTTATCATAATCCTCATTATGAGCTTTTGAATATGCATAATCTTTAATAAATGCGATTAATTCGCAATATATTAATTGCATTTATAATGTTCACTTAAATGATTATTCAAATCATCAACGTAATAATTTTTTACCGTAGCATATATGCTGAACCATTTCCATCTGAACCGTTGACGATGTTTATGGTTCTTATATTTTACGTATGCTATCAGCGCTATTCCTTCTTTATGTCATTAAGAAAATGCTTGAATTTTTAGTGAATATTCTTTGACTTAGGTAGATTGAAAGAACGAGATATTAATTTCTTTCAGATTAGCACGTTAAAATGAAAAACATTTACTTCTCATAAAGTTCATTCGCTTTGTATTCTTTATAGAGAGAACGGATAAAACATCCAATCACTGATAGTTTCATTCAAGTTCACATCCTGGCAAACAGGCTAGTTGCGTGAGCGCTTTCTCCATGTGTTTTCTCCATGCATAAAGTGAACAATAGCGAGTCTCTTTTCGAAAGGCCTCCACGAAGCATCTCTCCTATTACGCAGATAGCCCTTTTATGCTTAACTTTGATCAATCAACCTAACCTACGCATCTATTTTGCACTTTATAATTAATATGATTTTTCCTAAATCATGCATTATAGTATCAGCATAACATCTAAAAATCGGAGGTAATATTCATTCATTTTGAAGCTTACAGAACGTACATACCCGTAAATCTTAGCGGCTAAACCAACATTTGTGTTCAGAAACAGTGAAATGTTATAGCGACATATCTTATTTCGAGTAACTCAGCGGCGCTTGAAATTAGGAAATAAGATTAATTTTCTACAGTCTCAATCTAAAGTTGACCAATACTTTATTAATTGCTGTAATACGGTTCCAGCAAAGACGAATGAGTTTCTGGAGGTCATGATACGTGCGCGAAATTCCTCGTAAATTTTTCGCTTTAATAAGCTTCTAATCAGAAACTTGGTGGACCCGAAAAATTAAAGCCGTAGGTGATATTTTAACATGCATTTCATATATTCATTAATTAGTAATTTATTATTCACGTCTCTCTAGAACTAAGAAAGACGGCAGTTGATTCTACTGCGAGGAAATATGAGTGCGATTTGATCACTCTGTACCCAAATTAGATTTAATTGCCTTCATTCTGAGGAAATTGTGATATAAATTTTTTTACATAGCTGCTTTACCAATAAAGTTTTGTTTCCTGTTTGAAGTAAAGTAATAATCTGCCGTAAGGATACCTAAATGTTTTCCATAAAATTTTTTGATCGGTCATGCTGTAAGGATTTATCGCTATTTTTCTTTCTTGTTATCTTTGTGTAAGATTTACCACTTCTAGATGGCAAATGGGGGATCTGTGGTTTGAATTTCGGCGGGAGGGGGGAGGAGAACGGTTGATTTTAGCAACGTTTGGACTCCAAATACTTAATGATACATACAAATGCCTTTACGCAAGTGAGATGATTGATAAATCGTCATCGTCTTAATTTGGTGGACGACTGGGTTAAACCTCCTTCCTAGTAGCCCATTAAGGGAGTGCGAATACAAGGAACTATGGTATTCCCTCATGTATGCTGTCATAGTGTAAGCGCTTGCACATCTACCTGATAACTGGAAGATATTTCGTTCATATCCTGGTGGAAGCATAGCAAATTTTGCATCTTTTATCTCCGAAAAAATAATTTTTCTAGAATGATGCATGTTGTGAACGGTACTTTGTCATCCGATTTAGTGCGCTGGGTTTCATACCTCTCCCCAGCCGACCTTTAGGACAGAGAAACTATCAGAAATAATCTCATTTATCATGGAGCGATGAAGATGGATCACATTTGGCGGTGGGCTATCGGCATACTTGTGCTTGGTGATGGGACAGCATATATTTCAGTGAGAATTTCATCGAACTACGGAACAGCAAGATAAAGAGATATTGAAGTTAAAATATGACTGCAATCTGCCTTATATCAGACACTTCAAATCATTCATGACACTTAGTTGGTCATGACTGTTAGTTGGTGAGTTTTCCTTTTACGCTGAATATTAAGTAGCAATTCGTCAAATTAACCAAGACAAGGACTATGCGCCAAGACAAGCAGCTGTACCGCTGTTATGACTTCTTAGCTTTATTGCTTAACTGATGCGACCGTCTACCATCCGCTACATTTATTAATGAATTTTGAGAAATATACATGAATGATAAGATATCATCAGACACTTCAAATTCAGACTTTCCATATACCTTTTATTATTAACTCTTGACTATAGACTAAAGACTCCTTGACTTTTGAATTTTCAAAATTCACTTAATACTTCTCTATTATAATTATTTTTAATTTCTTATTTAATTTTTATTTTTACAAATTTCCAAATTTTATGTTTAAGACAATTACTATGTTACAACTTTATGTACTTATCATTTACGTGTATTTCTCAAAATTCATTAATAAATGTAGCGGATGGTAGACGGTTCCATCAGTTAAGCAATAAAGCTGAAAAGTCGTAACGGCGGTACAGCTGCTAAACGGATGGTCTCCAGTCTCCTGTCTGTGTTATATATATGACTAAGATTGTATTTCGTGGTTTGTTGTAATAAATGCTGTGCGTATTCAAATGATCAGAAGCTTGTTGCTGCGTGTTCCTTTATTTAATGACCAAGATATTTACTGTGCATTTATTTGCAATTTATTTACAAGCCGCATGCCACCTGGCATGTTTACAAGCGTTATGCCCCCAGTCATGTAAATTGATATATCAGTATAACTTTCTGTCACCTGGCAGATACGATGTTATTGTATAATTATACGCCCGAAATATTGGCCTGTCCGCTCTCTCTACGTTCTCTAACGCAACTAAATCTTTATGCGGTGCGCCCTCTGGTACAAATCACCGTAACCACCGAGGAGGCCAAAACAAATATCTTGGTACATATCCCATATATTTCTCTTCTACCAAGTAAGGCGTTAGTAAGAAAATTGGCTTGGCATATTTACAGCAAGAACTCATCCAATTACATAACGCTGGAATCTCGTGGGTTAAGTGGTAGTATATCCGGTTGGGAATCGGAGATCTATGGTTGGAATTTCGGGAAAGCGTATCTGATTTTTCATATTTTTAGGCTTGAAAAATATGCCACTAAAAACAAAATTCAAATACACTTCATTCAAACTGCTTGAAATTTATATTATATGTTGCTAAGTAAATAGATAGCTATACTGTATGAATTATTGTATTCACCTGTGCGTGTGTTCATGTTATAAGTATTTAAGCATAAGATGGCATTTGCAGGTACGTGGTTTTAATTCTGGTATTGCTGATTTCTTACAGGCACACCGAAGTAAGGCAGTAGTCTCCACACTTCTAAGATGTTATCGTGATAAGCCTGAGACTTACTAATTCCAGTTTCGACAATTCGTAATTTTTGCAAAACTGATCTTTTAAACTAAAAAATGCCGATACATGAATAATTGCGTTGTTTGAAGCATTTCTGAAACTAGAGTAGACTATGATTCAAAAGACGAGTGCATCTAATTCTCCAAAACTGTTGAACATCCAGAATAGATAGCGCACAGAGGTAACCATTAGTACATATCTGATGGTGAACGCTTTTTGCTTCTCGAAATCAAATTGCCAAAAAGAGAGTTATTGTTCTGTTGGTTTCATGAACATTTGTGAAAATCTCGTTGAATGCGTCACCAGCATTTCCGTAAGAATGCCTTAGGAAGTAACATTCAGTCATTAAAATTCGTTGTGCTAGGAAAAATCTTATCTCAATTTCCAAAAACTAATAGCTTTTCGAAGCTTCGTTTTAAAGCTTTAAGCATTAACTTCATCTGAAAGTTCAAGTGATATATAACTTGTAAAAGAGAAAGGGTGTCAATAAAGTAATTTGCCTTTAATATCCATTTTGAAATTTCCAAAATTTTTGCAAAGATTTATGAGCACGACTTTTGATTCACCCTACGTGTGTGCACAACCAATGGTTGTGAAAACAAAGGCCGCATAGAGATTTTTGTTAAGCGGTTGAATATTAATAACCAATAAATTGTTTATAGTTGGCTATTATAATTACCAGATAATTGTTGATAATTAGTATATAAGTTTATTTACTCTTATTTCTTTATTACATCATTTTATTCTAGGGGTCTAATTTGTCCCTTCTTTTGGTTCACAGCCACTGCGATTAACTGCAAATATACATACGGGTCTGAGATGTTACTTTAAAACGGCTGAGAAGAACTATTAGTAGCAAACCCTGTAAGGTATTTCTCCCATCTTCTTAGCATGCCTTCGTGGTGTAGTGGTTAGCACACTCGGCTCTGACCACTACACCACGAAGGAATGCTAAGAAGACTGGAGAAATACCTTACAGGGTTTGCTACTAAAATAGTGCTTTTCAGCCTTTTTAAAATGCAAATATAGTCGTCGAAATGGTACAAATATCGGTACAAAGTATCGTCGTCATATCGTACAAAATATCATCGTCGTGGTACAAAATATCGTCGTCAAAAACTTCGCAGTTTAAAAACATGTTCGTCGAAAATATTGTGGTAAAAATAAAGTACCTATAAATCATCGCACGACGATAACATCGCACACATGCATGTTTAAGGTTTTAAAAGCTGTGAATGCATTTCCGCATAATGATTTGAGGGGGCAAGAAGGAAAGAGGGATATTTTTACTTTTATATTTCGTACTTTTGAATGGAATAATAAATTTTTGCTGAAAAAGTAATAATGAAACTTAAGCATTTAAAAATTGAAAATGATTAGAAAATTAGAGCAACTTATAGCCCTTAATAGAATTTTAAATTTATACAGTCAATTAACAAAGGTCATTAATAAATTAATATTTTTGATAAAGTTTTACTTATAAGCAGGAAAAATACAGCCTAAAATGCTTTGAAAAAGGAAGATAAATAACTGCATGAGGTTATATCTATAAAAATTGCTTAGTTAATTATGAAATTACTTTCTTTCACGTTCGTTGATCTGATATTATTTTGGCGAAAATGATGTCTTGTTTTGTTTTTGGTGAAAATTATGTCTTGTTTTGTTTTTGGTGAAAATTATGTCTTGTTTTGGAGATAATTATGTCTTGTTTTATATTCGAGAGGTCCATAGCTCAAAGTCACAACGAAGGCACTGCTCAATTTTCATCTATCCTGCTTCAAAAAAATCCTAATGACTAAACAGTGGCGCCCGAGCTGAAAAAGTGGTGGATGATGATTCTCCACCTTTGGCGATTGGGTCTCCTAATTCCCAGTCTCCCTTTAAACGGAGGAGTATATGAGGTATTACTCACGCTTTCTTAGCATGCCTTCGTGGTGTGATCAGCACACTCATCGCGTATTAGAGAGGTCCGTGGTTCGAGTCCCGGCGAGGGTATTGCTAATTGTTTACTTCTCTCCGCATCGAAATAACCTAATGTCTTTACAACTCTTCCTTCAAGAAATTAGACTATTATCTGAAATTTTCAATTTGAAACATTCTCTTTAGAATAGTACAATATATTTCGTCTTGTGCATCGTTACGTAAAGAAGGTATTAATATCAGCTCAGTTTCATGTTTTAAAGGAAACATATTTTCACACTCGAAATATTTTTAAAAGAAATAACACTCATACATTCATAGCAAGCACCGTATAACAATATGTAGATTAAAATTTCATATGAATTTGAGTGTACCGTCTTTGTTCTTTACTACTATAGCCAAACAAATATCCATTATCCCTTTACAATTAAGTAGCTTTTCTGTAATTTCACGGTAGACAATATACTTCCTTTTCCGCAAATGTTTGATACATAAACCCCTTTTCTGATATCTTGAATTTATAATAGAAGAAATTCTATTCTCTCCTGTTGTTCATGCATATTTTCCACAGCTGATCACAAATCGAGACCTTTTCAGCTGCTGTGACATAATAGTAGCGTTTAATAACCTTCAAGAGAAGCGAACGATCAGAATTCAGATTTTAATAGAAATCTGTGAAAAGTAAATGCTTCCTTTTGTTACTGCAACCGTATTCATTATTCAGATTTTAGCGTTGATATATAAAGTCTGTGACATCGAATCCTGAATATTCCTCAAGGGACTACTGGCCTATTATGTGAAATTGTGAAGCATTTTAAATAGGAATCTGTTCTGTATATTCTTTCAAATAAACGTGTAAAATAAATGTTAGAATAGATAGTACTCTGATTGTATGCCTATGTTAATGTGCACGGAATCTAGCGTGTGTTTTCACAAGTATCTAAAAGAACAATGGAATTTATGCTATGTATTTTGTTTTTATGATTTTTAGCGTTCAATAATAATAATATAATAGACAAGTTTTGAAAAAATTTGTAAAGTGGTTTTTCTTGTTTGTTTTAAACCAAAACGTGACCAGTTTTGCCTTCGGTAAATTTCAAATACGGAAGACCAATTTTTTAACAAAATACAGAGTATACAAAAATATTAGAAATAAGGCACTTCGGAAAAACCGTTAGGTATAAAATATCCCATTTGTAACCTCGAGAAAGTTACTTTATGTATGTTGAAATCAGAAGCTTACCTTATAGTTTCAAGATTGAAAAATGTAACTTAGCGGAGGTTTCATTAAACAATATTGCAAGACAGCATAAATGGTAACTTACTCTAAACGTTTGCGGCCCACCAGCGGCCGAGCGGTAAAGTCGCTAAACACTAGTAGTTCGGTCTGAGGTTTTAATCCCGCAAACACACTGGCTGCATGGGCGTTTTCATGGTTTTCACCATATGTAAGGTGTATACGAGCCAGTTTCCTTTAGAAAGTCCTCCAGGAAGGCAACCCTCTCCTAAGGCAGATAGCCCTCGAGGCATTTCCATAATCATATAAGCCAAGCCAAACCACACCGAACTACTTTATTACATTACTGTGATCAAGTAGGGCTGGAAATGCTGTATAACGCAAGGTTGTAATTTATTAGTAAATATATGTCACATCATCTTTAATTTTATCCCGTCCGATTTCAATGCACTTATACTAACAATCTGTGTTCAGTTTTTGGAAACCTTTTCGTGAAATCACTTCAAAGAATCGCATCGAATTCTCTTTTCGAACTGAAGTTCCATTGTTCGACTCTGTTGTTTAATAAATAGGTTTAAAACAGTGACCACAAAGAGAAAACTTCAATTGTGGCAATACGAAACGTTCTAACGTCGTTACATCAGATGAATTAGAAGTGTCGTACTGGCATTTGTTGAATTTCTGGTCAAACTCAAAACCATTATCAGTAGGTTGATTCTAAGGTAAAATGCCTGAATTAACTCAAACATTTTAAGCCATTTTCCCTGACATTTTTCAGGAAAACGTCCCAAAATATTCATATAACATTCATGGTTAACGGTTTGCTGAGAGAAATTCATGATCCATAACACCATGGCCATGGAAGAAAACCTTGAACTTGCCTTGAAATTTAATCGACATTAATGCAAACATTTCGGTCTTTCTCCACTTTCGAGTGCCGTTCACTTGACTGTTGAGTTCATTCTAATAAAAAGACTTAGTCAATTTTTCTTGCTCCCTTAACCTTTTCGCGATGCGAAGCGCAAACGCGCGCTTATCGCTGAGGCCGGCAGTCTCTTTATAGGCCGGCAGTGTCTGTCCAGGGCTGGAGGGATTTTTGCTATTAAGCCTAAATCCACGAAATTACGAAATATCAATGCGTTGTTTAATAATGTTCTGTAGAGTATTTAAACGAACATCTACATGTCTCTGAAACCATATAGACTATGAGTCGTATGGTTACTGATACCATATGACTCATAAGAAGGTCAAAGCTATATGTATCTGAAACCATATGAACTCTGAGTCATTTGACTATTCATACTATATGAGTCATATGTCTGAGTCATGCTACTCACATTTTGAGTAGAAATTCTACATGTATCTGAAATCATATGGAAATACAATGTCATTTTGTGACAAAATTTGTAATTTTTAAAACGTTCCCGGACTCTGGCACAACTGTGTGACGGCCGGGGATGAACGAGAAAACGCTCTGGCGCGCCAGGGTATCGGCCGGGAAATGAGCGCGTTTCTTGCTGCCACGTATACGGGACAGTCGGCGCGAAAGTGTTAAAAACGCATTCGAAGAGATATTCGCATTGAGAGAACAATCTTAGCGTATTTGAATCGTTAGCTTTTATATAAAAATTTATTGGATTTTGTACAGCTTGGAAAGCGATGAGTTACAAGCATAAAGAATCTTTCGAAACTGCTTGACAGGATCTAAATAATAGAATAATTTGTTCCATAAAATCGCTGATTCTTAAACAGCGATAAGCATATGATCTCTGATCTGATCAATATGTTGTTAGTTTAGTTAAAGCGGATGGTCTACGAGAACGAGGCTATCTTTTACTGCATTATCCGTCTTTCTTAAATAATGGGAAAATTTTATTCTCAAAGAGTTTTTGCATCATTTAAAAATTTTTGTTGTGATAGTAATTCCCTTTCAAAAACTACATTTGCTAAATGGCATGCGTCACTTTTGGAAATCTACAAAGCAAAAACTCTTTATTCATTAAAATCAGATTCATTTGGAAACTATAACAGGAAGTAAAAAACTAATGTCGATGAATGTCATAACAATGTCTGAAATCTTTACACGTGATTTCCTCCATAACGCATTTTAAAAGAATCACGTTTGATACTAATTTTTCACAGCGGTACACTAGACAAATAAGTACAATGAAGAAGTTTTGTTGTGACGAAATTTTTGTTCTTCTAAATCTTTGAAATCACTCATGCAAAAAAGCACAGAATGAAAAGTAAAAAAAAATTCTTTTTAAAGTTGGTTGATTGTGCAGCTACGAATCTCTAACGAATCCTTTTTATTTAAAAATATAAAAACCCTCTTTATAATTGATCCTTTTTTTTCTCAGGCAATAAACGTTTAGTCCTTTGAAAATTGTAGAATATTATACACATGGTATTGCGGGAAGGGTGTCAGATAAGTTAAATAAGCTTGAAAATTTTCATACGTGTAAAGTATGGCAGCTACGAAAAATTAATTCAAAATCGAAATAAAGCATTATACAAATGAAATGACGTTGTAAAATCTGGAATTATCATTCCATTCTGCAACATTCCATTAAGATGAAACTTATTTTAAAATTAATCTATACGACTCAAACAATAAGTAACTTCTGTAAATTATCTTCATTTGTTATCGAACAATTATCTTCATTTATTACCTAAACTGTAATTATCTTCGTCACTTACCTAAACGATAATTAATGCCTCACCTTCAAATTAGTAAGAAAATAAGTCTGTTACATCTTTTATGACAATAATATTCTATTATCACGTAAAACGTTATACATTGGTTTCAGATATGACACCGGTGCTGCTCATAAATTGTTTGTAAAGTAACATGGTTTCTAAATAACGCTTTCAGCAACTAAAGAGCAACTCTTCAAGCGTGTAAGTCTCATCCTTTTAGCTGAAAAGATGACTAGGTCTGGTTTATTTGATTAAGGAAAAGCATTTGAGGGTTATCTGCCTAAGGGGAGGGATGTCTTCTTGACAACTTTCTAAAGGAAAGTCGCTCGTATATATGCTACACATGGCGAAACTTCGGACAGAACTACCAGTGTTCAGCGACACTTGAATGGTAGTGGCTTACTGCTAGGCGAGAATATGACTAAAACTTCTAAGAAAAGTATTACAATAATAAAAAGAGCAGTTTCATTCTATAATAAATATAAAGACTAACCAACAGTTTAAAATATGATACTGAATAAGGAGATTGCTTAAATAACTTTTTGTTAGCGTTAAGAACATTTTACTGCTTCATTTGAAAATAGCATTGTTTCAACCAGTCTACGGATTACAACTACAAGTTTCAGAAAAAAGTAATATCTGATTATTTATAGCAAATGACAAGGTGTTATTCCGTTATGAAATCTTTCCAGTGTTTTCCCGCCTTGACAATGATTTTCCCTGGCAAATCTCTTTGTCTTCCTCATCTCATCGTTTATCATCCATCAAAAAAACATGACATCTGTTTGGGTGGAGAAAAGAATAAAAAATGGAGTCAAAATATGTAGGGACTTTTCTGGGAATTGTCAAAACCATTCCCTGAAAATGTTCTTCGAACGTATCATGATGTAGGTTTATTATCTTTGATATTCTACAATTTTTTTAAGTGAATGGCGGGCACTTGCCTATAACGGCATTGGCTACTACTAAGGCCAGAAGTGGTGACCATTTTATTATGGAGGCACCTAATAGGCGGCCAACGCTACCTCCTATGAAGTGGCAGACAATTTTACATCCATGCCTTCTCCGGGATTCGAGCCCGGACCCTCCAGTATCGCAGTCGTGTATTTTTGTTTCATGTAAATTTATATCGAGAAATATTTCTTAAAGTAAACTGTATACACACCAACTTTGCCTGAACTTTGCAACAAGGAACATTAGCTTGCGATGAATTTGCAGAAACCTAGTTCCTTTCTCTATACATTAGCACGTAAATCATGTTTCTTGTATACTGTATTGCAATAATTCTCTATTTTAATGTTGTTGAATCCGAGTACTCTGCTTTCGGGTAATATTTCTAGATTTTACACATAACTAAAGTTGCTTCGGAATAATGCATCCAGTAATTAAGCAGCAATCCTTTGAATATTTAATTCTCATCCTTGAAGATGTGAATACATTGTTGGTATGCCTAGAAGTTCGAAAAGCAAACTAACTATACGTACAATATCAAGTAGTGGTATTTTACAGCGAAAAGTAAAAACCAATCAACAACTGAAAATTTCAGAATTTTTGGAAATAATTAGATTGTTTCTTTTTTTTATAAGCTTCTAATGAATTAAAAGCCCCCATCCTATGTAATATTTCAACCAGCATATCTGTACGGCAAACGTAGAATATCAAGATTGATTTCTATAGAAGAGTAGCACTTCAAACTACTAAGAACGTTAAACACAACGCAATGCAAAGCGCATCTAAAGAGAAGGATAATCCGATCTCATTCTAAATTCGCAACAGTAACAATAGCAGCTAACTAAAAAACTGAGAGCAGATGCTCTGTCTTCAGCTTTAAATAGTGTTCAACCGGCCGCTAGATATTTTTAGTACTTTCTGCTTCTCGAATTTACTGAAAAGAATTACAATGATGGAATTACGGCAACAGCTAACATAGCGGTCAATTATATTTATTCAATTGCAGTATATATTACGGTGATACAAGGACCAGAGCAAAATATCGCCAAATGGGCCCCAAATTACCGAGATACTCATTTACTCAGTGTTAAATGCCCTTGTCCCTGTATCCTTACTTTTCCGGCACAGTTTTCTCTTAAAATTTGTCCCGCGTTACTGTTTATCTCGAGCTCTTAAAGTTTCCGTGACAGATGGGACTACTATTCATGAAGAAATAGATGCTTTCATGGCATCTTAAGCACTTTTTGTTCTGGATAAAACATTTTTGATGGTGACACAGTTAAGCTCGCACATAGTTAGCCTTGAATTACTGTCATTACTGCCTTTTAACTTCTTAAAAATAAGTTTGATAAAAGTACGTAGCTAAGAGTAGGTTTTAAGTCAGGGAAGTGAAAGAAGGAATATGAAGACTCTAAAAGATAAAAAAAAATGGTTCAGAATAAAGCAATTTGGAATCAGCTTTATTTTGATTGGTTATTCGAGTTTTGGTTCGTAAAGTTTAAAATTATTATTGTCTGAATTTTGTGTATGTATTTGCATCAACAGTAATTAACAGTAATGTAAGAATTATGTGAAAAGAATTAACTTTGAAATGATTTAACTTAGAGGGATTTATAGGAAAGAAAGAAGAAATAATCATACTAAAAAGAAACGTTAAAAGGGAATATTACAAAATAAAGTTAACATTTCTCATATGTATTTTATCTTACACACACACATACACATACCCAAACATATATATGAAAAGTTAGTTCTAAATTTTTTTCTTTATGTCTTTAATTATTTATATATATTTATACTCCCATTGCTTTTTCAGATATCGCTTCATTATTTCTGCATATTTCGTTTTGCTTTTGCAAAAAAATCTGTGTCTGATAGAGTTTCCAGTTTGATACAGTATTAAGTGTTAATGAAATATGTTTTGCTAAATTGAGTTTCAGTTACAAACTTCATACACTAAGTTTCCAACAAATCTCGTTCATAAGTATGTACGGACAAAGTTATCATTTTAACCTAGATATTTTCATCTTTATCGTTTTCGCACTACAAGGAGAAATTTGTGCCGTATAATATCTTTCACTGCCAGATGATTAGTGAGGCATGCAGTAGGAGAAGGACGATTTTGATCATTCTTCTTCTCAACCTGCTTTTTTGTATAAAGCACCTGCCACGGGCTTGTAACATCTAAAAAGAAAATTTGTTTAAGATGCAAAAATTTTTGTTTGTATAAGCAAAATAACATTTTTGATTCTCTAAATCCATTCAGCCGCTATGTAGAGAATAACGCTTCTTTAGATTCGAGATGAAGACTGCAAGTGCATCAGTATCTGTCGATATTACTTAGTAACTATTTGAAGCTTAAGCATGGGTGAAGCAAAATATTAATTCATTCTCTTAAGAATAAATATTCTATTTTTATATCATACTCCTCACTGACTTCTTCTAAAAATCATCAAATACGGGGCGATATTTCAATAGTGGAGATAGTTTGGCTGAGTGGTGTCATTGTTTTCGATAGTTTTAGTGTAATGGAAGTTCTAATCTGACTCGATTGTTGGCAACATTGATTTGCTCTACCATTCTTCATCTACAGTACTAAATATCTTCACATGTGAATGAGTGATGTTTCTTCAATGCTGTGTAAGTAGTGAATTATTATAGTGAGCTAAGTAGTGAATTATTGCTGAGTTCCAATAGTTACTACAAATACGTGAGAAGGGTTAAAATACCCTTGTATTTACTCAAAAAAATAATAACAGATGGCCCCCTTCTCCGAAGATGTCTCTTAAATTAACCTAGCCGGCGATCATCAACAGGCATTTACAATACGGCCGAGCGTTGTAGATTGAAGAATGAAGTAGCCAGAAGGCAAACACGCAGCACTAAGAATTCCAGGCACTCTTTCTTTCGAAGTAAGTTTAAGTTCTTATAAATACTACTTCTAACTCATTTGCATTCAACACTATTCTAAAAACTCATTCTGGTACGGAGTTGCAAGTGAGAAACAAGAATTGAAGGAAAAGGGTTTCAAAAATAAAAAAAAATAGTAACTGTTATAAAATTAAAATGCACCTTACAGCTCTTGAGCATTTTCAGTAAATAAGCAAAATTCCTAACATATCATTAATTTATGCGGCTATTGTTTACACAAAGTAACAGTCTTTAACGGCTAATAATATTAATGTACCAAATTCTTAGTAGAATTTCTAATTTATCATTAACAAATTAATCTGGTTAAGCACAGTATCTGACAAGGTAAATTTAAGTGAAACAAATATTTTTATAAGAATGCGCATTTTTAGAAACTCTATTCTTAACACTGGATTTTAAAGTATTTCTCCCTGCCTTTTTCTTAGCATGCCTTCGTTGTATAATGGTCAGTACACTCTGCGCGTATTCCAGAGATCCGAGTCCCGGCGAAAGCATTGCACATTTATCATCCTTCCTAATTAAAAAAAAATGTCTCTGCAGTGGTACCCGAACTAAAAGGGTGGTGGATGATGATTCTCCACCACCAGAATTTGGCGATTGGGTCCACTAATCCCCAGTCGCCATTTAAAAGAGGGGTATATAAGGTATTTCTCTCGCCTTCTTAGCACGCCTTCGTGGCGTAATGGTCAGCACACTCGGCGCGTATTTGAGAGTTCCGAGGTTCGAGCCCCAGCGAGGGCATTGCTCATATTTTACGTTTCCTACTTTAAAAATCCTAATGTCTCTACAGTGACTCGCGAAATAAAGAAAGGTGGTGGATGATGATTCTCCACCACCAGAATTTGGCGACTAAGTTCCCTAATTCCCAGTCACCCTTTGAAAGGGATAGTATATAAGGCCTTTCTCCCTCCTTCTTAGCATACCTTCGTGGTTGTGCTGACCATTACACCAGTCCGCGTCCCGGTGAGGGCATTGTTAATTTCTCATCTCTCCTGCTTCGAAATAAAAGTAATGTCTCTACAGTGGCGCCCGAACAAAAAAGTTGATGATGATTGTCCACCAACAGAATTTGGCGACCGGGTACCGTAATTCCCAGTCATCCTTTATAAAAGGAGGTATATAAGGTATTTCTCCTGCCTTTTTAGCGTAACTTCGTGGTGTAATGGCCAGCACACTCGGAGAGGTCCGAGGAGGTTCGAATTCCGAGAAAGTATTCGAGAGGTCCGAGGTTCGAATCCCGACGAAAGCATCGCCCATTTCTTTATGTCACCTGCTTCAAAAAAATTCTAATGTCTTTACAACTCAATTTACCTGTCTTAAACGTAAAAACAAGTAATTTAAATAACTGAAGCAATCATATCTGAAACCCGAGTAAACGCAATTTTAGTATACTCAGGAAATATATTTGCAGATCGAAGAAATGTCTCAGATGCCTTTGGCTGTGCCTGCCTTTTACGATGAATGCGAGTGGGCAATCGATGTCGCCAGCTTTAAGCACGGTCGCTTCTGCAGTATAACACCTGACAAACCTGCCACTAACAGACAAGCACAAAATATAGGAGCGCTTAAAGCACCTCTATATAAGGCTGCATTCTCGACATTTTTACGAGGTGCAATCCATCGTGAAAAAAATTATCGTATGCTATCAAAAATGATGTTAATACCATCTCTTTCTTGGGATGGGGGATCGCAAAGTGATGTCATTCTCTGTCACAGGTGATCCTGTAGTTATGTGTGCTGTGTCTCAGCTCACGAGCTTTGGGGAAAAGACGTAACAATATATTTTGTGTGCTATTTTCTGTCTTTCGTAAGTACAGCAATATTGTAGATATGCTGCATTTTGCAGCAAGCACCGCATATCAGTAGAACATGAAGCATTTGTGTCTTGAATTTGCCGTGCAGCTGACATGAGTATTTAATCATCATTAAACGGGAGTTCTCTATACTCCTATGCTAATTTGCATGCATATCCATTTACACCCAGGAAAGCGAGGATTCAATTTCGATCAGTATATTGTGAAACCGAACGACTACCTCCGTATACATTCTCAGACCTCATTATTCACAAATGGAAGGATTCATGTTGCATTTCCCCCCAAATCCAAGCCAACGGTTATTTTACATACATATAATAAACGACAAACAGTTTATAAAAATATGAAAATGTAAACAAGTCATGCAACTGCATTAATAATTACTTCTTAATAAATTATCAGTTAATTTAATGTTTTCATAGTCTGAAAATAAGATTATTAATTTATAAATATTAATAAATTATGGCAATTGTTTAAACCAATACAATTAATAAATTTCATATTAATAAGTAAATCATGAATTTAATATAGTATTTCTAAATAACATAATTTTGCATACCCTTTTTTCGAAGGATTAACATTGTCAAAAATATCAGTCGCCAGTTGAATAAAACTATTACGTTTTATAACAGAATTGGGATAAAAAGTTATGAAGTTAATTAGACAGACGAGATAGTTAATTCAAGATAAACGGATAACTTTATGCTTTGATTTACTCAGAATTTCACAAGAAGATAGGCAGTTCGATTACAGAAACAGGACTGTAAAATTTATAACAAACAAAATATATTTAGGCATTTTTTTCCTTTATATATGAACATTAGATTTCAAATAGAAAAAAAAATAAAATCACACTAGCCAAGCAAACGACAAATGAAATTGACTTTAATGAAATTCCTCTAACCTCTAAACAAATTCTATATCCATGATCATATACTCAAGTGCACAATAAAGCAATATTTATCACTCATCATGAGTCGAACGATTAAAGACCGCTGAATAGTTGTAGTTCGAACTCAGGCGAATGGACTGGTTCCATGGCTGGTTTTCTCTATGTGAAAGAGGAATGCGAACGACTTTTCATTAGAAAAACTTACACAATGGCATCTTTGCCTCTAGGAAGATAGTCGACGTGTGTTTTGTCATACTCAAGCCACTAATAGGAAGAAGAGGACCGCCAATTGCCGACCAGTAAAATCGTTGAACACAGGTAGTTAGACCCGAGGTCTGAATCCCGCTAATGGGCTGGCTGCATCTGTATTTTTGTGGTTTTTCCCATGTGTAACGTGTAGGCTTTTGCCTCCAGGGCATTGGCTAACTAACAGGAAGAAGGTGCCCATCAGCGCCCGAGCGGTAAAATCGCTGAACACGGTAGTTCCGTTCGGGGTTTGAATCTCGGCAAATGGGCTGGTTTTATGGACGTTTTCTTGGTTTTCCTCATGTGTAAGATGTTCAAGAGCCATCGCTTAGGAAGTCGTCAACGAAGGCATCCTTCCTCTTAAACAGATAGCCTTCATGTGCTTTGCCGTAATCAGCTACATCAAATTGAATCTAGAAGGAAGTCTGAAGCTCTTTGAGAATAACTGGAACAAACCGCACATCCAAGGTCTTCTCGCGACGTTTCATACTCTTGAGGTCTGGCGAACATGGTAGCCATACTTGAATGCAATACTTTCATTCTCTAGGTACTCATCAAAATTTGCTTTATACGGCAGGAAATCAGCATTGATAACAAAAAAGTACGGATTGATTTCTTCAGTGGGCAGTCCAAAAATTGCATCAAACAATTCCATACCATACTTTTGAACCATTAGAATACATCCTACAAAAACCTGCAGGTAGATGAGATAGGCTGCCCACGTCATTACATTAATTGCACTGAAGGTATGATGTTCAATAATTCAGCTGAGCATAATCTGGATTTCCTCTTTTCTTCTGATCCTCGCACCTTTAATACGAAACTCCAGCTTAAGCCTTGAATCATCCATATGTAAGTGATTTCCCAATCGCAAGTTGACAACGTAAGGATTCGTTTCTGTTTCTGATACTTAATCAGACACAAATTCATGCTCCTGAGTGTTACATTACTTCATAGATAGTCTTCACCATGCAGTGGTTTTAAGTTAATATGTCGCTCGTTGATTGCGCTTAGCTTCTTTATCAGGGGTGAGACATCTGTGCCTATTTTGCTCCCATATTGCGATGGCATTTAGTCTCTGGTCCTTAAATTTTATGAGAAATGTTACACTTTTTGGAATTATTTGTGATGGATGAAGAATGAAGTCTTTTGCTATGGAACACTGGACTAGGTAATTCTGTCTGTCTCTTAATTCGTCGCAGATGCATGTATATGCCAATAAGATGCTTCTGCATCAAACGCAGATAAGAAATGCTACAATGAATGCAGTTGATTTGTGTAAAGTTATTAGTCTATTGGACAGTTAGACAGTAACAGCTTAGACAGTTGGACAGTTGTGTAACAGTTTAGAAGTGCATTGAAAGCCATCCTTCCCTTTTGTATGACA
>KK112302.1:253886-376865 GCA_000611955.2 Stegodyphus mimosarum
GTCTCATATCCCCGTTACACATAGAATTTTATATATAAATAATAATGGCAACAACAACGTACATGCGATGCACAAAAATAGAACATTTAATACTCGGCAAAAATTGTTACATTACTGAACGTTTGTTGCCAAGGCAGGGCATTGAAATAATAAATTGGAGGATCGCCATGCATTCTGGCAGTGTCAGTTAACATTAGGGATCGAAAAGATGTAATATCCATTATTATACAAGGTCATCACGAGAGATAGACCTGATTTTACTTCATTATTTTGGGCGTTGACATAAGTAACTACGCTGCTTTCATGCTTCTGAGCTACCATATTGCTCATTAACATGCCCACCCCCTTAGGTCCATATCGCTATTAGAGAAGAAGAGCAGACTCATTTATGTTTCTCAAAAGGACGCCCAACCGGTATAGTGGTTAGCCTCGCTGACTGCCGTGTCGAAGGGCCCGGATTTGAATCTCGGAGAAGGCATGGATGTTTGTAAATGTATAGAGTCGGTGCAGCATGGTGGCGTTCTAAATATGCGACTAGCCGAAGTCCTCTCGTGTGATTTGACCCTCGGACCCGTCGCCCCGGGTTGCTCTCCGTCAAAAATGGCGGCGGAACTGAGCTAAATCGCATTGTCACCTGTAAGGTGCTAAAGCCTGTAGCCAACGACATGCGTATCTTGCGATCCTTGCCACGAGGAATTTCGTGGGCTTGTGTCGATATTCCTGTCAGACAAATGAGCATAAATAACAACAACAAGTTTCTCGAAAAGGACACGAAGCTACACCTGAAGACCTGTACCTAATCCTGGAGATGGGGTCTTCTCAACACATTAAGCGTAGGGGTATTACATGAACCAATGATCTGAATGTGACTTTACCAGCTCTGAACTCTTTCGCAGAGCTTTTAATTAGGAGCACAATTAGTATATTTTATATGACCAGAGCCGAGAATTCCAGAATACCAGTATAAAAATGACTTATACAGTACAAAAAACAACTTGGGGGCAGGATATCTTGATGTAAATCAATCTGCTTTATTTTTTATCAAAATATTGGAAAATGTCCATATTTTCACTTTATGGACAAGGGAGGCATCATTAACATGAGCAGAGACTTTGTTTGTAGTGTCCATTAAGCTTTCGAAGCAAAACAAGGAAAACGTATCTGTGCCTTAGGCAGTATTCGAACTTCAAATGCTCTGATTGCTTTCCCGACGTGTTTCCATCTTCATCACGAGGGCATGTGTTGAGGACGAAAAAAATTCCTTATACACTTTCCTCTCTTAAAGAAGGGAAGAAGAAGAAGAAGCACTCGCCACATGCAGGGCGTAATGAATTTTGCTCCCCCGCCTTTTATTTCGGGCAGGAACTGGAGACGGAAAATTCCGTAATTCCCTGGCCGGGATTCCAACTCAGAACTTCCCAATTACTAGCAGGACAAGCTTTTAGTTCCACTACAAAGACACGCGGTAAAGAATGAGAAAATTATTAACAAGCTTGATATTAATTAAGCAGTCGCCTTTAACAAGCCACTTCCCATTAATTAAAGGTGCACCAAACATCGCAGTGCAAATTGTATATAGCACGTAGATTTTAAATCTCTCATAACTATTGGATGTACTCCTAAAAGTTACCTGAAATTAATTTATAGGTCAATTATGGTTCAAAGTCACCTATTGCAAAATGCATCTTTTTTGACTTTACACTACAGTTACAATAGATTTATTCCAGTATACGTCAATGGAAAAAAAGAGTACCTTTTAATATAAAGCGAGTCTCATTTTGAAATCTGGTAATTGTTATTTGAACTTCTTTGTTGACTTTGCAATATAAACTGTAAAATTATTTCATACGCGTGTTATATAAAAATTATAATTCAGATGTACCCATTGTGATAACCTTTCATACTCAAATAGTGTAAGACAGAACAGCTACAAAAATGTAAAGCTCTCACGCTTCCTACTATGTAAAATATACGTCTAAGATAAAATAATTCCACTTCTCTATATGCACACTTAAGGAAACTGTTTTCAATAAGCAATGGATCACAGTCGACAGAAACTTCATTAACCAGCCCATCACCTCCAATTGACAAAGATACACCATCTGTCGAAATTCCAACCTCCACTGCGTAGGATGAAGCAGCGGCAAATAGCTTTCGAATTAATGAAGGACACGCCGAGTTGATAGGCTTAGCAAGGCATCATTTTGATTTATGCGAATCACGACACGCAAAACCCTAACTTAAGCTCCCCTCCCCCCAGCACTTCTACAACGATCAAGTTTTCGAAGGATTTCCAGCACGAATATCTATCTGTTGATATGCTGTAGGGGATTTTGAGTTCAATCGGTAAATGATCAACGCGTTGAATTGACGATGCGGACTCTGCGGAGAACTTCGCGTGTTGGGCTGGGGTAATGGCGTCCAGAGATAATGAAACACTGACAGTCCAGTATCTAATTTTCTATCCATTGAAGAAATACCTAACTTTGAGCATGTATCCAAAAGTGCATTAACGATAAGTACAGTGTCATAATCACTGGAGACGTATTACTTTACTTCCTTGTACGAAGTAAAAAGAAAGTATTGTAATCGCTAAAAATTTCGGGTATCGTATTTCAACGAAAATATCCATTTTGACAGCTATGGAATGAAATTTAACGATGTTTTTGCGTGATATCTGTACGTAAGGACAGAATAAAAGACTCTTTTTCCCCAAACAAATTATAAAACTGATTTAAAATGGATTCAGAAGAGATTTTTTCGTGGCGTCTGCACGTACGTATGTATGTATCTCTCATAACTCAAAAACAAGTAGACTCAGAAGATTGAAATTCTGTACATCAGACTGCTATAACATGTAGATGTGCACCTCCTATTTTGGTCGCAATCGGCCGAAAAAAGTGTATAAATACACTCACGTTTGTGAAAATTGCAACACCAAGAAGGAATCCTCATAATTGAATGCAATTTAATACACAGTTGAGTGGTAGTGGTACAAATAAATGATTAAATGTTCAAAGCAAACAAACAAGAACAAGAGATCAGAATCAGTATTTTGTGTGGCCACCACGCGCCGCAATAAGTGCTGCTACACGACGTGGCATGGAGTCAAACAAAGTTTGAATGTCTGACTGAGGAAGAGCATTCCATATCGTTTGTACGCGTACCCAAAGTTCGTCTGCAGACGCAACAGGACGAGGATCACGAGCAAGACGCCGACCAATGACATCCCACACATGTTCAATTGGCGACATATCCGGGGAACACGCAGGCCAAGGAAGAAGCTGTACCTGCTGCGCTGCAAAGAAGGATTTAACAATCCGAGCAGTATGAGGGCGGGCATTGTCCTGTTGAAATACAGCGCCTGGCAAGCTTTGAAGGAAGGGAACAGCTTCGGGCTGTAGAACTTCACGGATATACCGGTTGCTGTTCAGATTGCCCACAATTCGTAGCAATTGAGATCGTCTATGATATGCTATGGCGCCCCAGACCATAACTCCGGGTGTTCGTCCACTGTGGCGTTCGATAATGCACTCCGGAAGGTGGCGTTCACCGGCATAGCGTCTGACACGAATGCGGCCATCATGGTACCACAAATTAAAGCGGGATTCGTCAGAAAACACGACATGCTGCCAATCAGCACGCCAGTCTCTATGCTGATTGGCCCATTGTAGCCGCAGGCGGCGATGGTCGTGCGTTAGGGGGATCCTGTATAAAGGAGTCCGTGCGCGCAGTCCACACTGCAGCAGACGTCTACGAATTGATGAAGCACACAATGAAACACCTGTAGCTATTGACCACAGTGCTGCCAATTGTCTAGAGGAAGCTGTACGGTCCGTCCGCGCCATGCGGACCAGGTGTCTATCATCGCGAGCTGACGTCACATTTCGGGGTCCACTCCCGGATTTCCGAGTTGTCCGACACTCGTCCGTCCACTGCTTCCAAACGCGCATCACTGTGCTGCTGTTACGCTGCACACGAGAGGCTACTGCACGATACGACAATCCAGCTTCACGAAGGCCGATGATTCTCCCTCGTTCAAACTCTGTAAGTTGTTCAAATCTCGCTCTCTTTCGTCGACGAGGCATAAGTACAGATTGAGTTAACGTTTACCACTAGCAGATAACCACCGATAACCATACACGCCTCGCTACAGCCGTCTATTTATTCGGATCCATCAGCCGTTCAGAGGGCGCTGCTCAGCATACGCATGCGCTACGGATTTGCAATTCTAATCATTTGCATATCATGCGCTACTTTGCATTTCCTGAAAATTTCAGCTCACTCGCGTAAGTCCTTCATGGTGTTGCAATTTTCACAAACGTGAGTGTATATGTATATATATATATATCCACTCTGTTACTCGGCTCAGTGAGTATTCTTATATGTTTGTAAATTGAGTATTTTTTGCTTTAAAAATGATTGAGTTATGTCGGTCTTATCTTGCGGTTAAGGTTTTAATGCCTTTAGTTAACCTGCATGTTATAGTTGTAGAATTATCAACAATTTAAAACTTGTTTAAGTGCGACTAAGCCTCATTTTTTTACCCTAGCAGCCATATTTGTTTACATTTCAAACTTAGAAGAATAGTGCATTTGTTGCCAATCTAGAGAAACTAAGCTTCGCAACAAAAAAGTATTCTTTTATTATTGCGCATTCAATTATACTTAACCCATTCTAGAATTATCATTTATTAAATTATCCCATATACTGACTCAGATAGCGTCCACAACAAATTAAGTCAGTTTCTACACCTTGAGTGTCTTTTTGCCGAGTAACACCAAAAGTAAACTTAAACTTTCAGTTTTGTGCACCAAAAATCTGCCTTCTTGCCCGCTGGCCGAATTGCTTGTTTTTGCGTAGAAACTGTAATTTTAATTGTAAAAAAAATTTGTAATTGTTTTAACTGTAGTTAGTGTTTTATGTTTTTTTATATTTTCAATTTCCAATGTAGATATTTTGAGTTTTTATGTATTTTTGCCTTGTCGAGAAGTGAGAAATGAATTAATTGAATGAGAAATATATCTCTAATGGAATTCGAGGAAATACGTTTAAATGAAAGGCAGAAAAATTGCGTATAATTTAATATTCCGTACAAGGGAAACATGCGGTACACACATTAGATTTTTAGATTTTATAGTTAAGTTTAATTATGTTAAATTATATATTACACAAAATGTTAAGTACATATTAAGAAAATAAGCAATTATTTACTAATTATAAGTGTACTTAAGTATTAACGCAAGTGCCTTGGCGATATTTGGCGATTGTTTTGGATTAAAAGGTAAGTTACTTATCAGATGTAAGTTGGTAGTTTTTGCGCGTATTTTTCAGAAAGATTCCCAAACTATCGATATTTGTCGTAAGACGATAAACAGGATTAACGTTTGAAAAGAAAACATGCTTTAGCAATTTAAAACACAAATTTGAATTAATAATAAAGGATGGCGTAATGCATTAAAAGATAAAACACTTAACTTCTTCAAATGTTTGTGTATTTTTCTGCACTATTCTTCTGTGAGCTACACAGTGATCTGTTTTCGCTTGAGAACACATCAGATAATTACGGAGAATCGTCTTCGTGCAACCCTGGACAATAGCGGCTTTCAAAGAAGTACATTTTCTCGATGTTCTCCTTAAAAAATCTTTATCAAAATTCTGTATTCTTTCAGAAATTTTACCTCAGTTTCTCCCATTGCTCGCAAATTCTACAAGATCATAATTTAAATCTAAGGCAAAAAATATCACAATTTGTTTACAGAAACCATTGGAATTCGTAATACAACAAAAAAGAACGCATACAAAAATGGCGAAGTTGAATGACTGACGGAAGAATGGCTGTTTTGCTAGAGTTTGCCAGACAATGTGGTTGCTAGAGTTTTGGCACATTCTAAAAATTTGAAGACTTCTTCCAAGGTGGTTGCGTTAATATATAAGTACCATTATAAGTTTATTCGAGTTGGTTGTATTAAGCATTTCGTCCTTAACACACCAGAAGAAATGTAAATTCGCCATATCACTCGCAAAGTAAACTCTGAAACGTAGTTCAACAAACTGTCCTTGAAACGTAAAATTCAGATTCATCCTGGCTCTCGCAGCCGTATTTATGTTGCACGGGCTTCATAAATCTTCGGCAAAAATTGCTTCTAGAACTTCGAAAATGCATTTTTGCAATTCTTTTAGAATTTTACAAAAATCGGTAAATGTCGCCAGCTTGGTTACGACAATTGTCGGCGAAATCTGTCAGGAGTCTTTTCTTATATCTTTCATTCTATTACAGCTATTTTGACTATTCAACTATTGTTTGCTACGCTATTTAAAGCTCTACGATTCTAATACATAAAAAAAAATATGATATTCAAAACTTGTGCCAACAAAGTCAATTACACTCAAAATAAACCGTAAAATTATCATCTTAATAGTAGCAAGTGAATACACTAAATAAAACACTGCACAGTATTACAACATTACATGAAAGCAAGTATGTAAGTAAACGAATCTAAATATTTACAGAAATCTAAAGGATCTTAATAAGACCGAAGAGAAACACACCAAAATAAAACATGAAATTAGTACAGCAACAACCTTGTGTTATACGCCAAACGCAAGGTTGTTGCTGTGCTACTTTTACATCCCATTAATTTTAAGAAAATGAGTGGCAACGCCTAGCGCATACTTCATAAATCTCGTTGGCGATAATGTAATTTGAGACGAGACGCAAACGATTTTGAGGCTGAATGCATCATTTTTTTTTGTAGACGTGTATATTTTAAGCTCATCTTTGTGATAAGGGTCTTTGTTGTGTGGAGTACCTGAGTACTACCATAGTCTACTTAAATAAATATTACCTTATTAGTGTGTAAAACTGCGTTATCTTTATTTATTTTTATGAAGAAAAATTCCGGGGAAAGAACAACTCACTCCTAGTAAGTCTAGTGTCTTGAAACTTCGCAAACGTGAATGTACAGGATGACCCAAAAGTCCGTTAACATTTGAAAATCAAATAATTCACGGAATAGTTTAGATAGAGAGGTAAAGAATTAACACACATGTTTGAAATGACATGGGGTTTTATTGAAAGAAAAAAAAAGCAAAAAAAAAGGCCAACATACGCCCTGGGCAGCGAAACGTCAAAGACGCCGCATAAGACTCGTATATAAAATGAGCTGTAGTGAGGGAGTCCCTTCATGACTTTATCGCTTTTCTATCCTCGGCTTCTGGTGTTGGTCACGGTGTGATGTGGGTTTATTACATCAATCGTAATAACCTGTTCCATCATACCTAGTTTGGCTGATAAACACCTGTTGGCAGGTATGACTTTCATGCAGGATGGCCCTCCACTCCATATTTCACCATAAACGTATGAAAGATCTCTTGAGTAAAATCGTTTGATGAGGATCGCGTGCTGAGCCGCCATTTCTGTCATGCTTGGTCTCACAGGTCCCCAGATTTCAATCCGTATGATTATTGGTTATAGGGTTACCTGAAATCGCAAGTCTACTTCCATCGTCTGGTCTTATCAGGGGAGCTAAAAGACAACACCCGAAGACAGTTGCTCACCATACCTACAGATATGCTGTACAGTGCTGTTCACAACATTGTCGACACTATATGTATTGTTGATGAACGACTGCTGACATGTTGAACATTTGTTATAAAGAACATGTCGTTGCTAAAAATCAATTGTTATGCTAATTACTGCTTTTGTTATCATATGATGGCCGTTTCAAGCACTATTTTTGCTTTCAATGAAACCCCATGGAATTTCAAGCATATGTCAGTTTTTACTTCTGTATGTATATTATTCAGTGAATTATTGAATTTTCAAATGTTAACGGACTTTTGAGTCATATTGCACATCTGAGATGACAATGCAAACTTTTCTAAATTTGAAAAGGTTTTTAAATTAGATGGAGTTTTTTTTTTTTTTTTTTTTTTTTAATTTGATGTTGAAGCAGTTTTGGAAGATTTTATCGTCATTTAACAATTAAGCTTTTCATATGGAAAATTTCAAATTTTGCCTTTTGCCCATTCTAGTAAATTGAAAAGTAGTATTGAAGTGAAATATATTTTATGTTCGTAGTTTAACTTATTTTAGTTCCGTTTATTTTAGCAGCAATCAAATAATTTTAAAAGTATCATTATTTTCACTTCGTGAAGTGAGTGTAAGTTCGAATTCTTATCTATTCATTTCTGTTTTTAGCTTAATCTATTAATTTTAGATCCATTTATTGTAGCAACAATCAAATAAGTTTAAAAGTAATATTACTTTTATTTGGTGAACAGAGTTTAGAGTTGAATTCACTTCCACTTCTTCCCTGTTTTACGTCTGTTTTGGTATATCGTTTAATTTGTTAACATAACAATGTTAATTTATTGTTTAATTATTTATACGAACTTGCTCATTATTAGCTAATTGTGTATTAATTTTTACTTACTAATTAAGGCATTATTAATTACTTCGTAGTTAGCGTTAATGACTACGGTATCAATAGTTTAAATTTTTCAAAGCTCTATTATTTCTGTTTAGTGAGATTTAAAATTCAAATTATTCCTAGGTTGTTTCTGTTTTTTCTGTATATAAAATAATTTCTGTTTTTCATGTACGTAATGTAATAAATTGTTTTATTAGTTACGAAAATGATATCGTTGCTAAATTTATACGCTCGTCAATAATTTCAAAAGCAGTGTAGCAGGCAAAAGTTGGATTTGATTTGTTAGTTTATAAGGTAGTTCTCCCGCCTTCTTAGCATGCCTTTGTCGTGTAATGGTCAGCACACTCGGCGAATATTCCAGAGGTCCGAGTCCCGGCGAAGACACTGCACAATTTTCATGATTCCTGCTTTAAAAATCCTAATGACTCTACAGTGGCACACGAACTAGAAAGGTGGTGGATGATGATTCTCCATCCCCAGGATTTGGTGATTGGGTTCTTTAATCCCTACTCGCCCTTAAAAGGGAGGAGTGTATAAGGTATTTCTCCCGCCTTTGTAGCATGCTTTCGTGGTGTAATGGTCAGCACACTTGGTGCGTATTCGAGAGGTCCGAGTTTCGAGTTCCGGCGAGGGCATTGCTCATTTTCATCTCTCTTGCTTTCAAAAAACCCTGATGATTCTACAATTTTATGACAAAGCCCTTAGAGTTTTCTTCTTACAGGAAGGGGTACTTATGCATTAACGCAACCACTTTAGTAGAAGTAGCCACATTTTCAGAATGTGCCAAATTCTGGCAATCGTATTTATAACAATCCTTAAGTCAAGCAACACCGCCATTTTTGCATTTGTTCTCTTCTGCTGTATTCCAAGTTCCAACGGTTTTTATAAACAAATGCGGAAGTTTTTTACCTTAAACTTGGTTTTAAAATATGAACTTGTAGATTTTGCCTGCAATGAAAGAAACTGCGGTAAAGGTTGTGCGGAAATACAGAACTTTGCTGAAAAGTTTTTAAAGGGAACAACGAGAAAATGCGCTTCCTCGAAAGCTGCTGCTGCCGAGGATTGCTGGAAGCCGAGTCTGCAATTCCCTGACGTTTTTTACACGAAAACACATTGATGTGTATTTCGGCAGAAGAAGAGCTAAACAGAGTTGCAGAAAGATTTTAAAAAGAATGTAAGCATTTTATTTGTTTAATGTGTCACATCATACTTATTTAACAATTCAAATTTGTATATTAAATTGCTAAGCAATTTCAGATAAATATCGACAGTTTGGGAATCTCATTAAAAGAAGACCCTGAAAATCCTCAACTTAACCCGATATGTAACTTTTACCTTTTCATCTGTAAAAAATCGCCAGATTACTTCAAAGTGAGTGCGATAATACGTAAGTACCAGGAAGGAATGTCTTTGTGGAGAATATTTTAAAATTAATACATTCATATTCATGTATGCACGAAGAAAAATACGCAGCCAGACTTCTTGCCGGAGTTTGATCCTAGATCAAACTACCAGCGTTTAGCAGTTTTTTCCACTCGGTCGTTGGGGGCAGGAAATAGATTGAATTAGAAATTACACGCCCTGCTGTAACTAACTAAAACACTATTAAGTTCATTGTTGTATCACGTATTAACAGAAAGATCAAAGACAATTTTTTTAAAAATTAAAACACCTTTATAAATTGATCTAAAAATAGTTTGAAAAGTTCTGCTATTACGAAAAGAAAACCATTATATCTACCTCTTTTTTATGAGGAATCTGAGAATAATAACTGAAATTATTTCGAAATTGTTATTTAGATTAAACATTTTTTACCAAGAAAGGATTTGCATCTCACGAAATATAAAATAAATAAAACTCAGATTCGAAACACACAATTCTAGCTTTGAGGTGTACATGTTTGAGTGTAGAATTATATGTGTTCAATATTTGGTGGGTGTTGATGAATCCGCACTTCCACAGCGCGATAAACAAGCATACATACATATATCCAAACGGATTCTTCTTTGTTTAATGACAAGACAGACAAAATTGAATAAATGATAATTTTAAAGAATTGACTAAATATAACAGTATCACTGAGAACTTGAATGCTGTCATAGTTCTTTTTTATGATTTAACTTTAATAAGAAACTGAAAAAAAATGTGGGAATTATTATAATACGACGCTGAGTCACAAAATGGCAAATATGGCTGAAAAAATGGCACTGATATAGTAGCTACTTTAATACTGACTTGCACAAAATATGAATTTTTTAAATACCGCAATAAACAGCAATAAACCAATAAAATAGGGATGTTGGTAAATCGGGCTACCAATAAATCGGCAAAATTTGGTTTGTCTTATATACTTTTGGAAAACAAATTTCCCCGTCACTTTTCATAGATAGAATTGTAAAGTAGTTTACAAAAAATTAGCACTTAACGATTTGCGTGGCTTTTTCACTTCTAATGAATTCCTTAAGCTGAACCTTCTTTCTGACACTTACTGAGTTGCGAGGAATATTAAGTGATAATTATTGCCTTTTCCAAAAATGACGCGTTAAGTTGCTTCCACCACCCTTTTCCAACCCCCTTCTTAAAGTATCAAATTATCTTAGTCAAGCCATTTGTTGATCGAAGCATTAACACCTCCTCCTCCGACAGCATTCCACTAGTAACTCTTCATCAGAGTAATTAGTCATTAACGACTGAGCCAAATGTTTCACGCACAGCTCGGCATAGAGAAAAATGTTTTCTAACCGATCAAGCTTTCGCGTTTTATTACATCCCGAAAAATGATTAAAATTAAAATGCTTTTCGTCGTCTGGTGGAAAATTTCTTTATCACCCCCTCGTCTATGTCAGTGGGTACTTCAAATTAGATTTACTGCGGCAGGAGTTGTAGTTTTACACGATGGCCGCTAGAGGGCGGTGCCGTAACTCATTTAGTCGTAATTTTCTACCAGAGATACTCCGATGCAGTTCCTGTTCTGAGCATGTACAAGATACAGGCTCATAAATTGAGTAACAGTAGGGGGGAGGTTATTGTATCGGCGGTTTTAGGGAAGGTTTGGGTGGGTTTTTTTGTTCTTTCTTCTTGTTGCGTCACTTATGGACATGTTAGAACAAGTTTTCGGGAAAGAGCATTGATGTTGTTTCATAGTAGTGCTGGAATTAATTTAGGCCTTGAGCAAATTTAGTTTGACATCAAAGCCGTTTTTGAAGCAGTATTCATTTTGGTGTTATAATTTACTTTGGTATAGTTATGCTTTTATGCGTCCGTTTAAGCGACCTAATATAATTAACCTGAGAAAAATTAATACTAGACCTGAACTTTGCAAAAAGAAGTAACACAGAATTTTCAAAAAGAGAAGTATTTTTAACTATAGAAGAGAGAAAGAAGTGTTCATAGGTATACTAAACTAAACGTAATTCCTCCTGCTTTGCAGTATTTTCATAATGTAGCCTATGTTTAACTTCTAAGCTATAGACATGAGGTCTGTTTAAAAAACGAAAAAGCTTTTTTTTTTTTTTTTTATCTTTCGCTTCAGAGGACTCGGCATAAACAAATAAAGAAGGTTTCCCATTATTATTGCTAGTAAAATTTTAATATAAATGTTGCCTTATTTATTTTAAATAAATAAATAAATAAGATAGCCAAAGAAAACAGTGTAAAATAATTTAAAATTATTTTCACTCCTTACTCTGACTGATGATCTCTAGACACAGAGTTTCCATATTTTAGGATAGAAAATCCAGGATATTTTATAAGGTTTATTTTAAATACCCCAATTTTCCACGTGTTAAAATCTGTTCTATATTCTGTCTATTTCGTCTGCTCTACCAGAATGTGTAAATGAGAGCAGCTTTTAATAGGGTAAAAATCTAATTGACGATTCTAAAAAAACTGAGACTGACCTTTCCTATTGAATATTGGGTAGTTAACCCGTGAAATCTTACCATGTTAGGTACTATGGTGTGTCGGTTTGGAATAGGTACTTCAAGATCATTTTCTCCCTTCATGCTTTCATCATAACTATGGCAGCGAATGTTATAGCAGATGGCCGAGTTCTCCATTTTGCCAAAATTCCTTAATCTCTTCTGCGCGGTAATGATGGGTGGAATGGTATGATTTTAAGGTGCATATTTTGAAACATCCAGGTTCTATGCCGACCTTGAAGTCAGTTATTCCTACGAGAAGCGGAAGTAAATTTATCTTCAAGGAATAAAATTCTTGTTTTTGTTATTTGTCTTTGTAATTATTCAGTATTTTGACACTATAATAAAAGTTTTTGTTTTAATTCAGCAAAAGTGACCTTGGCAGCCTTCTAATCTTATAAGAAAATGATTTTCATGTTAAAAACCTCCTACAGCTTGTGAGTCATAAGACTTAGCATAACAAATTAAAGATGGTGGGAAGAAAATAAAATGCTAAAAGCAAGAAACTTTACCAATAAAACAGTCACATCATTGAAGGATCGATTGTGCATAATTTTTGTAATAATTGCATTAGGATAGTGAAGATAATGGGAAAGTGTATGCTCATGAAGTTATCCACTAAGGTTCACAGAATTATCCGACGTTTCACGAAAGTCTCCTTATCCTGGTAAAAACATTATTAAGGTTTCTTAGGATTTCGACTTTCATCTTTAGATCAATACTTGTTTCTTCTTCAGATTTTAAAATCATTCTTCGAAACGCTGGAACGTTTTTGAATTCAGGATATATCCCTGGGCCTATTTAAAAATCCAAGACTGTCCTGTTCAATCCTGGACGTCTGGTAACAACAACTATCTAGGCAAGAAGTTCAGAAAGTACATGCTTGCATGAAGCTGAATACGTTAAATAACGACTGGTATCTTACTATGTGGGATAAATAAAAAAGGTGGACTGATTTCATGGATCTTAATTTTGTTAGGAAAAAATGCTTGAGACTTCCAACATGGTTAACTATTTTCTACTGCTAATGACATTTTACTTTGTATCCTACAAATTTTCAAGTCGGTTGAGGAATCAAAAGATCAAGGATAGCTAGTGCTGTAAACTTCCGTAGGCTACGCTGAAATGCCTTCCGGATTCCCTTCTTTATTTTCCTCCAAAATTTTCGGTTATCCACGACTTTACACAGATTTCATCGTCTTGAAAACGTCGAAACCAAACCAGAATATACCTGAGAGCGTAGACTGCCTTTTGCTAAAATGTTGCTATTTGGACTGTAGCGAAGCCATTGAGAATTCACAGCAAACAGTGCATCCAAAGCCTCTTGCTTAAAGCTATTCAAAACGTAAAAATCGACTCCCCTTCAAATGCTCAGTGATTCATTTCGAGAAGAAGACTGAGTATTAAGAAAGAGGACTTCAGAATTTTTTCCTTCTTTTTTGTATAATCCTCAAGTAATCCTGTATAAACCTTAACCACATATCTTTATTCTACGGTTTAGTTCTCAGTTACAACTCAAACTAAGGTCAATAGAGAACTGTAACTAATCATTTAATTTTATTGTCTTTTCTTATCTTAAGCATCAAAAAGGAAATCGTAAAAAACATATTTTACCATAAAGGATGTTGGAAACAAATAAAAATGATAGCTAACTTACATTAATTTGAGAATTACAGGCATTTTTAGCCCAAAGGGGCGTTAGCCTAGAAAGGCTATTAGTCTCGAAACGGCCTTTTGGTTCGGTTCACTATGAACGACGTTATTATTTTTTTAATTGTTACCATCAAATATTATCGCACTGTATTATATTTAAAGAAGTTAAATAATGAAGAATCTGCATGAAAGTATGCATGTTTCTCACACTGTGAAAAAATAACGGTACTTAGAGCAGTAAAAGTTTGAATAAAGTAATCCTCCATCCAAACATGGGAGACTTTAAGTCCGAATTTAGAATTTTAAATTTCGAATTTATTTTATTATCTGTTTCATATTTTATAAAACTTTAAGGAATTTTCAATTAACAAACTTAACCATTTCAAAGCGAGCAATAGCAACACTGTACGAAAAAAAACCATTTTTATCCCCAGCGCGTGAGACTGTTTATCGGAAATTCTAAAGATATGCTGTTTTAAATATTTTGTGATATTGCTGGTGAATTGAATTTTATGTGTTAATTGCGAAGAACATGATATTTAATAAATAAAGGTAACACACAAAACGTTAAAAAATACGCCTCTTTGGGCGTAATATAAAATCTGAAAGCTTTCAGATTTTTTGAAAAAATTATATTATCATTTTTGTCTTCAGCAGTATACATTTCGTACAGAAATGTGTAGGGTCATTAGGTTATTTTGAAATGTGAAAAATGTGCATTGCCCTCGCCAGGACTCGAACTTGGACCTCTCGAATACGCGCCGAGTGGACTACCATTACACCACGAAGGAATGTTGGAAGTAGGGAGAAAAATATACCCCCTTTTAAAGGACGATTGGTGATTAAGGGACCCAATCGCCAAATCCTGGTGGTGACGAATCATTGTCCACCACGTTTTAAGTTTGGGCGCCAGTGTAGGCGACATGTAGTTTTTTATTTATTTTTTTTTTGAAGCAGGAGATGTGAAAATGGGAAATGCCCTCAGTAGGACTCGAACTTGGGCATCTCGAATACGCGGCGAGGGTGCTACCGTATACCAAGAAGGAATGCTGAAAAGAGGAAGAAAATACCTAATAAATATGTTCTAGGACTACATATATATGAAACAAGTTAAAATTTTAGTTAATTTTTAACTCTTTTCCAATTCCATTCCCTTTACTGGTTTAAATATAAAATGCCACGCAAGGAAAGAATATGAGAGATATATGAGATATATTAAAAAAATGCTGTTAACTGTAACTGGTGACAGTTTCTAAAGAAAAAGCTTCTGCTATTTTAGTCCACTAAAGAATGATTCTTGACTTCTAGAAATAATGAAACTCTGATTTAAAATTAACAGTAGGTCATTAAATTTAACAATCAGAGTTAACGGCTACTGCAAATAGAATGCCGGAAGCTCTGAGGTTTAACGAGTCATGATACCACTGCATCACGTGACTCGTTAATTTGCATTTAATGCCGCCATTATGAAAGATTAAATTCGGTTCGTGCGGTTAAATTTGATGAAAGAGACCATGAAATCTTTCAAGTATAAAACTGAAAGATTGAATGCGAATATCTAACACCACGAGCATTAACTATTCTTGGATGAAACTTTATATGAAAATTAAACAATATAAATCTCGCCATTCTCTTCTGTGGGATTACCATAAGTACTTTCGATTTCAATTTTCATGACACTATCAGCTTTTCTTCCATATGTTTTCATAGCACATAACTGGAAATATTAAAATATGCTATATTGTAGTAATAGGATTAAATGTAGTCGCTGATAATATTAACAATGGAGAAGTTAAATGAATACAGAGCTAATTTTATGATTAAAAGGAACTCAATTAATTAGACTCAATTAATTTCCCCCGCAAGCAGTATCCATTAATTACATTTTCTGAAATACAGTAGGACTAAAGAGGAGGCAGAGATATTAAATTTTGATATAGCCTATTATAATACTATTTGAAAGCCTTTTACGTACTTTTAATAGTCATAAAATCCATCCATACATGACTATTGTTATTATTCTAAACTACCGGAGCCAACATAATGCATTCATTGGGAATGGCCAATACCAGTCTGTTATTTAGCCATCTCATCATCGAAAACTCTACCCAAGATGCACTGCAGTTGCCCAGCGATTTTACATACACGAGAAATTGAAATTGGAGCTCAGTTTTGACAGCGACTGTCATAGGGGACAGACCCAAGGATTTCTCATTTTTCTTTCAACACCACCAAATCTCCTGATAGCATTTGCGGCTAGCCAGTATTTTAAGTGCCTCTATGTTGCTCAGCCACTATACACTTAAAAGCATCCAAGACTTCTGAGGGATTCGAACCCGGATCCAACGATACGGCAACCGGTAGCACTGACCATTGTACTGATCACTGCAGCTTCATTTCACTTTAAAATACAATCTGAAAGCATTTTAATACAGGTTGTTTCTAAATAGGAATAAGTTGCTTATAAATTTCAAGGTAAATATTTCAGTTTAAATCTCTAGATCTTTAGCTTTTTTTTACATTTAAAGATTTGGCTTTCAGTTTGTGATTTTCTTTAATTCGATGAACAGTTAGCTGTTAAAGTTGATATCTTGAATTTTAGCAATCTGTCGGATAGAAATGTTTGGTGTTCCGACGAACTTCCCTTTAACCATTTTCATAATATATTTGCTATATTCTTCAGATACGTTTTCAATACGTTTTTTTATTTCCTTGTACGAAGTAAAGGAAGTATTGTAATCACGAAAAATTTCGGATACCATATTTCAACGAAAATATCTATTCTGACCGCTATCTAATGCAATTTAGTGATGTTTTTGCCTGACATCTGTACGTAAGGACAGAATAAAGGACTCTTTTTCCCAAAACGAATTATAAAACTAATTTAAAATGGATTCACAAGAGAATTTTTTCTTGGCATCTGCACGTACATAGGCGTATTAAAAAACGAGTAGCCTCAGAAAGTCAAAAATTTGTATATAGGACTGCTATAGCATGTAGTTGTTCAACTCCCCTTTTGGTGGTAACCGACCGCATCAAAAGTATATATATATATATAATATATATATATATAATGGTAAATTGTGCATTTTTTGCTTTGAAAATGATAGAATTGTGTTGTTGTTATCTTCCTGTTAAGTTTTTTATCCCTTTAGCTAACCTTCACGCAATATTTGGAGAATTATCAACAATTTAAAAGTTGTTAAATTGCAGCTAAGCCTAATTTTTTAACCCTAGCAGCCATATTTGTTTACATTCGAAACTTAGCAGAATAGTGGAGTTGTTGCCAATCTACAGAAACTAAGCTTTGCATCAACAAAGATAAACGTATTCTTTTATTATTGCGAATTAAATCATGCTTAATTCACTCTGGAATTTGATTCAAGTTATTAAAATACAACATATATTGATTCAGCATAGCATCCACAACAAGTTAAGTCAGTTTCTGCCCCTTCAGTATCTTTTTGCCGAGTGAGACCAAAAGTAAACTTTCAGTTTTGTGCCCGAAAAATCTGCTTTCCTGCCCACTGGCCGTATTAGTTGTTTTTGCGCAGAAACTCTAATTTTAATTGTAAAAATTGTTCCTTAAATTGTTTTAACTGCGTTTATGTTTTATAGTTTTCAATTTTTAATAATGATATTTTGAGGTTTCATGTATTTTTGTCATATCGCGGAGTGAGACCTGAATTAATTGAATGAGAAATACAGAGTGGTCATATGGAAACTTTGCCAACATCTGCACTTTTAGCGTCCGTTCCAGTTAACCGATCGAGATGTGATTGTAAATATTGTTATTCGGAGGTATGCGCTCGAGAGTCATGTGAATGGCAACACAGGGTCACTCACGGTTACGATTAAAGTTACAGAAACTCGAAAATATCGAATGGCAATGCCATCTTTTTCCGGTTGCAAAATGTTCAGCTCTCAAAAAAGAGCTCTGAAAACGGGTCGACAAAAGACGATCTGGGAGCACGCAGAAAATTTGCATGTAACAGAGGCAAGATACCAATCACAGAACGCCGATCGCCAGATATTCAGCGTAAGAAACCGATAAAATGCCGGGCGGGTACGTGAAGTCGTCATTCGGGAACTCGCACATGGCGACGAAATTACTCTTCCTGGGAAAGTTCGGGGTGAATTGATAAAACTGTGTTATCAAAATGGGATGAAGCCACATACCGGAATTGCGTAGGCGGAATGCACTCAGGACATCGATTGGATGCAAGATGGTGTACCTCCACACATAGCGAGGTTTGTTAAAGGGTCCTGGAACAGCATTTTGGTGATCGCATCATCTCACACCATTATCCTTTTCCGCGATCCTCCGATCTGACGTCTATGGATTTCTGGTTTTTGGGATATCTCAAATCCAGAGTTTACCTGTGCAATCCGCAAACTTTGACGGATTTAAAGAATTCTATACCGCGTGAGATTGCAAACATCCCTCATACCATGTTGCGTTCAGCTGTTGTCCACCGTTTCCCGATACAATGCATACTTGTCTGTGATGGCACACATGTGGAAAACGTCTGGTCTAAGTAAAGCTATTCTTTTGTTTGATATGTGTTGTCATCACTGATTGGTGTCTTGTCTCTGTCATATGCAAATTTTCTGCGTGCGTTCAGATCGTGTTTTGTTAGCCGGTTTTCAGAACTCTTTTTTTGTATATGCATAACACGCCAGTTTTAGGACATATTGGTATCGTTTCAACGCTATTTAGGGTTTTCGCATGCGCTGAACATTTTACGACCGGAAAAAGTTGGAGTTGCCATTCAGCATTTTCGAGTTTCTGTAACTATAACCGCAACCGTGAGCGCTCTTATGTTGCCGTTCAGCGCATATCTCCGAATAATTATATTTGCAATCTCATCTCGATCGGTTAACCGGAACGGACGCTAGAAGTACAGATGTTGGCAAAGTTTCTTTATGATCCCCCTGTATATCTCTAATGAAATCTGAGGAAATAAGTTTAAATGAAATGCAGGAAAAAATGCGTATAATTTAATATTCCGCACAAGGAAGTAATGTGGTGTACACATCAGATTCCTTTATTAATATAAACATGCCCATGCTCTTCGTATTGTTTTAAAACTTGGTAAACGGTTGCTCGTAACAGATGACTATTTTTAACTTTTAAATGTACCTTTTTTTTCTTTGGCGTCACAGTTATAAAATCATACTACTTCGTGCATAATTTTGTTTTTAAAGCGAGTGCTATTTTATAAAATTTACTATCATGTCATTGAAAATGCTCTTGTTTTAAAAGAAATAATTCTGTGCTACAACGACAGTTTGAAAGAACTGCATATAAATCCATAGTAGCTCAGACTTAATTGTAGTAATTGTAAGACTTACCTTTTACTTATTTTTGGGGCGCTCATCACTCGCAGTGTGCGAAGTTTTACTTATTTTGTTCTACGTTTGATGCAACTAAGAAAATGTTAATTTTGAAAAAAATATTATAACCATTGATATTCTCTGATGTCAGTAAGCTCTTTTGATGAAGCTACCGTACAGTCTTGGCAACTGTGTTGATGTGCTGATAACATCAACTATCTATATTCTAAAAAAGTACTTCTCTTTGTAACCCACCACATCAATAAAGAAAGTAAAGTTGAGTTTCAATCTCTTTCCCATTTCTGACACTCCATGGTAATATTTCTTTCCTCCAGGTCTCCCTAACCGAAAGACTTTGTCCTTTATCTTTTCTTCCATTTGCAGACTTCCTTCAGGGAATTCTTTGACGACTGGTAGTACATATCATATCCCTTTTAGGCATAAATTTTTGTGGTTGTAACAGAGCAGTATACGTAGGTTGTAACAGTGCTTGTTATACGGGCATATTTTATATCCAAGTGTTTGAGTGCTCTGAATGAGACTTTGAATTTTATTGTAACTAACACATTATATTTATGAAAATTTATTTCTGTATCTTCTTTTCCTTTCATCGGGTTTTACTGCACTTGATTTGATAAGCCTTATTTTAAATAGCCATTTTAACATAGAGAAAATACTGTGGCGACCACCAAGCGTAGCCTTTTGCCTGGAACGAAGAACCTACCACTTAGTTGGCTTATGGAGTACTAAGTGGACTTTGTGTCTACTAATTGGCAAGCTTAGAATCATCATTTAGTGGAGTCGAGTTATTTAGGCGAAGATAGATTGTGTGTTTTACAGCATCATAAACGATTAAGTTCTTAGAGCCCTCAGGTATCGGTGGTTATTCTTTGCTAATTTTAAATAAAGCTTTTAGTTTAGCTTATTTATGATCTATGTTTTTGAACTTCTTCAGCTGTGGAAACAAGAAACGAATGCAATATTGTAGTTAAGTAAATTTAACTTTACAAGACGAGAACTTGCCAGTCATAAATTATGCTTAGAGAGTAACTGAGGCGGTAAATTGTATAATTCAGTCATGGATGCCATAGATTTTCGTTTAAATATTAGTAATTTAATTATTTTATAGAATCCGTTGTGTTTCACTCATTTATTCTAGAAATTTAGAACCCCGAGAAACAAGCCACAACAAATCAAACGGAGGGCCTTTGCCTCAAAGAACGTACAATGTTAAGTAAAAATGCGCAAAATTTTGATGTTCACCATACAGGATCGTTTACTTTCTTGCTTTTACTTCCAAGTATGGGTGCTGTAACATATTTTTACTGAGAAGTAGAAAACACACGTTAAGAACATTATTATACTTATATAATTATTTCCTGTTTCATGATTGGTTAAAAAAGAAATTTCCAATAGAGAATTATTTGTAAGATTGGCCTAGGGTAGTTTTTTCAGTTTTTATTTTAAAGTAGTAGAGTTATAGTTTATAATATATTTTCTCCCTCCTTTTCACATGCTTTCGTGGTGTAATTGGAAGCATAATTGACACATATTCGAGAGATCCAAGATTCGAGTACCGGCCAGGGTACTGCACGTTTTTCACCTCTCCTGCTTTAAAATAACCTAATGACTCTACAAGTGGACTCCAAACTAAAAGATGATGGACGATCATTCGTCATTACCAGGATTTACTGGGTTCCTTTAATTCCCCGTCGCTCTTTAAAGGCGTGAGTTTGTAAGTTATTTTCTCCCTCCTTCTTGGTGTAACTGGAAGCATAATCCAGGGTTCCAGTCCTGGCAATGACACTGCACATTTTGACTTCTCCTGCTTCAAAAAGTTCTATTGCCTCTACAAGTTATTTCATTATTATCACAAACTAGTGGAAGTACCCGATGCCAGTTAAGTTAGATTGAGAATAATATATCTAACAACAGAGAGAACGATACCGCTCTAATCCTTCTTTAATAAAGATGAGAAAACTACGATTCATAGTCATACATTTTTCAGCCTGATGCGATATGAAAAGTTGATAGAAAAATAAGCTAATTATATGCACAACAATGGCACGCAGTTTTTAATGATTTTCGTCTTCTTAATAAAATGAAAGAAATTGAAAATGATAACAACTCTGTTAAGTAACATGGATCAGCATTTAAGGTTGCCTTTTTCGGCCCGAAATACCGGAGAAGGCGTAGATGCTTGTGACTGTCTCTTCCCTCTTCTTGCCTGATAATATCTGTCTACTCTCTGCTATGAACCCTGGACAACGTTCTTGAAGGTAAGAGAACTAAGTGTTGTAAGAGTTCGACCATTCTCGACCAAAGCTTACTGAGGTATTCTAAATATAACGTGTAAATATCTGGATATTGAAGGGAAAACATTTGTCATATATATTACATAATAGTCATGGAATATTAGATTTCATGGAGTGATGGATTGGTTTGCATGATTGCGAGATGAACTGTTAATGTAAATTACTCCAATTTCTTCTACTCTACACTTATTTATAACAAAATCTACAGCTTTTCTGCCACCTGGCCTATGCACATTCCAACTTGCAGGTTTCCTCCACCTGGCAAATACATTCCATTATATCATTAGACATCCGCTTTATTTTATTAGCGGTGAGACGTCCGAGATCCTGGCGTATCCTCTCTCTTTAAGTTCTGTAACACAATTAAATTAATTTTATGCGCAGTGCACCATCTAGAGAAAAACCACCACAGTCGGAGGAGACTAAACATCCTCCACCCTACCCCGGTGAATTACATGCATCTCAGTAGAATTTTCAGTATATGCAAAAAATTAAATGAAAAATACAGAAATGGAATAACGTGCAAAAATCTTCAAAAAATACAAAATTGCATGTTAGACTTACGAGTCTTCTAGGAAGACGGGATATAGTTTACTGTATTGAAAAATTAACTGTAAGAATTAACTAGGACTAAATATAAAAATTTTAAGAGACTAAGCAATAAAAAAAATAATAAAATATATTCAATATAAATCTGGAACATAACCGTTAATGTTCTTTTTCACTGATTGGTAAAAGACGCAGTTTAAATTAAACTGGATATAATAAAACTCGCAATAGGATGTTTAAGGTCTCTGACGTACAATTTTTAGTCTTACCAGTCTAGCATTATTGTCTCTTCTAGGAAACACTTCTATCACGTATCCCAGTTTCCAGCGTAGCGAAGGTATATTTTTTAAGGCGGGCTTTTCTAGCGTTGGTCACTTTTAAGGCCGGAAGTGGTAGCCATTTTATTGTGGAGACACCTTCTTTAATGAGAACTAAGTTATTTACACAAATGTTTCTGCTAGGCCGTCTCCATCTGTTGTACTGCTGTAGTTGACATAGGTATTCTTTAGAACACCGCTCCCAAAACGTTTGGAATATGTGCTTCGTCGATTGCTCACTGCAATGGATTAATTCGTATTTTGGTTAAATTTTGTTTTAGAATAGCTGTTAGCCAGTTAGCTGCCGAGCGTCATGCTAGATTTACTTCGACGTACAAGATAACTCGTGGTTGACAGCGAACGTGTTAAAGAGTCTATAATAAAGTACCCTAGAGTCAGACTGTCAAGTCATTGGGTTCTTAGTGAACTCGTTAAGCTGAACATTTATTATAGTAAATTGTAAAGCCTTGTAGAGTCATTACGTTATATCGCTGTAGGAATGTGAAAAGTATGCGATGGCCTTGCCAGGATTCGAACTACGATCTTCTTGAAAACGCATCGAGCGAGTTTCCAGTTACACCAAGACGGCATGCGGAAAGGACGGAGAAAATTCCTTGTAAAAAATTGCCCCGTTTAAAAGGGCGACTGGGGATTAAGGGAATCTCTCTAAATCCTGGTAGTAACGAATTATTCGCCCTCACTTTTGTTTTTAGTTTTAGCTCCACTTGTAGAGTCTTTCAGAATTTTTGGATGCCAGGAAACTGGAAAAATTCACAGTGCCTTAACCGGAATTCGAACTTCGGAACTCCGGTCTAGGCATCGGACGTACACTGCGCCGTTCTACTAGGCCGATCGACAAAATTCAAATTGTGTTTTTCATGTCTCGAAAGCGTGACTTAGAATATTTATTAGATTTATATATAGCATTGTCCTAACATAGGTATTTTGACACAAAATCGATCTTTTTCTGAAATAATGAACCAATTTGTTTTCTATATTTCGATTCTACGACTCAAATTATGCTTAGATATTAAATTTTTGAATTTCGGTGAGAAATTTACGGAGAAATTTAAAAATTGATCTTCGAGTTTTTTCAGTTTTCGCCGAGAATAATTCACTTGCCGAACTTCTTAATTTATAGCAACTTATTTTCCTTTCCTTTTTTCCATTGTCCACGAGCAGGCAAAAAAGTCATCGTTCACACTTTCAAATAATTTTAAAGGAAGGTGGAAATCACATTTTAGTTATTATAATAAAAACGCCAAATTTCAAAACTCGCCGAAATGTAAATTCACGTATATCTTATGAAATTTTGAATAATAAACTTTAATTTTTTCAGGTATGTTTAGAAATACATCTACTTTAAGATGATGGCAAAAATTTCATAGGTTATAATTCAAAATGTTTTTCGAAAAATTTATAAAAATTATTTAAATATACAAATTTTAAAAAATCATAAAATGGGTGAATTTTGTTTGGAATGAACCAAAGTTTCGGAATGTGAAAGGAAGAATCAGATAAGTTTAATAAATAAAAGATAATTAATAAATAAATATATAAATATATATATATATATATATATATATACCAAATTCAATTAACATTGAGGAGCTAAAATTTTGACAGCTAAGTTTTTAAAAACTATTCTTGCGATTTTTACAAAACTTGGCAGTTTGGCATAATTGAAGTCGTAGAACTGAAATATGGAAAAAAACTGGCATGCCATTTCAGAAAAAGTCCGATTTTATGTCAAAATACCTATATTAGAACAATGCTACGTATAAATCTAAAACACATCCTAAGTCGCGCTTTCGAGACATGAAAAACGTGAGCTGAATTTCGTTAATTGGCTTAGTAGAACGGGAGATATAGAACTGTTCCATTTTTTTCCTGCGCAATGTACTTTTTAATAATTTTAATGTTTATGTAATTAATATAATTAACAAATGATATTTTTAACTACGTATATTATATTCTTCCAGCAGAGAAATTTGCATTTAGTTTTGTAAGTAAAGTGAAGGTTGGGATATTTACTCGCTTTAAAAAATAAAAGATATTACTAATTTTTAACCAGCTTAAGAAGCCAAAATAGCAGTTTAAGGATAAGATATACAAAGTAATATTCCTTCCAATGGCTTACTTCCGTGTTCATCAGACATTATTAAATCTGCGTTAAATCCACTAGTTACAACATCCCTTTAAAAATAAAAAATCAAATGTCCTTTGGCCTTAAGGCATGAATCAAGTAAAGTCTTTAATTTCCTTAGTCGAGAAGACATTATTTAATTTCACATCACGGTAGTTAATTCATTTCTAAAAGCTAGTTTCATTTTGCTTCTGAATTAAAAATGTTCGCTTTTAATCACGTGTTTTTATGTGACAGGGATTAATAAAAAGAAGACTAAAAAGAGGAAGAAGTTGCATGCCTATCGTCTTACTAATGGCATTTTTCGGCAAAATGTGGACCGTTTCGGAGATAATGAGACTTAATTAATCGAGTAATATGTTACGTCTAATTAATTGATGTAGAATTCGGTAACTGAAGATACAATTTTCCTTTAGCGTCTGGAAAGGGTATTTAATTTTTTTAACTCTTTCCATAAAATTACAGAATTATTTTGTTTTTTATTTATTTATTTCTGTCGCGGACTTATCTAAGAGTCAGTTGCAGTGGTTTGGGAAATGACGCAGAAAATTTAATGAGAAACAGTAACTGCATGTTGCCACATGAATAATTGAGAAAAAGAGTTGAAAAAGATTGCAAGAACTTTTTATTCAAAGGCCCGAAGGAATTATTAATTGAAAATTATATTAAATAATGATCTCACCGGATTGTATAAAAAGAATTTTATTCAGAAAAATGAATACAATGGTTCAACATTCGTTTGTGGATTTATTATTTATAATAATTATATATTATTTAATCATATTTAATAATAATTTAATATTTATAGCTAATTTCGATAAAAAAATGAAGCGTAAGGCGTTTGGAAGATCGGTGTAATTATTTTACTTAAACAAATATCTTTCAACAGTATAAAAATGTCTCATTTTCCATAAAAATATTCCGTTTCTTTAAACAGATAATTTTGCATTTGCGCACATTTTAAAAAGTTGCCGAAAAGTGCTCATTAAATAAATTATTTTAGCTACATTTTTAACTATATCTATTATTATCATCAAGCCAGTATGTGATAGAATTATAGCGTTCCCGGAGAGCTGGCATGACAGGACAATGAAATGATCACTCAAGATCATTCTCAATACGTATCCTTTAAAACTCCAAGATGTAAATGAACTACAACCAATCGGTTTCAAGAGACGTCATGAATTCCAAATTAGAATTTTCCACAGATACAAAACAATCCGGACTGTTAAACGTTCTGTGGACTGAAGGGAAGCAGGGTTGCCATAATAGAAGTATAAATGCACGCAACTGTTTCACCTGAGAGAAAGAGAACACCTACGCAATTATGGAAACTCTTTGCAAGAGCAAAAGTTCCATCGCTACCTCTTTGAAGGACAGGCAAGTGTAACAAGTGCATGTAGTGTAACATTCATGTACGATGAAGTGCTTCTGGAAAGGTCTTACCCAGCATATTTTGCGATTGACATTTGGTGATGACCTTGGCCTCCATCGCTCATTTTTGTACGAAAGACCACCATGGACTTTACACCTTATGACCTTTGTTCATGTGGCTACTTGAAATCACAGTGGTACAGAAGACGGCCGACATTTTTGGCCATACTGAATACATACTGTCTTATGTGACAGGAATTACAACTGAACGTTCTTATATGCTCTGCAGACTGTCGTGACACATCTGATGATCATTCTATGAATGAGGCCAACACATTGATTATTTGTAACTCTACTGCTTTGCATAGTCTGCCGAGCCACTGCACTAATTTCTGACACAACGCAAGTACTAGGTGTACTAGCTACTAGGTTCACCAAAAACTTAACACAATTGGATAGATCTATGCCGAGTTATCCCATCTACAACAAACGAAATATAATAAAATATTTAGTTTCCAATCTTTTAGAATTTTAAATAACAACTATTGATCTTTATAACAAATACTTACTTGTCTTGATCGTAACAACAAAAGACTTACAAAATCCGTAATAAACAAAATGAAATATAAAAACTGAGTCATGATAGAAAATTAGAACTGAAAATGTGAGTCACGATATTGATTTGCTGTGCCATGAATATTGTATGAGTCATGTAAAATGCATGAACTTAAAACCATGAACTTTTTTATATGAGTTCTACAATCATGAACACTTTAATGACCCATGAAATCTACCTAATGAAATTTGAAAACTATTCGTAATCATGAAGACTAAAATATAACGTTATTTTCTTCTATATTTTACACTTAAATTTTATTAATTTTATTATATGATACATCATGTATTATCCTATGTTTTAACATTTTATTCTAAATTATAAAAATTCTAAATTTTATTATGTGATATATTATGTATTATTCTATATTTTATTTTATATATTTTAAGTATTATTTTAAATTTGTCATATGATATATTCTAAGTTTTAGCATTTGATTCCAAATTTGGAAAAATCAGAATTTTATTATACGACACAACATGTATTATTCTATATTTTATGTATTATTCTATATATTATTTTCCGTTTTTTTATATATTAAGTAGTATTCGAAATTTGTCATAGGATATATTCTATGCTAGCTTAATGTAAAATTTGTATTATTAGATTTCCCTTCCTTCTCAAAGGTACAAAGTGTTCGAGATCTGGTCTCATTCTGTGAGATAATAATTGATACACACACTACACAATAACCTTTCTAATAACCCTTTTTCTAGTCTTCTTCTTTTTCTTCTAATAATCCTTCTCCCTTTTTAGTCCTTCTCTCTTAATAATAAACTTCTAAACATCCCTCTAAAGAACTATCATTTATTCTATTTCTATCCTTCCCTCCTCAAATAACCTCACCCATAACCTACAAATTCACCAAATCTCTGCCAAGCAGACGCTTGACCTCATGGGGGTTTAAATGTGCTCCAGTCGGTTAGTGATTGGGAGCTATAGCTGTTCGATCTTTAATGAAGTTTCTGGTGCTCACATCACTTTTACCCGTACCTGTACTAGGTGGCGAAAAATGTAACTAGTCTCCAAAAACATCTCTCGTTGTTAAAAAATAAAAAATCATCTTTTTCTGAATTTTTGTGAAAACAAAAATTCAGAAAGCATCATGCTAGTATTTATATATTTCCAGTTATTAAATTTTTACTTTTACTGTTTTATTGCTTTGGATTACCCAGTATGTACTATATTTATAGACGTTATATCACAGACAAATTTAGATTTCAATAAGGCTATTACTTAATTTTCAATTAATACTTTAAATAGTAAATTTATTTAGGATAATGTTTTCTGTTATGTTCTCATACAAAATATTCATTATGTTTTCTTATTCTTCAACCGGATACGATAAAAAAGGATCTGCTATCTGAAGGAGAAGAGGTATCTTCGTGGAGGAATTTCAGAGGGAAACCTAAGAAACGCCCTTGCAGCCAATTCGTTCCTTGGAACCCGAATTAAGTTTGAGCTACGACATCTCAATTGTTTTGTCTACTTTATCATTAGAGAGATATTGATTTCTCTCAGAACTAGATATTTAAAGAACTTAAAACTCCATTTGTGGAGACTATAAGACCCGGAGCAGATGTAGAAAATAACTGTACCATCGCTGGGGATCGAGCCATGGTTCCTCCAGCCAGTAGATTAATGAATTAACCCCTACAACACGTTGAAGCGAACTGGAAGAATGTTAATCACAGCTTGTTGTAACCTCAATCTCTGTTAAAAATTTACATAATCGTCTGTAGCAACGGCAACCGCCGTCAATAAAAGGAGGTGCTTTCCTTGGTAGCGGCGCAGTTTATTTTCAGTTCTAGCCAGAGTAGACCTGTCCGGGGGAGAAGCAAGTAGATGATGGTTTCGGTTCCTGTCTTGTTCCGGTTCCCGTCTTGTTCCAGTCCAGCCGTTTAAGTACAAGACACGTTGGGATCTGAAGTTTGAATCCAGCGCAACTTAAATGGAGATATATGCCGAAGGGGGTCAGATGGATTTTTGTCCTTATAAGAAAGTCATCTTTGCCATGCCAGAATAGCTGACAGTTTAAAGCATTGCCTGGGAATTTGAATGTTTCCACCTAAGATGTTAAGTTTTCGTTTATGGTGTTAAGTTTTCATCAATTTTGAAGTTCTAGTTGAATAAACCTTTAAGTTTCAGACAAGGTTTTGTGTTCTTCAGAAATTTTAGGTTCGAAGTCAGATATATCACATAGAATTTAACGGGAAAAATCAACAGTCTCATTAGCACGTTTGTTTCAAATGTTGAAAAATCAAAATAAAGGGTGTTTTGAACATGCTGATTTTTACTAGATTCCATAAGACCGTAAGCAAAAATACGAGCTCTTTTTCATTTAATCACGATTTGTAATTTGATATTAAACGTGGAGGGTTCGAATAATTGGATACTTCAGATAATTAGATTCTACTATTAAATATATATTTAAAAAATCTGAAAGCTTTCAGATTTTACATTATGCACGAAGGGTTTTTTTAACGTTTTGTGTGTTACCTTTATTTATTAAATCTCATGTTCTTCGCCCTTAAAGCATAAAATTCAGTTCAACAGCAATATCCCAAAATAATTTTAAAATGAGCATATCTTTAGAATTTACGACACGCAGTCTCGCGCGCTGGAGATCAAATATTTTTTTCGTACAGTGTACTTTGAAACCCTTGAGTTTGTTAAACAAAAATTCATTAAAGTTTTAAAAAATATGAAATAGTAATAGAAATTCGAAATTCGAAACGTGGGCTTCCAGATGCCCATATTCGGGTGGAAGCGTACGTTATTGAAAATTTAATGGCTCTAGATACCGTTGTTTTAACACAATTCGAGAAACATACATACATTTATGCAAATTCTTCATTATTTGATTTCACTAAATATAATACAGGGCTCTAATATTTGGTGGCAAAAATTTGAAAAGTGAACCGATATTTAGAGTGAACCAACGCAAAATGCCAAAACGAGATTAATAGCCCTTCTGGGCTAACGCCTTTTGGCCTACTAGTGAAATTTATATTTAATCTTTGAAAGAAATATATGAATATTTATTTTAGTTAGCTGTTGTTGGATATAATGCATAGCAATGCCAACGTTTAAAGAAAATGAGTTGTGAGAAAACTTAAAATAAATACTTCTCTTACTTTACAGTTTTCACTGCCTTTTTTAGCTTAAAAAGTAGATATGTGCAGCAAAACTCTATCTATGTTTGAGTAGCTGTTATTATTTCTGATTTTGTTACGCTCCTATAGAAATTGCGTTTTCCTTTCCCCGGAAGTTAAACTACTGCATGGGCTGTGTTGAGATTCTCCATGTACTTCTGTCATCAATAACAACATTGTTGATTTATTTCTTCCCGCCCCCATCAATTTAACTTTTCTAATATCGATTTGCTGCATTACAGAACGTGAGAAAAATCCAGAAGGCGTTACGGTTACGATTGCAGGCAATAAAAGTTCCCTCGAATAACAGAAAGCCAACAAATATCAATTTCTAGGGTTTCATAAAGAAAAACAGATAAATGGAAGGAAAGGAATTTTTTTCCGCTTTCTATGTCTTATCATTTTCGGATTTCATTTGTCCAAGCAAAAGGTACTTTTGGTACAGATTGCAAATAATTTCCAATTATCTGAACTCCAGTTATCCGAATAGCTTGTCCTTCCTTCAAGATAACGTGGAATTAAGCATTGTGTTAATTCGGTTACACGTTTTCAAATTATCATTCATTTAAGCAATGTAGAAGGATAAAATAAATATACAGTGAGTAATCTTGTTGTGACAATCTGTCTAAAAATGGTCATTATCTCTAAAAGTGATCATTATTTCTTGGAACTTGAATAAATATCTGTGTTAAGCATCACGTTTGTAAAATTAGCAGCACTACGAAATTTAAAAGTGTCTAGTACTGTGTGTGTTCGTCTTAGAGTTAATTGTACATACTTTAAGAAATATATATTTTTAAGAAGCTATTAACGTACTTAAATGAATATGTATGGCATTTCTTTTGCTTAGAAATCTCTTTAAGCAATAAACAGCATATAAAGACATGTCATACACTCAAATATAATTTAATTCAGTAAATGTCCTTTCTTTTTCATTTGCCAAATATGTGTAATTTCAATAATATAACATTACGTACAGGACTACCGCAGAAAGCAAAAAACCACACATGAGACATGTCATAACTTATTATTTGGCAATAATTTAGCTTAAAATCATTAATAGAAAAGCCATTATATTGCATGAATATGGTTATTGTTCCTGGTTTACTCGGAGAATTATTGCTCGATACTTAATAGCAAACAAAATAAAATTGGTCCACTTTAAACATTCTGAATTTCGTAGCTAACAGTTTCTAATTTCATATGATATAATGTTATATTTTACAATAATTAAGGTGAGAAATGAGTTCCTATTTTAAAGTAATTTGAAAGGAGTTCTCATTAGAAATTAAACATTTAACTTAGTTAAAAAATTTCTCTTTATCTATTGGTGATAAAAGTTTCAGAAATTATGACATTCTTCGCTGCTATCAACTATTTGTTGAGAAATGGAACTGTGTGATGAAGCATAGCTCAGCAAGCGATAATTCGATTGAGCCTTTTCAGATCTAACTCCCTAAATTCTCTTAAGATATGTACATCTCTTAAAATTTATAAAATATGGAGTTTATCGTCTGCCTTTTAGGAACAAACTTCTTTGGAATTATGTCTTCCCTATCAAAAGATATCATCAGTATTGTCTTTAATTGAGATTCTTGAAATGAAGTTTTCTGTGATTATAATGAACTTTCTCTGACCCAAAGAAATGATTTTTTTGAGATTACATTCTACAAAATATTAAGATTTTCGGAGCAGGAAAAGAGGGAAAACTAATTGTATCCTCGCCGGGAGTGAAAGATGGATTTTTCGCTTTGTTGATTGGACAAAATGAAAGGAATATAGTTGATACCAAACACGACTCTTCCTGCCAAAAGGCCTTCAGTCCTTTCCTTCATATTTATTCTCTTCAATGAATAGGCTTAATGAACTATTAAACATGAAAAATGTGCACTGTCTTCGCCAAGATTCGAATTCCAGACTTCCAAGCTGCTAGCCAGAATTGCTTCCACTTACACCTAGAAGACACGAGGTACAGAGGGGAAAGCGCATTTTAATTCACTTAAAAGGTTACTGAGAAGACAGAAGAACATTGTCTAAGAATTATTTATCACATTTTTGTTCGAGTGCAACTGTTGACTTATTAGGTTTTTCAAAGAAGAACATATGAGAAATGTATAGTGTCATTGCCGAGATTCAAACTCTGAGATTCATTTAATTGCTGGTCGGATACGCTTCCAGTTACACCACGAAGGTGTGCTGTAAGGAGGTGAAAACGCCACAATAAAAATCTCAACAAACGTCTGCCAGGCTCAATTACAGAATGTGAAGCAATGCTTCCTTTTTATCTAATATTACATCTGTTTTCCCTTTCGTGAACTTGACAAAATCGAGAAGTTTCAGAAAGATTTGACTCTTTTTTAGTGCAATCATTTAAAGATGGGTGATTTCTACTTTACATGTATGCAACAGGTATCGTTCTTTAATCGTAGAAAAATTTTAAATATACCACAGCGAGGGCAATATTGCCACTGATTGGTACCGTCTTTCCTCGAAGCTTCTTCAATTATATGCTGTCTTACACTACTGTATTTCGCATGGGAATTACAATAAACTTTACATTCTGTCTTACTTAAAAGTGAGTGGAGTGAAATATGAGACCCAATTGAACAAATTAAGGTGATGAAGAATTGCCGTTCATCAAAGCTTTGTTTACTTGCCACATTAAACAGCAATTGTAGAATTTGATATGAAGGAAAACTGGAAAATCAATTGTGCTCACGCTTGCATTCCCATCACCAATTTTTGCGCTGAATCAGCTGAATATGTTATACGTTTGCACCCCGAGGGCAGTATAGTCTGTTATTTCAAGGTTGTAGCGACCCTCCGCTCATTTACCATCTTAACGTGAATCATCATTATCGCACAGAGAGAATTAAGGGATTTTTTCATGGCTGTCATTACCATGGTTAAGAGGCTTGGTTTTAGGAGGAAATTAGCTTAAAGTGCTTATTCTGAAGTAACATACTATAACAGGGAAATGATAATTCTTATGCTGTAAGAACAAGTATGTTGAAGAGAGAATAAATATATTATGTCGAGATTCCTTAGAGATCGTTTAATTTGAGAGCATTTAAGTAGAAATCGTTGGTACCAATGGCTCAGATGAAAGATTGCTGTTCCGCTATGATTAATGATTTTGCGGCAGCTTAAAATCTTGATTTAAAACTAAATAAAATAATGAACTTCATTTTTCTTAAAAAAAAAAGACTTTTGACTTTATTGTTAAACATTATATATATAAAATTTCAATGATTCCGTCATAAAACTGATGGAATTCGACTCGTATGTTTTAAAAGATGTAAAGTTTTTGCCATTATAGAAGGTTTAGTGAGAGGTTCTTATGTTTCATTTGAGTGCATATCGCTAAAAGTTTGACAATAATGTGGAGGAAACTCAAGTACACTCAGATACACACACACACATATACATACATATATATATATATATATATGTATAAAATAAAAAGATAAAATAAAAGACACAGCTCTATATCTTCCGTTCTACTGGGCCGATTGACGAAATTCAACTTGTGTTTTTCATGTCTCGAAAGCGCGACTTAGGATATGTATTAGATTTATAAATAGCATTGTTCTAATGTAGGTATTTTGACACAAAATCAGAGTTTTTCTGAAATGATATGCCAATTTTTTTCCATATTTTGATTCTACGACTCTAATTATGCGTAAATATTAAATTTTGTAAAAATAACAAGAGTAGATTTTAAAAAATTAGCTCGCAAAATTTTAGCTCCTTAATGTTAATTGAATTTGACATATATTTATTAATATCTCTTTTTTATTAAATTTATTAGATTTTTCCTTTCAAATTTCGAAATTTACGTTCATTCCAAACAAAATTCGTCCATTTTTATGATTTTTTTTTAAAAATTTGTATTTTGAAATATTTTTCATATATTTTTTGAAAAAAAAAATTGGAATATAACCTATAAAAGTTTTACCAGCATCTTAAAGCGGATGCATTTTTAAGCATACCTACAAAAAATTAGAGTTATTTTATTAAAAATTTTCTGTGATATACGTGCATATATATATTGGCGCGTTTTGAAATTTGGCATATTTGTTATAAGCGATAATAACACCAAATGTAATTTACGCACTTTACTAAAGAAAAATCTAAAAGGTTTCAGATTTAAAATTACGTACAAAGGGGAGTTTTTTAACATTTTGTGTGTTATCTTTATTTATTAAATATCATGTTCTTCGCACTTAAATCATAAAATCCAGTTCAAGAGCAATATTGCAAAATAATTTTAAGATGAGAATATCTTTCCAATTTCCGATACCCAGTCTCACGCGCTAGAGATAAAAATGTTTCTTCCTGTAAACTTTGCTATTGCTTGCTTTGAAATCCTTGAGTTTGTTAATCAAAATTTCGTTAAAGTTTCACAGAATATAAAATAGAGAATAAAACGAATTCTAAATTTCAAATTTGAGCTTCAAGATGTCCATATTCGCAGGAGGATTACGTTATTCAAAATTTGACGGCTCTAGGTACCTTGTTGTATCACAATGCCAGAAACATACATACATTCATGCAAATTCTTCATTATTTAATTTCTTTAAATATAATGTAGGGCGATAATATTTGGTGGCAACAATTTGAAAAGTGAAACAACGCAAAATGCCAAAACAAAATTAATAGTCCTTCTGGGCAAATTGCCCCTTTGGACTAAGACGTTCTAAACGATTTTTTTTTGTGATAATAATTTACAGTTACGAAGCCTAGAAAGAAACAGAAAAAAAGCCAATTATATTTTGTGACATTAGACAGTCCTAGGAAAAAAGAACGATTTCCAGAATTCGGTTTACCGAGACCCAGTCTGGAAACCTTTGATTAAATAGACTAACACAGAATGAGAGAACGCTGTATTTCTGTCTTAATTACCACCAGCATCTTTAGCTAAACACATAAAAACTCTGGCCACAAAGAAGTAAGACTTTCGCAGCGGGAAATCTTAATTTATTAGAATACCTGCTGGTTTCCCCAACGGCGGCAGTAGTCTTACGTTTGATTTATGTGCCGGTCTGAAGAAGACAAAGGAATCACAGCTATTTTTCAAGTGAGATCCCTATGATTCTAGAACGTACTAAATCCTACCTTCCTCCAATAGCATATGTGGGAAACCTTGGTTTGTATGTAACATATAAAATGGTCTCTATAAAGTAAAGCCATGCTTTAAATTTGCTTTCCGAATTTAAGATTTTTGTTATTTCTAATATTTACGAATTCTTTTTTTACATAATTTTAGAACGGTTCTAAATTTTAGTGCTAAATAATTCATTTCATAAAGATTGTGTCAGGTTTCGTATATAATATAGAATTTGTAGTAATATACTATTACTATGATGTAATTAATAAAATGTATTGCTAGTGCTGAGAACTAAAAATTCATTAAATTTTCACAGTGATATCAGTTTAAGAAATAATCAAATAAGGTAGCAATTCAGATTACGTCAATTTTAGCTATGTGGTACATGACTCGCAGTATTAGACTATTGCAATTACAATCAGTTGAGTTTAATTTTATCTTAAGCATCTATCTTAACAATGTAATATTAAAATATTTGATTTACAGTATCTGTAACTCATAATTTCACGAATGCTGGCGGGCAACCGCGCCAGATGACCGGCTACGGCCAAAACAAAATTTATAATTTCTATGTACGACTAAAACGAAAATTGCATAAAAACATTTCAGTATGAATGAAATCAGTTCATTCTTTCAAAGCAACAACCAATTCTTAAATAATTTATTTGTTGCCAAACAAGAAAACAAAAGCTTTTGACACTTCAGGTTAATACGCATGAATCAAACAACATTGAACTATGTCTCAGTTTTTCCACTAACGTATGAAATTTACACATAAGGACACTTAATTATAATTCTTTGCTTATGCTTTATTAATCTATGTGGTGTTTTCTCCCTTCTTCCAGCGTGCCTTCGTGGTGTAATTGGAAGGATGCGTATTCGAAGGACCCAGGTTTGAGTCCAAGCATTGCTCATTTTTTATGTGTCCTGCGTCCAAATAACCTAATGACTCTACATATCTTTATAACGCTTTCAAATGTTTACCACATTTTCAGACGTTGGGAGTATTAAGAAATCATTTGCTTTAGTTTTACTAAAAATACGACACTACTTTCCAGTCTCTCTTATGAGAATTTTATTCTTGTAAAGTGCCGTAAATTTGCATACGGTAGACTTACGTTTATTTATTTTACAGCCGTTTCTTAATGGTATTTGGTAATAAACTATCCAGTTCGTCGTAAACAATCAACAATAAGTTCAGTTAATGAGCAAGAATTTACTAAAACACGAGGAAGAATTCTCTGCACAACAACAGAATATGTAACAAAATTAGAATTTATTTTGTTCAACAGAGGAAAATGAAACGAAATCTACACCAGAGTATTCAAAGCAGAATACATGCACCTTATCTGTATCTTTTTTAGTACAACTTACAACTTATCTTGTAACAAGACCTCCAGGGACAGACGTAACATTTTAAGACAACTGAATTATTAAATCTACACGTTAACATTTATTCAAACATAAATCACAGACCCTCGGGGCATCTGGAGCCCATCTCAATGCATTTTCATTGGCAAAAGTAAGAACCGAATCGAGGATTCTTCTTTTGTCTTTTCTGCTGTCAAGGCTCATGTTTGCGGTTGTTTTTGTTTGTTTCCTTTTGCTCTGGTTCCATCCGATGACGTATGTTTGCGCACCGCCTTTCTCTCGGTTGCCATTTCTTTTTCTTTAACACTTCCCCGTCTTCCTCGGGCTCATTTGTCCTCGCGTTTTAATTTCTTTCTCTTTCGGTACTTTTTTGTTTTAGCTTCTTTTGCTGTAACTCCTCAGTTGGTTATTCAATAAAGAGAAAATGGTTCTTTATGTACATTCTTACTATTTGGGAGAACGTCTGATAAAGCTGCTGGAACGTATTGCCATTGGAGAAGGAAATATTACATGATGGGAGACTTATATTTGTCTATCAATTTATCTAGATTCGCTATGTATCAGACTGTGTAGTTCTTATTGCACTTTTTTCTGTCTTGCCGTTAGAAATATCCGCAGTCTACTGGTGCGTTTTTAACTTAGGTTACGTTACGGAGTAGAGTATTTATCATCAGCTCATAATGAGAAAAGAAATTGCCTTGTGAAAATCTTTTCACAGTTTTGAGAGTTTTTGTCATTGTAAACAAATGATTTTTAATTTATCATCTGAAATATTCGGGAAATTCGTAGACTTCTTCTGAGCAGGTTGGACACGTGAGATGACCCTACAACAACAACATCGCTTTGTCAAAAGGCAACACTCTGGCTCATGGAAGATAAACATATATTATTTTGGGCAGTGGTAACACATTTCATCTCAACTGCCGAATTTTATGATTAAATGGGTAATATGAACATCTTATGCTTTACCGAGTGAAAACAGATTGTTTTTAAAGCGGTGAATTCGTTAATCAAAATTTCATTAAGTTGGCGGCGAAAAACAAAATAAGAAAGTGCAAATTCGAAATTCCAAATTTGGGCTCCGAGATGCACAAATTTACATGGAAGACTACATGTATTTAAATTTTGGCGGCTCTAGGTTACGCTATTATTACACGCGAAGAATAAACATGCGTAAACATTTATAAAAAATTCATCAGTATTTAATAATAGGGATTGATTTATTTCTAGTAGACGTCGTATATATATATATATAAGTAGGGTAATACCTTCTTTAAAAAGGCATCTAAGAAACTTCTTGAAAGGACAGCACATTTAATTTACATTTAAAGTATTTATATTTTCTTACAAATAAGGTTGCTATAAATTTAGTTCGCTTCGATAATTTTAGTCGATTCGATAATTCGATAAATTTAGTTCGCTTCGACACGTCTTTAAATCTAACGTCGTTATTCTTTGAATACGTCTCGAGGCCAACTGCTAAACGAAAACATCAGAGCGAATTATATGATAAGCAACTGATTGCCACCTAGTGTTAAACATTGGCACTACATATATGTGTAGTATATGTGTAATGATTTCGAAGAATGGATTTTGACCTTTAAACATTTAAAACTTGGAACACACTTGTTTTGGGACGATTCGGTGTAGTTGACTTGCTGAATCCAGGTTGCGTACATAGATTGACGGAGCCGTAGTTATCTTGAAGATTAACACATGAAGGCATTAATTAAATAATTGTCTTTCACAAATCGTAGTCACAATTTCGATGATGTTCACACACTTTAACAAGGACGGAGAAAGAAAAACATCACTAATCACTTGGTTCTTTGAACTGAAACATACTGGGGTTGCAGCAGCAGGTAGATATCCTGTCGACTTTCTCCTATGTCATAATTTTTGGAACACAGTCGTGATGGCTGAGTGGTACGGCACGAGGAAGGAATTCATGCCAAATTAAATTTATCCAACTATGACAATATACTCCTTAATCATAGTAATTGCGATAATTCCTTATACACAATTAAAAAGATACGACGTCATTTCAGGCAGAGAAGCATAAGCGGCGCAGAGTTGTTTGCATGGCAGAAGTCAGAAAAAAAGGAAGCGCAGTGCTTGTGACTCAGTAGTTATACTTCGTTAGGTGAAGAAACTATTCTAAGCTATGATTGGTCAATGTTAGTTTTAGTTACCTTTTTCAATCAGTGTTACGTAATTTGGAATGATCTCGAATTTGGGGCAACAGATGAAATTAGGGTGACCAAATTTAGAATGTTAATTTTGAGGTCGCCAACTATTTTTTGAAGCAGCTATCATATTTTGGGTTATCTTACATATATATTAATAAATACAAAATAAAAAGCAGTTGAAAGCCCAATTCAACTGTGCGCTGATAGCAGCAACAAGTGAAGGTAATAATTCAAAAGAAAATAAAAAATAAATACATTTAAACTCCATCCCAAATTTGGTTCGGAATAAACCGCTTGCTATAAAAAAGCCCAGTGCCAAGCCTTAGGAAATAGGACGAAAAATTGCCAAAACCAAAAATTAAAAAAGATATTTACATCTTTCACTGCATCGTTATCAGGAGCTTAATGCTATGAAAGAACTAAATAAATAAAATAACATTATATATATATATATATATATATAATAATATTTATATCTAATATCACTAATATGTATTACTCTAATATTGGAAAATTAGCATAAATGCGTATTACATTAATATCGAAATGCTAGTTTAAATCATAGTTTGCAAGTCTACGTCAGAAGTTGCGGAAAATTTCGAGAATTTTCAGTTAAGTGCAAATTTTGCCTTTTCCCCATCTGCAATAAAATTAGTGCCTTAATTATTACCGATGCATTTTTAGGAAATCACTAAGGAAAATACAAGTAGCAGTCTCAGCAGTTAAATTAAAGCCCAGTGAAGCATCTAAGCCTCAAGCCAAATTACTGAAGCTTTTAATTCATGAAGACCCAAAGCTCATATGAATTCGGGAGAGAGAAATGAATAATAGCTATGATCTCGACGAGATTAATTGGATCAAGGCTTGGAAAACTTAGTACTTCTTAAGTTGGGATATTAAGCGCTTATCCTTTATTCTGGAAGCTAACTCATTAATTTGAGAAGTACTACTTTGCTCTTTGCTGATGAAAGGGCGTTTTGACCTCCAAGGCAATATTTTGCTGGTATCATTCGTATGCATTTCTGAATATTCCGCGGTATTGAACATTTATTTTTGAAACATTTTGAAAAGTATTTTTGGGATGATAGGTTTTTAAATTGAACAGATTTGTGGGATTATTCACAAATCTACTTTTGTCTGGCTTGATTAATTTATTTTAAATATAATTTAGCGTAGTCTAAGAACTGATCTAATCTTTATAGATACCGGACAAATTATCATCCCGTTTTACATTCAGTAACATTAACTATAAGAACATTAAGTAATTACAACCATGTATAAATAACTGAAAGATTTTTTTTTCATTAGCAGAAAAAGCTGAGGTTTGCAGAAACAAAATATTAAAAATATAGAATTTGGCTTTATTTCGAATTGGACCGATAATAATGGTTCAGATTATAAATATGTCAAAATTCAAAGTCTAACAACCTGCCTCTTGTATTCCCCAACAATTAATGTAATTTCAATCAAGAAAAAACTCCCTAGCTCAGAGCTAAAAGCAAGCAGAAACATAATTCCAGTACGGCAGGGTAATATGGCCAGTTCTCTTTGCTAAAATTAGATTCTTTCTCGTTACCTAAATTATTTATCAATACTTAAATTCTCATCATTTACATTTTCTGACGGTGTAAACGAAGCAGTAGAAGCGTAGGAGCACGTTTACGTAAATAACATATTAAAATAAATCGTACAAATTGTTAATAACAATACTCTTTACAGCTTCCTTTCTACGGGAAGAAATGCATGCCCCTGACAATTTTCTTTCTAAAAAGAATCGAAAAAAGAGGGATTTCATTATTTACGCATTATACCTTCAAACGGGAATTGTCACCAAGCAGCACGATTTGCCGGTAATTATGGATAAGCGGGACGATACAATATACTTATAGCATCTGCACTTTTGTTTTATTAATTCTTGATAAGTCACGTTTTATTTCTATGAACAAGAATATAAATTAATTGTTATTGCTGTAGGTTAGGTTTTTCGTATATTTTGCAGTAATTTATACTAAATTTCGGGTTATTTATATTAAATTTCTGTAATTTATATTAAAATTTGGGTCTTGCCTTTTACAGGACAGCAAAACACTGGATTATTTTCAAAGTTATGGGATCCTACCATCAAAAATGTGCCATCAAAACTATCAAAACCATCAAAACGCTCATTAGTGCACACTAATGAGCGTGATATGGTCGGCTGCATATGACAGACAAAACAATAATAGAATGGAATAATTATGTGCCCAAACTTTGTACTCATAACGTTCTACACAAACTTCCAGTAAAGTCGGAGGGTGTAACAAAATAGAAGAAATCAGGGAAGGCATTTTTACAAAGTTCAAAAACGAAGTGGGTCGAATACTGATTGTTTATGTAAAAAAATCTGATGTGTAACCACATGACTTCCTTGTATGGAATATTAAATTATACGCAATTTTCCTGCATTTCATTTAAACATAGAATTAACAGCTAACGAATTTTGAATTAAATCTACTTCGTCGATAGCGCATAAACCACAATGCACTCTTGAAAGTTCAGAATAAATAAACTCGTTAAAGTTCACTATATTCATTTACCATAGCCACACTTCGGCGCTAAAATACAGAAGATTTCACAGACGATTCAGCACAGCTTACCTTATGCGCATGTGCTACTAATTAATTGAGTTCTCACTTCGCGGAAAGGCAGAAATACATAAAAATTCAAAACATTTTCATTAAAAATTGAAAGATATAAAAAAATATAAAACACCAAGTACAGTTAAAACAATTAAAAAAAACAATGTTTACAATTAAAATTACAATTTAAAAACCAGCTAATAACTTAGATGATAATTCCAGAATGAATCAAACATTATTTAATTCGCAATAATACAAGAAGACGTTACTTTATTGTTGCGAAGCTTAGTTTCTTTAGATTGGCAACAGATCCACTACTCTGCTAAGTTTCAAACGCAAACAAATATGGGCGCTATCATAACCAAAAATTAGGCTTAGCCACACTTAAAAAAACTTTTAAATTGTTGATAATTCCACAATTATTGCATGCAGGTTAACTAAAGGCATAAAACCTTAACCAAAAGATAAGACCGACATAATTCAATCATCAAAAAATACTCAATTTACAAACATATAAGAATACTCACTGAGCTGAGTAACAGAGTGGAAATATACACAGTCCAGTCACATTAATGTGACCATCTGTCAAAAGCCAGAATAACCACCTTTCGCAGAGCGGACTGCTGCGAGACGTGCAGGAAGAGAGTCACATAGGTCCCTGAAGGTGTTCTCTGGGTTGTTGAGCCATGCCGACTCTAATGCCGTGGCCAGCTGCGCTAGATTACGCGGTTGAGGATCCATGGCGCGAACAACTCGATCGAGATGGTCCCACAGATGCTCGATTGGGTTTAAGTCAGGTGAGTTTGCTGGCCAGGGGAGGACGGTAAACTCATCCTGGTGCTCTTCGAACCACGCACGTACACTGGCAGCTGTATGGCACCTCGCATTGTCCTGCTGGAAGATGCCATCATCCTGAGGAAAAACAATGCGCATGTAGGGGTGAACATGGTCCGCAAGGACAGATGCGTACTTGTATTGATCCATTGTGCCTTCCACAATGATCAGTGAACCTAGAGAATGCCAGGAAAACATTCCCCAGACCATAATGCTCCCGCCTCCAGCTTGGACCGTTCCGGCAATGGTTGCAGGGTGGTTCCTTTCAGAGGTTTCACGCCTTATACGCCAACGTCCATCTGTCCGATGGAGCATAAAACGCGATTCATCCGAAAACGCAACCTGTCGCCACTCAGTGGACGTCCAGCTGCTGTACTGGCGTGCAAATTCTAGCCTTCGCCGTCGATGAACAGCAGTCAGCATAGGTGCACGAACCAGGCGTCTGCTTCGGAGGCCCAGACGCAGCAATGTTCGCTGAATAGTACTTTGGGAGACACTTTTGGTAGCCCCTTGGTTCATTTTGGTGGTCAGTTGCTCAACGGTAGCCCGTCTATCTGCCCGAACGCATCTCCGCAACCGTCGTTCGCCTCTGTCATCTATGGCCCGTGGTGCACCACATTTGCCACGTCGCTGATTTTGGACAGTCCCATTTTGCCATGCACGGTACACTTTTACCACGGCGGCACGCGAACAGTTCACAAACTCAGCCGTTTCGGAAATGCTTCCACCCTTGGCCCGAAAGCCAATGATCATGCCCTTTTGGAAGTCGGATAAATCGCTTCGTTTCTGCATTACGCCAACGATAGAAATGTTTTCCGAAGCCCTCACACACCCTTTATATACGCTCAACTGCACTGTGCTGCCACCTGCCTTCTGTGATTGGTTATTTAACTCTGACATGGAAAGTACGTGGTGGTCACATTAATGAGACTGGACTGTGTATATACATATTTTTATATACTTTTGGTGCGTCCGATAGCAACCAAAATAGTTAGTGCCCATCTACATATTATAATAGTCCTAGATACAAAATTTCAATGTTCTGAGACTACTTGTTTTTCAGTTATGCGAGATTACGTACATACGCCACTAAAACATCTTTTCTTAATCCATTTTAAATCAGTTTTATAATTTTTTTAGGGAAAAAAGTCCTTTATTCTGTCCTTACGTTTAGATATTACGCAAAAACATCGTTAAATTGCATGCGATACTGGTGGATATTTTCGTTGAAATATGAGACCCTAAATTTATCGCGATTACAATACTTCCTTTTTACTTCCTACAAGGAAGTAAAAAGAGGAGTCAGTCTCTTCAGAGCTCCGTAGTAATCATTCGAATCATTTGAGCGAATCTCCGCTAATATTCATAGCTCTGTGCTAGGACACTTTCACGGTAAACGGTATAATACGTAAGAACCGGGGTTTTTGTAGCTACATTTTAAAAAAATTTTATTATTCATAGCTGAGAGGTTAAGACAACTAACAGCTGAATGTAATAGCCAACAATAGCTGATAGCGGACCATTAATAACTAAGTGGAGACTGATAAACAAATACGGATTCAAATCCGGCAGATGGGCTTATTGCTTTGGCATTTTCGTGGTTCTTAACAAATGTAACATAAATATGAGGTGGTTTCCATCAAAAAATCTAAGAAGAGAGTTTTTTTCTTATGCAAGAGGAGGAATGTCCATCCTACCAAAGATGAGGGGTATTTCCATGAAGACAACATCCTTACGATTTGGCAAATAAGCTTCTAGTGCTTGGCCTTATTCAATCAAACAATATCTCATTTTCATTTTATGAATGGGAAAAACTTGACTGACTCTTCTGCAGATGAGAACCGAATTTGCAACATATTAGGAGCAATCTTCAAATTTACAGTTACATTTTTTTATTTTGATGGAATACACCAAACATTAATGAACTGCACGTTTTTGGAGCCAATAATTTAAATTCCTTGGCAGCTTGTAAAAATTTATTTTACCAAAAGAAGCAATTTACAGTATTGGAACTTTCAGCAAAAGTGCTCGTACAACGTTTCTCAACAATATTTTCAATTTCTTAATATGAACACAACAGTAGTTACCACTTTAAATTGTTAAGAATGTTAAACACAGCGCAATACAAAATGCCTCTAAAGAGCAAAGCTCGCATGGAGATATCTGAAGACTCCGAAGTCAACTCTGAACTAAAAGCTGAGAACCGAAGCTCTCTCCAGTCTTCTACAATTCTCCATCACCTGTGGAGGAATTTCCAGCATCTTCCATTTCTCTAAATTACTGAAGGGCATATACAATTAGAGTTACATTTAAAGGCCGGATACTACAACAGTTACGCATAGGGATCAATTGCTCTTATTCAATTAAAATACCAGTTACATACAAAGACCGAACAAAAATATCGCCAAGTTTGGTGACTGTTGGCGATTTCGCGCCAAATTTGGGAACAAAAATCAGTCTCTAAAGCCATAACCACTCGCCAATTTAGTGAGATAGCGTTTATTTCAATGTTAAATGAGCTTGCACCCTTAATCGTATTTTCTGGTAGAGTTTCGTTCTCTTCAGACGTTTCATGTTACATTATACAAAATTCGTTATATTATCATTATAACAGTGTTGAGTACTAAAACGCAGAGGGTGAGTTATAAACTATGCATAAACTTTTGTCCTTATCCAGATCAAAAGCAATTTTGTCAGTATGCTTTTTATGTGTGACCTTTGTTTGGTAATTGATTTCATTTTCTTCGCAGCGTTAGCCGATTTAATAACGTCTTTGCTTTTCAGAATCGTCGTTCTTGGCATATGGTATACAATACTAAGTCCCGGGTACACATACCATCTTCCTACTTTTCAGAGCAGGGAGGAGAAACCACCCACACCAAGAATCTCTGTTTTCCCCTCCTTGGCGATCTTAGCGATTTTCTTCGTTGCTTGTTTGTTCTCATTAGATTTCTTAAAATCTATTGTTAAATAATTTACAAAAACAATTACGAGAAAAGCACAATAACACACACACACACACATACACACACGCACATTTACACCCACACACACACGCGCACACGCACACGCGCGCGCACACACACAAAAAAAAATAAAAATCTAAAAGCTTTTAGATTTTACGTTATGACCGAAGGGGCGATTTTTTAACGTTTTGTCTGTCACCTTTATTGATTAAATATCATGTTCAACAAGCTGCTTGTATAAAAAAAGGAAACACTTGGATTATCAACTTGCGGTTTTCTCGAACAGAATTCCGAAAGGGTTGGGCACAGTCGCACTTTCATCTATAAGACGCCCAAAAAGTTTGGCCAAGAACAGGAGCAATCATTTGCCTCTTACCCATGACGAATCTCTAGACCTGATCTTAATATATTTCAGATCAAAACATTAAGTTACAAAAAAATCTGAAATCTTTCAGATTTTACATTCCGCCCAATGGGGCTTTTTTTTAACGTTTCGTGTGTTACCTTTGTTTATTAAATATCATGTTCTTCGTACTTAAATCACAAAATTTAATTCAACAGCAATATCGCAAAATAATTTTAAGAGGAACATATCTTCAGAATTTACGATACACAATCTCGCGCTGGAGATAAAAATGTTTTTTTTCTCTTTCCGTACAGTGTTTCTATTGCTCTCTTTGAAATCGCTCAATTTGTTAATCAACACATTTTTAATGTCTGATAAAATATGAAATAAATAATAAAACAAATTCCAAATTCCAAATTAAAGCATTCAGATGTCCATATTCGGGGGAGGATTACGCTATTCAAAATTGGATGGCTCTACTTACCGTTGTCTTATCACAATGCGAGAAACATACATACATTTATGCATTTTCATTTTCTTTGAATATAACACAGGGTTATAATATTTGGTGGCAACAGTTTGAAAAAGCGAATCAACGCAGAAAGTGAATCAGCGCAAAATGCCAAAACGAAGTTAACAGCCCTTTTCGGCTAAAAACACGTGAAATCACGTGTCAAACTGCAGGTTATTTACTCTATTGTAGTAACAAGGCTTACGGTTGCTTATAAGCAGTTGTAATATTGTCTCGAATGGCGTAAATAAGAGTAGTTTAGGAGTCGGGACTCATCGAGATAGAGTTGTATTCTAAATAAATACCGTGTATCAAACAAAACGTTTCGCGGCCGAAGAGAATGGTTGTGAAGTTGTGCATATTTTCAAGCGGAACTATACCGAAGCACCATCATATTCTAAAAAGGTATACTACTTGATTCGGTACTTAATCCGAACTATGGATCTATCACCAGCTGTTTAAGTTATTACGTAATAATTTTTAAGTTTCGGGATAAAGGAGTGAACATATTATGTATATAATTTAATTATTTCTGTGCATTCCAGAATAATGTATGAGGTGGTGTAAATTAAAAGTATTTCCGAGTCATTTCCTCCGGGCACAATTTGACTAAGATCAGTTTTATTCAACTCAAAACACTTTTTTTATTTAAAGTATGAAATTAAGAAGTTTTATAACAAAGCATTTTTTCTGTAGAAAGTAAAATTAACGCTTATATTCACATATGTATAATTTTAGGTTATAAAGGGCACAAATAGTGGCCCACTGTTTAAGGCCATTGAATACTGGGAATTCGATCTGGGTTTGATCTCCGGCGAACAGACTGGCTGTATGGCGATTTTCTTCAATCGCTATAACGTCAATATGAGCCAGTTTCTCTTAGAAAGTAATTTTTCCTTTCAAGCATATAACACTCCCGTGCTTTGTCATATTCAGAGTAACCTAACCTAACCTGGATAATAAAGATGTTCTAAAGGAATTAAAATCGCAGAAAAAGTAAACCGTAATAAACTTTATACTGATGTAGAAATTTACAGAATATTATTAGTCATTTTAGCACAAATACTAAAACGGGTTTTTTACATAGCTATAAAACTTTGGCGATAATTTCAATGCGCAGATTTCATCACATTTACCCTGGTTAAATTTTCACGTGTACTAAAGTTTCACAAGTGGCGCGTTCATTATTAAAGGTAAAATGTTCTTACAAAATAGCAGTATTGTATGCACAATAAAATTTCGCTTAACCGGAGTCGATAGAGCAGTAAACGCACTAGAAGGCTGATATGTGACGATCTATCCGTTCAGTCTGTAGACTGGATTAATTATAGGTATACGTGTCTAGGGTGTAGGAAAGAGGGGGAAAGGGCCATCTGGTTAATGTTTCACCGTCCTCCGAATCCATCAAGCAGTCAAGTCACCAAGGGATTTAGCAGAGTTTCCTATACTGGGTAATACCTCCAGCTGGGAATGTCTGAAATATCCAAGATGGTGTTCGTCATCAAGCGCCGAACAGGATGGTTTTTGATTTCGAAAGAGTAATATTATGGGAGTAATGTTAGCGTAATATTGGAATAATAACAGTATTATTAACTATTAAATATACTATAGGGCGATAATATTTGGTGGCAACAAGTTGAAAAGTGATTCAGACTTTTATAGTGCTTGAACGCATAATCACGTTTGGAAACTAATAGCCCTTCTGGGCTAATAACTAGCTGATTAAACCCTACAAGTTTACAGAATCATTCCCGAACTCTATGTGCGGTTTTGACATTTTTATGAAAGCGATTTGTTTCACATTTTGTTTTCGTATAAGTGAAGTAAAATGAAATTTAATAATGACTGTGTTATTAAACGCAAGCTATTGTAATATTCATATGTGAAGATAAGGTTAAACAATATTAGCTTTTGTTTACGTAGTTATAGAAATAACGCGAGGGCTATCTGTTTAAAGGCAGGCATGCCTTTATGGAGAATTTTCTAAGGAAAACTGGCTCGTATCCACATTACTCGTTCAAAGAACCACAAAAACGCGCACTCATTTAGTCCATTCGCTTGGAATCGAACCCTGAAATGTGTAAAGAAGATAAACGAGAAAGTAAAGATAAATAACGTTATTTGGCATTCAGTTATAAGTCCTAGCCAGGATGTAAATGAGTATTTAAACAAGGGTTTTGAATGTTTAAATAAAGAGCTTTTGGCAGCAGCTCTTGCAGCTTTACTTTTTAGCTCTCAGCTTTGAAGATAATATTTTGGCATTAGCCCATTTGATAACCAACGTTAAAATGCGCTATTTACGTTAGGCCAAATATATGTAGTCTCATATTACGATCTCTTTGTAAATTGTAAATTCAGCTTTATGTTATTTCACTACTGAAAAGTAGAGGAATTTTGAATGAAAGCCCAATTTGTGCTTTCTCTTCAAACCAAGCTTAAACAGAAATATTTATTTAAAATATTCATAAGTCTTTGTTGTACATTTCAGACGTTGCGATGTCTTGCTTGACGGTCTAATAGGGTCTGAAGAACTTTGAGTTAATACTACACAGTTAAGGAAACCCTATACAATTTTATTTAAATCTAAGAGCTTTCAGCGGTTGTCTGTTATAGCAGACAACCGCTGGAAATAATTGAAAGACAAGTACCGCAAATAGAAAGGAATACCAATGGATTTTTGATACCTTTATGGTAACTAAGAAAGAATGTCTTCCATAATAATAAAAAGAAAAAATTGATGAAAAGAAATAAAGCAAGTACTGTCATCTGAAGATGAAAAATAGAGAAGAGCTTTGCCGTAATGATATAAATAGCTGATTTATTTATAGATTAGTGGGAAATACGGGTTAGAGTTAAATTCATGTGGAATTAAATTCGGAGATCTTGGAGAAAATTTTACGGACTCATTTTTTGGATGAATTCATCCGAAGCCAAATGGAATGTTTGATTTTAGATTGATTTGGTTTATGTTATTACAGCAAAGTCTTGAGGGCTATCTGCCTTAGGAAAGGGATGCTTTCTTGGAGGACTTTCTAAGGGATGCTGACTCGTATACACGTTACACATGGGAAAAACTACGAAAAAGCCCATGCAGACAGCCAGTTCGTGGGTTTCGAAAATCGGAACGAACTACCAGTGACTTTACCACTCGGCCGCTGGTGGGCCTCTATGCTTTTAGACGAACAATATTTAGCAATAGATGATATATTATTTCCTATTCCGGAACATACGATTCCTGTTAATCGCAAAGCATTCTTTTAAAACGCGTTTACTTTAACCAACACATATCAGCTGCACTGGCAAAGATTGCTGCAAATTTCCTAAGTATTCACGTGAAGAACAGAATATTTAAGAACCGAATTGTGAACTTTACAGATAGAAAAAAAAATGACAAGTAAAAAAACCCATGTAAAATACGTGCAAGGTATTAAATGGCGTTATGTTTTTATGTTCAGTTTTATTTGGCGTGTCAAATTTTTGTAGGATAATTAAGATATACAGAAACAAATTTCTGTAACATCTTCCTACGTTATTTGATAGAATTTGAAACGTAGTTATTACGCGTCCACCTATTTCATTAAATATTTCTAAAATAAACTTTTATTTGCTAAGCCGTTAATAACAGCTCATTACGCCTACACAGCGAGAGAAAAATATTTCACCAGATATCTCCAACGTCCAAAGTTTGATGATAGTGGATTTGCTTATCACTGCTGTAATGACGATCACTTTAAAATGTTTAGTGAGAATGAGGAAATAAAAGTTAGTAAGAGCAGGGAGCTATTTGTATTGAAAAGTAAATGATACTTTTAATATACCACATACGATGTTATTCGTAAACAAGCGTAGGCGTTGGTTTTAATGCATTTAGTGCTGGGTTTTTTAATTTTTATTATACAAAATCTTCTGGAATGAATTTTAGGATTTCATTAAATGTATAGGATGTGTAATTTATTGAAACTTTTTTAGTTGACAGAGCATACGAGGTCTAACTGCTTAAAGTGAGAGGCCTTCGTGGAAATCTGCTGGTATTTGAGTTTGACATAGGAAAACCATGAAAACTAATCTTGCAGCCAACGTGTTCACCTGGACTGAACTACCAATATTCAGTGTTCTTAACTAATCGGCCAGTACGGAGATCTTTTTATTTAATTCAGCTACTCAAACAATTATGTGAATATGAACATGGCCTCATTGTGATGAACCATGTTTCATGAATATATAGTACAAATCTCTAAATAAGCTACATCTGAAGCTCTAAAAATCCTTGCGTGACTCAAGAACGCATTCGAAATCCTTCGATGGTCAGTGTCTGGTGTCATTTAATGAGTATATAAGGGATTTCTCCCGGATTCTTGGCATGCCTTCGTGGTCTAGTGGTCAGCATGCTCAGGGTATTCGAGAGGTCCGTGGTTCGAGTCCCGGCGAGGGCATTGCTCATTTTTCCCATTCCATGCTTTCAAGAAATACCTAATATCTCTACAGTGGCGACCGAACTGAAAAAGGTGGTGGATAATGATTCTCCACAACTAGGAATTGGGGATTGTGTCTTCTAATCTCCAGTCTCCCTTTAAAAGTAGGAATATATAAGATATTTCTCCCGCCTTTTTGTCATGCCTTCGTGGTGTAGTGGTCAGCATGCTCGGCGCGTATTTGAGAGGTCCCTGGTTCGAGCCCCGGAGAGGGGATTATTCATTTTTCACATCTCCTGCTTTCAAAAAATATCTAATGTCTCTACAAGTAATAAGACTACTTGATGCTTGGTATATTTTTTTAAAATTTATATCAGTTTGCCTGTGTACTTGGACATGCTACAGATCGTTTTTGTTTCTTCACAGGGAACAAATTAGAGAGGCGAAGGCTTGCAGATCTTTCGAAAAGCTGATACACCGCCTTGTTTTACAGATTATGAGCTAGGCGAGTTGAACTGTTCATTTGCAAAACTGTCCATTTGCATAAATAGACATATCCAGTGCTCGCAAGATGTTCTATCTTAGCCCATCATATTCTTTGTCAGGGACGTGGTCAAACATTAAATGTTAAAAAATAATGACCTTGACCATGTCACAGAAAGAGTCATACAAGAAACTGCAAAATTGCAAGCATTACATCAGACATTCTCAGCAAAGTAGAGATCAAAACTAAACATCGTTTTGATTAACAAACTCATTGCAAGGTTGTACAGATAAAACATTTTTATCTCCAGCGCGCGAGACATTGTATCGAAAATTCTAAAGATATGCTCATTTTAAAATTATTATGCGATATTGCTCTTGAAATGAATTTTATGGTTTAAGTGCAGAGAACATGATATTTACATTTTGAGTAGAAGTTCAAATCTACATGTATCTGAAATCATATGGACATACAGTGCCATATTGTGCCAAATGTTATGGTTTTTAAAACGCTCCAGGACACCGGCAGAAATGTGTGACGGCCGGGGGTGAACGAGAAAACGCTTCGGCACGCCAACTTGTCGGCTGGGAAATGAGTCGTTTCTTGCTGGCACATATACGTGACAGTCAACGCGAAAGGGTGAAAGGAAATTAAACAAGGAAGAAGTATTTAAATTATATTGCACAGAATTTTGGCATGGTTATTAGGTTTACATGTGAAGCACATTTTTTAATTAGAGTAGAGTAGTTGGGCAAATTTCAGTAGCTGGAGGTTATATAAAAGATTGCGATAGAAACATTTTTTATTAATTTTACCAATAATTGTAAACGCTAATAAGGTTTCTCAAACATAACTATATATAGTCCAAATTTTATTTAAATGGTTCATTTTTTACGCTGTTCAATAACGAACACTGTAAAGCTATTTATCTGCACCTTTGATTATAGTAGGGAACAATAATAAATTCTTTTCGATGGCTCACTTATTTACACTGTCCAATAATAAAAAGTAAAGAGCTATTTATTTTAATTCAAATAGAGAAGATAAATGAGTACCCACACGATCCGGAATGGAGATTTATTCTAGAACTCAGACGTGACTTAAAGAAATAAAGGCAATAAGTTCTTCGAGTTTTAATTGAGAAATAAAAAAAATTGTTATTTTCATTTCAAAATTTCGAATTATAAATTTATAAATGGCAGCGATACATACGAAAAATGATTTTATCAAAATTTATTGCATTTTATTTGATTTGTAAGAATAATAAAGCTAAAATATTTTGAACTCAATGCAAACGAAAAACGAAACTGAATGCAATATTTTACAGTCCCTTAAAAATGATTATCTTTTATAAATTATTCAGCAATCTATCTTTTACATATTTACATAGATTTAAGCGTAAACAAACAAAAAGCGCAAAAAAACGTTAATAGTTCTTTTGTAGATTGCCCCTGCTTATTTGCTTTCAGATCTAATACCAAGGAATCGTATAAAATGTTATCTACCAAAAAGGGAAATGTCGTCTGCCAGAGAAAAAATGAAATAAAGTGAAAGACTGATTCGGTAAGCCTAACGTGCCGGAAAATTAAAGTGTAACTCCTGGCTCTTCTTTCGCTTTTTACACGTCGCTTAGATTGTTGTCTGGAAAACTACAACAACGGATCGCAATTCAGAAAGCGGTCGTCGTATTTTTTGCAAGTACTAGGGAAAAAGTAACTGGAATAAAATTTGTTTTACCCCGCAAATTTTTCCCCATTGCGAAATGTTCTTTTTATCTCTAGCGCAGATTTCACGAGAACACGTGTAAGAGATGGATTTGATAGCAGATTTTGATTAAGAATTGATTTGATTGCTTTATTTGGTATATAAGAGCTTTTGGGATATAAAAATTGTTGGAAAAAGAAACACACACACACACACACACACACACACACACACACACACACACACACACACACACACACACACACACACACACACACACACACACACACACACACACCATCATTAATCAACTTTTGTTGAGAAAATTACCATTGCTGTTCAAAAGAAGTACATCAAAATAGATATTAAGTGCCTCACAAAATGATAGGTTAGTATTTTTTAAATAATAGGAGAAAAGCTTTAAAATAAAATAATAAAAAGTATTTTCCCTTTGAATACAATTTTTTTAGCTCTCTCTTTGTACTAAATAGATTTAAAAAAATTAAGTGGTAAATACAAAAAATCTGAAATGGAATAAAAAGATACCACAAAATTAATCGGACATTTTCATAATTTCCAATTAAAATTGTTTGCAATAAATAAAAAACGAAATTTTATGAAATTTGTTTGGATAAAGAAGCTAGACAAAAATTTAAAAACCGTTTGCTTTTTATTCGAATTTCCCTTTTAGAAAATATTCGTTATTTTAATGTTTTCCTGTAATGCCTCTGTCAGTTAGAAACCATCAGAATAATTACTGGTTTGAGTCAAAAGAAAGAGAAACCTATTAGAAAAAATGCCTATTTACATAATTTAAGTAATTCTACAGTTTTTGATATTACTAAGCTTTATATAAAAGAGAATCACATTCAAAATAAAGGAAGCCCTAGAAGACCCTCTACGTTGTCTGATGGAATGAAACACTTTATTCTGAGGAATAATAAAAAGAGTCCAAGTCTGAGTGCTCTTAAACTTGCGAAACTTCGTAAATTATATGGAAAATGTATAAATCCAGACATTCAAGAAGAGTAATGCAATCTGTAGGACATCATGAGCGAGTAGCAAGAAGTAAATTTTATGTCAGTTAAAATAGAATCAAAAACTTCGACTGGCTTTCGCAAAATCGATAAAACAAAAGACACCCGACTACTGGAAAAAAGTTTTGTTTGCTGATGAAAGCAAATTTAACATCTTTTTTTTTCAGCTCAGACGGACGAGTGCTGGTGTGGAGAAAACCCAAAGAGTTTGGGAAGCAAAACTTAGTAACAAGTATTAAACACGGCAGAGGAAGAGTTATGGTAAGGGAATCTATAGAACATTCTGGTGTTGGTAATATAGAGTTTATAAATGGTATTATGGATCAGTATAAGTATCTTGACATCTTGAAGCGAAATTTGGCATCGTCAGCACAAAAACGTAATATAAAAGTAGTTTTAAATTCTACCAGGACATTGATCCGAAGCATACTGCGAACAATGTTAGATTCTGGCTGATATATAAGTGTTCAGAAGTAATCAAGCCATCATCCCAATCGCCAGTTCAAGGTACCCGACCTCGTTCGAAGGGCGTTTTTTAAAATGTTCTTTATATTTATGAATTTATGTGATTTTTTAATGAATTGTACTCGAACTTAAAATTACTGCAAAAGTGATAAAAAGTCATTATTTTCAGAAATTTATGCAAAAAATTGAAAATTTTAGGTCAAAATTAATAAAAACATCAACCATCACTGACAAGAAAATATTGATGATAAAAATCTATGCGCTTGGCTTTATTTTATATATATTACCTAGAAGCATACATTAAACTACAATAATTTGAAAATATTGATTCACTAGTAATATATGGCCAAATGTGTCAGTCAACACTAAAAAGATTTTAAAATACACATGCTATTGAAGGAAAAATGCTGTAATTTAAATTCTATGGGGTCACGTTTTTAACGTCTTGTCTACATTATGTATAATAATGTGTAAAACATGTGTGCAAAATTTCAAATGATTCTATGATGAACTTTTAGAGTTATCATGGTTGTCAATAACATAAATCATAAAAAAAAAGAATCAAAAATCACATATAAAGTTTTGAGATTACTGTTATATGACATTATACACAAATATTCACTTAAAATGCTCTTGCCTTATACATCGGCCCTTCATGTTTTTCAACACAATCATTTTTTTGTTTTCGAAGGGCTTTAAGATTTTTCCTACGAATTTTGGCAAAGCTTGATGGACGGCTTCGAAAATCGTTAATTCTTGTTACATCTAAATTCTTATACCTTTGGACTGTAAAATATCCAGGAATCATTTTATGTGATTCAAATATTTTAATAATACCAGAAAAATCCATCATTAAATAGAATTGCACTGATATTAGCACCAAACATTAAACATTGTAACCCAACAAATGTGTTTTTAGCTAATAAATTGGAGCAGGAAATTTGTACACAAAATAGAAATATCGAAAGTTCAATGTAAACAAAACAATAAGTTTGAAACGTTGTTGCCAAACAAAAAATAGAAAATACATAATGAAAATGTACTGCCAGATTCTCCAAACATATCAAAGTACTTAAAATTATTTACTTTATAAATAACAAAGAAAAAAGTGGAAATTGCACGTTTAATTGCCCTTTAAGTTTCTGTGTGGCAGACAGTTACTTCCGGTTTGTCGTACCTCAGAAAAACTGGTATATCTCTACTTCTAATCAACATATTAAGAAAAGAAAAGCTATTTCTGATAGCTAAGAATGTGATCTTAAAAATAGTAAATTAAAAAAAGTGAGTTTTTTAGTCGAAATCGGCCTTTTAAACGCGGTTGGTTACCTTAATTCTCTTAATATTTGGCGGGAACTAGAATCAAAAATTCGAATATTATTCGAATAGACCATATCTTTGCGGCAATAATTGAAAGCTGTGATTCAAGAGGAGTAGCATAAAATAAGGCCAAAATTAACAACAACAACAACAAAAAAAAATTGTTGAGTCAATGCCTAAAATAAGTGATCAAGTATAAAGGTAACCCCACAAGATGCTAAGAAGCAAAAATAATGTAAGTTTCTGTCATTTTTGGCTGTTGCTAAAAGTGTCCGATTATTTTTGTGAGAATATGTTTCCTCCTTAAACAAACGATTCTGATTTTTGAATTTAATTTTAATCTTTCCGAAAATTTATCTTCTAAAGATGTTGAATTCAAAAAGATGTTGAATATATATATAATCAAAATAAAAGCCTTTATTTTTGTTTTAGTTTTTATGTTCATTAAAGAATGCAAAAATTCAAAGAGTCCGATCATTTTTGTGAGCAACTATACGTAATGCGGGAACCAACAGCAGTGACATTAAACCAGTGTTTTATTAAGTATTCTGTATAATTATGTAATACTAGCAAAAAAGAAGCATATAGTAGCTTTTAAATCATTCTGTTTCTTAGAAGACATTTACTGTTAAAATTTGAAAATCAAAATTCATAACCTAAAAATTTCAATTTGCAGTCTAATATTGCGAATAAACGTTTACGAATAAAAGTTTAAAAATGTTAATACGTAAATAAAAAAATTTAAATTGTGAAAAACAATATATAAATATTTCTCCATTTTCTTGCATAAAATGCACAGCTTATATAAATATATTAATTCCATATCTTGAGATTAAATCTTTACAACTGAATAATATTAAAACTCAACTCAAGAGAAATTTCAGTTTTGAAATCTCCGTTTCTATTTACATGACTTGTTTTAAACGTAAAAGCATAAAAACATAAAACTATCGAGCTATTAAATCTGTGAACAGATAATGATATTAATTATAAAAATATAATTACTGCTATGAATTATATAACAGTATTATCACATGTATTGGTTGACTGAGCAGAATCATTACGATTGTTGAACCAGGAAACACGAAAAATGCACAGTAACCTTGCCGGGAATCGAACTCTTTGTCATTCTCCTCGTATTTGATTTACGGATGCTAAGCGAGCTGGCGTATAAGACTTTTGTGAATTTCATTATGTGAAATATGGGTTTGTTACTCTCAAGCCCATCGTGAAGACATCCTTTCCTGAGCGCAGATAATTCTCGCGTGCGTTGCCATCTTTGACAAATTTCCCATTTGCAAAATAATATGACAAAAGTAAAGATTTTTTATCGTGAATAAACACTGAGAAAGAACTGCGCTTCTGATGACTAGTAAAAATAATGCATTACTCAAAAACCTACTTTATTCACTTTACTGTAAAATTTTTAAAATGAAATTCTTATCCACAATTTATATTTGATCGTTTTATTTTCCCCAAATACTTTATTAATATTTAAAAAATTTTTTTTGTCTCATTTGCTCCTTTTAACAATAATGTACGCAATTCGGCTCTTAAATATTTAAGTTTTGACATATAATCACGGTATGTTTATAACATTCTTTGTCAACGACCTACATTGATAAAATACACGCAATTTAAAATTTCGCATCAAGGAATATGAATCATACTTTCGAAAACCAAAACAAATAAATCATCTGTTGCAGGGTATTGTTGGTCTGCAAAATGCAAACCAAGCGAAATCCTCCAAGGAGTTTCATCAGTTGGTAAATTAAATTTAAGATTTCCATGCCCATAAGAATCTCAGTACATTAGTCAATGACTTCAGTTCACTTTTGCCCCAACTATATAAAAAATCAGCTCTCAAACAGATTTCACTTTTGATGATCAAGATAGTCTCACTTCCGTTATTTATTTCCGGTACCTTTCCATCTTTTACGCAGAAGATTATTTTAAAAAATCACCCAAACAGATAATAGTATTTTTTCTTCTGGATTATTACATCGAATAAAGAATAATATTGAAACTATTAAAATGTTTTTGTGTTTAATGTTCATTCTTTAATAAATTTTTAGTTTGGCATGTTCGCCTTCATTTTTATGTTTATCTTTTTCAGAAGCAAAATTTTCCTTGAGCATATTCATATCGTATGAATATAAACTTATCTGCGCTGAAATGACAAGTAAAAGCATCATGAATTTTCTCTTGGTTCACAATCAGAGTAGTACGGAGCAAGACTAGCAGCTAATAAGCGATTGTTTTAAGTTCAGATTTAATTAGTAGTTAAATAAAGGTGATTGTGGTTGAATTTTTTTCTTTTCCCCTCCAAAAAATATTAAAACGTTTAATATTTTTGCATTCTCCCCCCCAAAAAAATAGGACTATTTTATTATTATTATTATTATTTTTATTTTGTGCGTAATTTGTTTCTAGAAGAATTTTATTTATTTGGAATTGCAGATATTATGTTGTTTTGTGGTTCGGGTTTGATTTACCTATTAATCAGATTATATGTTTTGGTTTTTAGATTAAAATATTTGCTGAAATTCTTTTGTAATTTACAATATTTTCAGCTCATCAGCCGATAGAAATGAGAGAAAGTTTAGTACATCATAAATGATTAGTAAGTGTTCAAAACAACAACAACTAACACAAATGCTGGAATTGTAATTTGGCTTGTGTTATATTTCATTTAAAATACAAATCCAGCAATTTTAAAAATCTGTGTCACGATCCCTATGAAAAGAACACCATACCGCAGACTCTGCTTCCAAAATGCTGTGATTATGTAATTTCGGAAATTTACGACATTGGACAGGATTAGTAAAAATTCGTGTTCTTTCGTGAAGCAAAATATTCTCACTGAGTTACTCCAGAACTCAAAGCTGAGCCGAATCGAGTTAAACTGGCATGTAATCTTATAGCCGGTCGTGGCTAGTATTAAGGGGTTATTATTATTTTTAGAGAAATCTTTCAAAACATTTGTACGCAAATTAGTTTAATTTATAGAACATTCTAATATGCTACCAAAACTAACGACAGGTTTAGCCGCAGGAGTTCAATATATTTTAATTTAAAAGGCGATTTCTTATGTTAAAATGAAGTTACTTATAATATCCTAATGCATCACCACCTGGAAGTTTAGATAACAACGTCGTAAAACAATTATACAACCTAAAACTACGATTACTGATATGTTAAAAGTACTATTGTATAAAGGATTACATTTTTTGAAGTAGGAAGCAAAACCTCATTTGCTCCCTCATCGGGATTCAAACCATGGAACTTTCAGTCGCAAGCTGTCATTTTATCACTTATACCAGAGAGAACAAGAAGAATACGATGGTTCCTTACATTCCTTCTTAGAAGGCGGCAGGGAGAGGTACGACTAATAATCGACATCCGGGGAATGAGCTTTTGTCCACTATATTTACTATTATTTGGGCCAAATAATACAGACAGTTACAGTCATGATAGGTGCAATAGTTAGCAATGCTGCTGCAACATCTGTGAGCCCAGGTTCAAACCCCGGAGAAGTATGAATGTTTGTAACTGTTTATTCGTCAGGAGGCATTTAAAATGCTGCTGAGCCGAAAGCCCTGTCATGTGGTTTTGTAGTACGAGGATCCGAGGATCCGATGAATCCGAGAGAGGTGGGAGATCCTCCGATTCATCATCTGGGGTGCTCTCCGTCAATACTGAGGCGGAGTACGACTAATGATGAAATTCTACTGCTTTGCCCATTTCTACCTTTACCTGTAGAGAAACTTCATTTTTTTTTGGCCGGAAACTTAAAAAAAATTAATTGTATCCTTGCTGCGATGCAATAATTCCTTAGAATTCAAGGTAATAAATAAATACATATTGATTTTGAATTTGAAAGCTGCAAATCAAATATAAGAATAAAAATATGTGTGCATAAAACCCAAAAATGTATTTGCATAATTTACAGCACTATTCACTGCTTTGATTATTCACTGGATTCATGTTTTTTAACAAATACAATTATTCTATTTTCCCATGCCTTTGATTTCAACCGAATACCGTTCAAATTTATGCACGCTCCCTGTCCAAAATCTATTTGAATTGCACTTTCTGGTTTAGGAGCAATCTCCTGCACTGCAAGGAAGGAGGAAAACAGTTCAAGTGGGGGTGGAGAGAAACTTTTCGATAACGCATCAGTCCTGGTTATTGCCTTCTCGCGAGGAACTCTTCAGAAACATCAGCAGTTCGTAGGTCGACAATAAGCAGTATTTTTCTTGGCAAAGCTGCATAGTCAATTACAATGTGGGAATTACCATTTAAGGAATATATGACTACTAAAACTAGTAAACTGGGAGTATTTCTGACTTTGGGAAATTCATATTTTAATATTGCTGATGGGTTTGGTTCGTTGTCCAGGAAACTGCAATTTTCGACGTCGTCGGCAAAGTAAATGTTTAAATTTGACTTTAGATTGATTTCAGTTTAGATTGCTTAACTCTGCGTTCGAAATAGTTTTGTTGAATGGTAAGGTTAGAATTTAGAATGGAAGATATTTAAAGATTCTGTGAAATATTTACATACGCTTAAGGCTGCAGAATTAAAGGATTTTGCTGACATAAATCTTCTGGAAACACATTTTTCTATTTTTAAATCTTATACAAGTATATCATATTAATTTCCAATTAGAATATATTTTCCTATAGGAACATAATACCCCCAAATGCATTTTCAGATTTTCTAATGGATTTTTCGAAGAATGGGTATTTCTACAAATTTCATTCTATAGACATCAGGTTTTCTTGAAGCAGGAGACGTGACAAACGAGAAATGCCCTCGCCGGTGCTCAAACCTGGACCTCTGGAATACGCGCCGAGTGTGCTACCGTTATAACACGAAGGCATGCTGAAAGGAGGGAGAAAATACCTTATAACATGTCAAAATCTTTAACAGCAAAATTGATAACCTCAAGTGCTGTATAAACTGCAATACTCATATCCTCTTCTACAGTAGAAAGAACAGCGTTTTCTATTGAAATTATTTATATGTTGTTATTATTATTATTATTAGCCCAAATAGGCTACTAGTGTCGAAACATGATTTTGCGATGATTCACTTTAATTGTCATCCACTGCAAATGCGTTGTTTTATTTTTCATTCGAGTCCGTTTCCATTCGGCAATATATAATATATTTATTTTACGAATAAGTATAAATTTATTAGTATTAGTATTATTAGCATTATTAGTACTATTAATATTAGTATTAGTATCATTAGTATCATTTGTATTATTAGTACTATTATTATAATTATTAGTATCATTAGTATTAGCATAAGTATTATAATTATTAGTACATAAGTATTATATAATTATTAGCATTATTATTAGTAGTATCAGAATAAATATTATTAGTACTAGTATTATAATTATTAGCATTTAATATTAGTAGCAGTACTATTAGTATTATTAAGTATTATTATTAATAGAGTATAATAATACTTAATAATACTAATAGTACTGTATACTTAATAATTGTAATACTACTAGAGTAGTATTATAATTATTATGTATTATTATTAGTAGTAGTATCAGTAGTATTATTAGTATTATTGCAGAACGTTACATTCCTTTTTCCTGTTTGCTAGCATTGCTATTGCTTGAATTCCACTTTTATGTTTTTCCGTTATTGAGCCTTGGTATTATTTCTGTTTGTGTTATAAATTTTGCTTTTAGTATTATTAATATATGTTTTTACATTATTTGTTCACACTTTTATTTTGCTTTAGTTTTAATAGTCTAAAATTATTTTTTTCTCTTTTTAAGAGTTTAAATTAGTTTTCGTCCGTTATTAGTTTTATTTTATTTTGATTTCTTTTGTATTCCATACTTCTTCCTATAAAAAAGTTCTCTCTGTTAACTTTTCCAAATTTCGGCGATATTCAGTTTTAAATATGTGTTGGTTTTATAAAACAAAAATAAATGAACAAACCTTTGGCATAGAAGGCCGATAGATGAAAACGAAGTACATCTAATTGCAATTAATATAGTATTTCCCTTTTCTTCTTCCAGTATTAATTTAGCCATTTTGCTTTAATGCTGTATATTTCCCATTTGTTGTAATGTTGCAATTTCATTATTTTCATTCTGACGCTTTATACATACTTTTATATACTGGATTTATACAACTTTAAGGCTTTGTTATGTTTCTGTTAGTACATGATATCGTGCCCTGTCAAATAAAATTCGTAATCCTTATGTCTCGAAATGGGAGGATGTAGAGAGTTCTTAGTAAATGTTGTCTTTGTGCGAAACGTAAGATCTTAGAGTTACCACGTGCCTTTACTCAGAATGTTTAACATCCGGAAAAGCATAAGATTCTTAAATTATATTTCCCATTTATCCTTTTGTCATTCATTTAAAAACTAAGCGAATTAAAGGTAGTGCAAATTCTTCATAGTTTAAATGCTTATTTTCCCTTTTGCAAGTAGTTTTTTATTGCTATAAATTAAAACGAATTTAATTCAAAAACATCCAACTGCTAACTTTAATTAAGATTTGCAGCTTTGTTGTAATTAAGAAAAGGTCTTTTAACACCGTATCTTATGCAAATGGTAGAGAAATCTTTTAAATGCTTATATTTATGATGTTTTACATTTTTATAGTTTCCAAAAGTCTGGTTAACAACAGGTTGTTAACCAAATTTTGATTTTGAAATTTTTAAATATTGTTAGGCTTTTAAATTTTTTATTTTTTAAAATTTAAATTATTATTTTTTTGTTTTCTTGAATGGTTAATTTTAATCTAGAGACTTCGTGTTTATTCATGTTTCCTGACTTCATGTTTATTCGAGTACTTTATGAATTTCATTACGGTGGAGGATTTTAAAATAAAAAATATAGTTTTCTTTAAAATATTTAAATTTTCTTTAGTAAGATTCAAAATAAGATCTTATCAAATTATGTAGGCTATTTAAACAAATGCCTATAAAATTGATTATATTGCACAAAAAAAACCACTTATTTGTTTTGGTTTTTAAAATATAACTTTTACTACTTTTATACCATGATTTGGTTTACAATAAATAAGTTTTTTCTCATTTAATTGCGTAGAACATGATTTCTGTACTGAATTATTCTGGACGTACAGGAATTTAATATTTTTTTGTATATGTTATGTTTTGAAACAAAATTTATTTGCTTGAATTATGTTTATTTCAGGCCTTTTCAGCCGTACAAAGTAAATGTTTTCCAACTGTTAATATCTTGATATTTCTAGTAACTAATTATTGAAAAATATTTATATCTTCAGTTGACACAAATCTAATATACTAACGTGTTTTTTATCAGATATTTAAAAGTCAACTCACGGAACTAAACAAAAATGAGATTAAGTGTAATATATACGCTACTCGACGTTAGTCAGTTAAAAAAAATTCATTTTTAATAACAGATATGTTTTATAACTGTTTGAGGTAAAATGACTATCAGCAATTGTATAGAATACAGAGGTTCAATAAGTCACATTACAGTATAAAAATGTATTTCATCAATTGATGATTAACATATAATCTATTAGTTTTACAAGTGAATTTGGAAACTTGAGGGAAACTTATACACAAACTTAGCATTTTACATAAAGAAATAGTTTTGTGATGGTTAGATTATTTGAACACGGCAAAGCGCACCAAGGCTATTTGCCTAAAGGAAGGGATATCTTCGTTAAGAATTTTCCGAGAACTGAATCAATTTCCTGTTACACTTAGGAAAAACCAGCAACCAATCACACAGCCAGCCTATCTGCCTGGGTTCGAATCCCAAGTCGAGCCATTGTCTTCTATATATTTAGGAGGCAATGGTCGAGATCATAATATTTACCTGCTTTAAGAACTCGCCACCGGTGGGGACATAATTTTATGCAATAATTATAAGTAAACAAACACTTTTATGAAAACAAAAACGTGTTTTAGTATATATAAGAGTATTACTAAAAGAACTCATAATTGAAGTAAGTAAATAAATTTCACTTAATGAATTACTGTGTAAGAAATTTTATAAGATTTCTATTAAAGGTATTTGGATTTAAAACGATTCGCAAAGAGCCCAGTTTATCAATGATTGGAATTTTATCTGATAAAATATAAATGTAAGATCAAACATGATTTCCTTGCATGGATTTCGAGTCACTTTTGTGCATGATATCAGATATTACAAACGCAGCTTCCTATTCAACAGAGTTTTCGCTTATAAATTTAATCGAAAACAATTACATTTTTAATTGCTCTCAATTTGTCACTTAAAATTTTCTGCATAAACTTTCTTTTACTTTCGTTGCAAGAAAAGCTCGATTTGGATTATAAAGGAGGAATACAGGTTCTACTTTTAAAAATGAGCCACCCAGACGGCATAGTGGTTAAGGGAGCTTCTTGCGGTATCAACTGGTCCGGGTTCGGATCCCGGAGAAGGCATGGCTGTAATTTGTCGGTTCCTTCACAGGAGGTAATGGGGGCCTTCACTAGGGGCCTCCATATTAAAATGAACACCACTTCCGGCCTTAGTAGTAGCGAAAGCCTAAAAATGGCTAGTGCTCGCCGTAAAAAAAATACCTTTTAAAAGTTATTTTCTTTTGATGGGTTAATTACTACTGATGGGTATGTTTGACTTAACCAAGAAAATACGGAAATTTGAATAAAAGCAAACAGTGCTTCAATGATTTCGAATACGACGAGTTTCTCTGTTTAACGTATTTTTGATTCATTTCCATGGTAAAACTTAAATAAAAGAGCTGTAATTAATACTTTATGCCTATTTAACGAAATACCAAAGATTCACCAATATTCCCACTTTTCAACTTAAAATATTGAAAAATATAAACTATAGTTACTTGGCATTTTCTTGTTCAAAGAACTAACATTTAAATTACCGCCTAGCCCTTAAAATTTCAGTAAGTATTTTTATGTTTAAATGTACACTTGATATATTAATTTGCCTTTTGAGAAGCAGTAAACATTTAAAATGCCTTCGCCAGCTGGAATCTTTGGAAGAAAAATGTTGTTAAATTAATGATGAGGTATATACAAATATTCCATATGTGCTTGTCCGTAGAATTTGATAATTAACTACGTAAATTGCGTATAAAAGTAATATCCGTAGTTTACGTAAGTAAAATATATTATGCAAATTATCCAGGTATATTACGTTTTAGGTAAAATTGGTTTTATATATAAGTATGTATAAACATAATGTAGATGTCAAAGGTAATGTCGAATCATTTAATAAAAACTCTGATGTGTAAACCACGTGCTTCTTTGTAACGAATATTAAATTATGCGCATTGTGCACTTCATTTAAACTTATTGGATTGAATTAAATCTACTTTGTCGATAGCGCATAAACCACAATAGAATAAGTACACTCTTTAAAATCCACTATATTTGTTTACCATAGCGACAGTCTGTCGCTAGCTTAACAGCGTTATATCTCATTCATTTTATAATTCAGAATGCACAAAAACTATGCATATCATCTGAAGAATTATCTAATCGTTGCCACACCATCTATTCAAATGCTATAGCAAAACTAAAAAGATGTATAAAAGAAATTAAACAACAACAAAAAAGAAACAGTTTCTCACAGACGATTCAGTAATTATCATTCAATTAATTCAGTTCGTTCTTCGCGACAAGGTAAAAAGTACATAAAAAACTCAAAATATATGTATTAAAAATTAGGAAGTAAATCTTAAACATTTACTTCCTAGAATAAATTCCAGAATGGATGAAGCATGATTTAATTCGCAATAATAAAAGAAAGCATTATCTTTGTTGTTGCGAAGCTTAGTTTCTCTAGATTGGCAACAAATCCACTATTCTCCTAAGTTCCAAATGTAAACAAATATGGCCGTCATGAGAAAAATGATTAGGCTTAGCCACACATAAACAACTTTTAAATTGTTGATAATTTACAAATCTTGCATGCAGATTTACTAAAGGCATAAAAACCTTAAACGGAAGTTAAGAACAATATAATTCAATCATTTTTAAAACAAAAAATGCACAATTTACCAATACATAAGAATGAAAAAAGTGAGCTGTCTGAGCCGAGTAACAGAGTGCATATATATATATATATAAATTTATATATTTTTGATGGCGACATCTACATGTTGGCATGATGGCGACATCTACATATTAGGAGGTGCACATCTACATGTTATAGCAGTTCTATATACAAAACTGCAACGTTCTGAGGCTACTAGTTTTTGAGTCATGCGAGATACATTCATAGATACGCACGCACAGGTGCCACGAAAAAATCTCTTCAGAATCCTTTTTAATTCAGTTATATAATTTTTGTGGGAAAAAGAGTCCTTTATTCTGTCTTATGTATGGATATCACTCAAAAACATCTTTAAAAGTGCATTCGATACCTGTCAAAATGGATATTTTCGTTGAAATATGATACCCGAAATTTTTCGCGATTACAATACTTCATTTCTATTCATAGACGGAAGTAATTAGAGAACAGTTGAATCATCTAAAAGTTTTTCCAACCCAAATCTGAATTTAAAAAGTTCTCAACAGGTTCGAATCCAGAAATACGGGTTGTCTTCATAGGTTTTTTCCAAGATTAATGGTCTAGAAGGTTTGCTCTTCGGTGACATAACTGACTGTAGTCTGCACAAAAGCAATTATTCCCTACTCTCTTTGTGTCTGCGAATCTCCGACTTCTATACGTCAAGTGACTTATTCAACTTGAGCGTTGGAAAAATCCTAACCCTATTTGTCAATTGACTTTGAAATTTCCATGGTTTTCTCCATGTGTAAGGCGAATATGAGTGAGTTTCCTTCAGAAAGTCTATTCTGAAGACATCCCTCTGTTTAGCCAGATAGTTCTTGTGTGCTTTATCACACTCAAATAAGCTAACCTAATCCAACCTTAAAGGTTCTTTAATTTTTCGAGTTTTACACGTAAGAATAATAAGACAAAAAATTATTTAACGCATAGAGATTTTCTGGAAAACGTAATTTGATACCTGCATTTAATGGAAAAAAATCGAAAATACATGTTTTAAAAATACATTTATCCGTAGCATAAATATGCGAACGAAATTAACAAATGAAACAATTTACTACGACTCTTGAATGAGGTTTATTTTCTTGACATAATTTGAATAAAAAATATTTTGGTTAATATAATTGGTATCAATTCAAATTTTTGGTTAATTCAAAATCGTTTTAAAACAAAGCAAGTGTAGAAGCGGTATTATTTCAAGATATATAAATAGTACATTATGGAAATCTTAATTCTTACCAGAGAATTAAGAGTTTGTCTCTTAGTGCCTCAGCGAAGGGATATTAGTGATCCAAGTCTATTTTAATCGAAACAATCCCACTAATTATTTAAGAAAGCTTTTTCAAATGAACGTTTATAATAGAGATTATTCTTAAGTTTTGATTTAAAGCGTTTAATAGTTTTAAAATTAGGATCTGGAATATTCGTTAAAAGAACTAAAAAGTATTAGATTTCGAATCTTGATTCCTTTTAAAGTGTCATAGCAGTCGAGGAATCGAATGACCCTTCCGCAGTCAAAACACATTCAACTTTCTTTTATGTGAGGAAAAATTAATCGGGTTGCGACAGTGCATTTTTCGAAAAAATATCAAATTTGTTCGCTGCGAAAGGATGGGAAAATTATGTCACTAACGATCGGAATACAAATCATTCTAAAAAGGGGGGAAAAGGTGCGTGATATAGCGGTAGTGATAGCAAACGGTGTCGAAATATTTCAGAATTATTTTTATCTATATCAGTACGTAATTTAATTGAATATAATCTGGTGAACATAAACTTTGTTAAATCTTCGGTTAAAAATAAAGTAAAAAATCATAAAACTTAATTAAGTGTATGATGTTCAACTATTTAAATCTAAAGTTTCAGCTCAGAACTCCACGAACACTAATAAGCGAATAATCGCTTAAGTGTGAACAGAACACGTGAGACTTAAGGAGTGTTTAAAACCCTTTATTACTCAGTATATTTACAATCAGTTTCGTCTTGGAACTTAACATAAAGCCACCACTCGGGCTTGAACTTAAAATACTAATAATTTGAACTAAAATTAGCTTAACTAAAGCTCTTAAAGGATATAGCCGAAGCTATCAAAATCTAACTAGTTGGCCTCTAAGTATTAATTATGTCGGCGAAGCTTAGCAAGGGCCTAAGATATGCCGACCGTAATAACAGCTAAGAGAAACGTAGCCGCAAACGCGCGCTAGTCAGGAATCAAACTCTCTCTCGAAGTCGGTTAAGTCACGACTTACATAGTACTCATTCTCATTTGCATTATCTGCGTTTCTGAAATTACATTCTGGCAGGAAATTGTAAGCTGAAATTAGAATAAGATAGGAAAGATACAAAACTTAAAATAACTGTTAATTAACATAAGGTAAACCTTACAAGTGTATTAATCTTCTGTTTCCTACTGACATCTTTCGCGAATTACAAGACTAATATAACCAAAAGCATTATTCTTTTTGCTTTTAAGCGGGCCTTATTTTGAATGTTTATTTAATTATTTAACCCAATGAACTTGTTTTTTAAATTAAACTGATTAAAATGATTGGTAAAATTTTAGTCGTAATTTTTTTTAAAATTATAATGTGATTTTTTCCTCTTTCCTGTGCCATTTTAACTGTTGTTGGGTTTATTATAATTTTGACTTAATCCTGGACATAGTCCCTGGTGTTACCCAAGTTAATTGGGAAACTGCAGCTCATCCCTTTTGAATATACTCTTCTTTTTTCCCCAAATATTACCTTAACACGTCTATCACTAAAGACCCTCTTACAACACAAAGCTTAAAAGTTTTTGCTATCTTTCACTAAGAGTCGATATGTGCAATTTAAAGCTTGACACATCCCGAGTGCATTTGAATAGCTCCAACTCCATCTGGAAAGTGCAGGCCCTTCAGCAGTTGTCCTTAACTTCTGCACTTCATATCTTCTCGGTCTGGAAAATGCCTCTGAAAAGGGGTTGATGAGCTTTTGATAACGTGACAGTAGTGTTCCGCAGTGAAAGGATGGGTTGACGAACATAATGAGGCTCGCAATATCTGTCAGGATGGGACTTGCTGGTGGGGCCGTTCGCTTATTATTCTGCTAGGTGCGTGGAGATCACGATCACAGAAACGAGCTGCAGTAAGTGTTCAGAAAAGACAGTGAAAGATAGTATTTGAGACAGCTAAAACTTTACTTTCTCTGGTTGTTACGTGACTCATGAAGAATTATGCTGTTGAAAGTAAAAGTTTTTCTTTAGATAACTTCGACATTTTTTGAGAATTTTTTTAATGATGAATCTTTCTTCTTTTCACTAGTGCTTCTACATAACTCTGAGGGATTGTTTAAAAAATATCATTGATGCATTTAATATAACGTTACAAATTTGTTGATAAATTATAAGTATGAAATTTCTCAACCAACCCTTAAAATTTAATTTGAATAAAATATTCTATTTGGAAACAATAACTTGGCTGAAATGTGCGCTGATAAACTCATTATTATTATCTCTCAGTATTGTTTCCTAATATTAGCTTTTGTAACACGTATTGTATACTGAATCTGCTTATATTGTTTATTTTGTTTATATTAGAATTGGAAAAATTCCTTTTCTATGACATAAGAACAAGTATTTGATTCTAGCTGCAACATTAAAAGGTTCAAAGATTCAATAGCGAAGTTAATGTATTATGATAGCTTATCAAATTTTCTTTTAAATAACTTTCAGAAAGCATAACAAACGTAAAAAAATTGAAACTTGAGACTGTGTTAAAAATATAAGAAGTTATAGTGATTCGAAAGTGTTAAACGAAATTCAAACATTGTAAAATTTCGTCTAAAAATTACTTTCACGTTTGACAATTTTTTTGTCGACTTCGAACTATAAATCTTCAAATGAAATAAAATATTGTGCTGCACTGAGTTTCAAGAAATATTAAAAATAGACTTACATTTTCTAGAAAAATCAAAAAAATAAACCTGACCTTCGAAATACGGATCTTCGGTTTGCTAACTAGACGAGCAAAGCATTTACACCACCAGCGCATGCAAGAGGGAGTGGTATAATTTCTATACCATTATTAACTTTTAGACGTCTCTTGGCTCATTCGTACATTTTTATTTACTTCCTCCATTCACATAATTAAACAATTTGTACGTTAGATTATGCACATTTGCTTGAATATGTCTTATATACGTATTTATCTAGGTAAATATCGAAAATGTCTGATCAGGTATATCTGAATACATACTATAGTGCTGAAAATTAAAAGAAGTTTCGCATTTGGCCTATAATCTGCAGAACTGAAGGGAAGATTTTAATGAAATCTGATATGGATATGTGCTAATAAAATGCGGATAAAAATTATGTCTTGCAATAATTGTGGTACAAAAATTATGATGCATGCATGATCGTCCTTAAGGTTAATCGGTATAGGAATGTCTAAAACAGAAGCTAAAAGATTAAGCAAGAAACAAACAAACAAAAAAATAACTTAACTTTTCTACAGCTCTCACAACATCACATCCTATAATTAAGGAGTCCTAATTAAAGATCCTATAATAAGGTAATTAAAGAGTCTGTATGGAAGACGATCCACTTATTGCTCGGTTCAAGTCCTAGATGGCTTTAGGAGAGTGGAAGTGTAATTGTCTTGCAAAAGCATCATAAATATTTTCTATACGGGTTAGACTTCAAGATCTCGTTGGTCAATCCAACCGGTTAATATCCTCACTTTCCAGAAAACTTAGCGCTAAGTCGACAAATGTTCCTATCCATAAAAATGAAACCTGAGGTCCAAGTACACCCCTGAAAAGCTGGCTGTAAAATGCCTTCCCTATACTTCGTAGCAGTGGTTACAGGCGGAAACATCGCGGATGAAAATTTCCAGGTGAAAATAAAGCAAGGCGTAAACATAGTCTTATAAAACATCGCGGGAGAAATGAAAACAAGGAAATGCTTCACTTTTCTAAAACTTCGTGGTATAAAACATCGTAGTCAAAAATAATCGCGGTGTCATAACATAATAGTAAAAGTAAAGCACCTACAATTCATTGCATGATGATAACACGAAAAACACGTGTTTTTCAGGCAGTACAACTTGTAAATTCTTATAATGATTTGTGAAAGCAAGAAGGAATGAGGAATATTTTTAGCTTTATACTTCATATTTTTGAATCATTAATAATTTTTGCGGAAAAAAGCAAGAAGGATAATTTTAAGTCATCTAAAAATCAAAATGAACTAATAGTTCAATAATTTTAACATAGATGACTTTAGGTAGTTCCTCATATTCCCTTTTGTTCTCATGAAAAACTACCACTACAACTTTATAAAAGAGATTAGTTAAATAATGACCTTTAGTAGTTAATCAATTTACTGCTCATTCTCAGTTTTTGAATGTTTAAGTTTCCTTCTTGCTATATAACCAAAAAATATTAATGAATAGGGAAACATGGGTAAAAATATTCCTTACTCCTTCTTGCGCTCACAAAACATTATGCGAATGTACATTTATAAATTATAAATCTTGAACAACATATTTCTGCTATATTATCATCAGGCCATAATTTGTAGGTGGTTTATATTTTACGATGATATTATCAAACTGCCATATTTTTTACTGCTTTCTTTCTGATGGCGATGTTTTATACCATGATGTTTTGCAACTGCAAAGTTTCGCTCATCTTTCTTTTGTCCCGCGATATTTTATAAAATGATGTTTACACCTTCCATTGTTTCCTCCGCGACGTTTTCGTGCACGCTGTTTTTGCCGAAAAGTTTCTGGCGGGCTCTTGTAGAGGTTATAAAGTCTCTGCCAAAGATATGAAGGTCTGTTAGCTAGCGTATCACAATACCTGCCCAGAATGTCAAACTTTACTTGCAGTAATGGTCCCTTTCTCTGATGTTAGAGAACAGGCTGCGGATCCTTAATTCTCTTTAGATGGCGGAAAAAAGGAAACATGGAACAGTTCTAGATCTCCCTTCCTACTGGGCCGATTGATGAAATTCAAATTGCGTTTTTCATGACACGAAAGCTCGACATAGGATATGTATTAGATTTATACATACCATTGTTCTAATATACTTATTTTAACACAAAATCGGCCATTTTTCTGAAATGACATGACAAAGTTTTTCCATTTTTCGATTCTACGATTCAAATTATGCCAAACTGCCAAGTGTTGTAAAAATTGCACGAGTAGTTTTACGAAAACATCAGCTCTAAAAATTTTAGCTCTTCAATGTTAATTGAAATTTGGTATATATTTATTAATATCTCTCGTTTTTTGAATTTACTTGATTCCTTCTTCCAGAGTTCGAGATTTAGGTTCATTCCAAAGAGAAATCGCCCATTTTTTATGTTTTTTTTAATTTGTATTCGTAAATAATTTTTATAAATTTTTCTAAAAAAAGTTTGAATAACCTACAAAATTTTTAACATCCTCAGTAGATGTATTTCTAGGCACACCTGCAAAAATTAGAATTTTTTACTCAAAATTTTCTAAGATATACATGTTTTATGTACTGGCGAAATTTGGTATATTTGTTGAAAGTGATGATAACATCAAATTTATTTTACGCACTTTGTTAAAATTATTTGAAAGTAAGAATGATGTGACATTTTCCCTCTCATGTAGATTGCAAAGAAGGAAAGGAAAGTAGGTTGCCATAAATTAAAATGTTCGTCAAGCTAATTTTTCTTTGCACAGACTGAAAAAATGCGCCAAGATAAATTTTTAATTTCTCCATAAATTTCTCACCAAATTTTACAAAAATTAATATTTAGGCATAATTTGAGTTGTAGAATTGAAATATGGAAAAAATTTGTCATGTCATTTCAGAAAAAGTCCGATTTTGTGTCAAAAACCCTACATTAGAAAAATGCTATATATAAATCTAATATATATCCTAAGCCGAGAGCTTTCGAGACACGAAAAACGTAATCTGAATTTCGTCAATCGGCCCAGTAGGAAGGGAGATATAGAACTTCCCATTTTCTTTTAGCGCAGTGTACGTCGAGAACGAGTGAGACCGAATCGAAACCTAAACTTATGTAAGTGACAGAAAGAACCGACGACAACACTATAATTGTATACAAAATCAAGTTTCATAACTGTTGGGAAGCGCAGATAGGCTTCAATATTAACACATAGTTTACATCGCAACATTATTTTCAGAAATTAAAAGAAATATCTAATTTAGGAAATTTTTGGTATTATTATTAGTTTGTGAATAATGTAACAAAACTGCGTGAGAATAGTAATAAGTTTATAACGTTTGAAAATATGTATTAACTATGCGAAAACTCTTTCGACATACCAATTGTAACAAAACTATCAATTAAGACTGCTATACCCTAGTAAATCGCAAAAATATATCAAAATATGGTATTTAAAAAAATAAACCACGAATTATTCTAATTTATTTATTAACCTCCCTCTGAAGGCAATCAAGAAAATCATACTTTTTTATTTGCTTGTACTTTGCTAAGGAAGTATTGTAATCACGAAAAATTCCGGGTATCATATTTCAACCAAAATATCCATTTTGACCACTATCGAATGCAATTTAACGATATTTTTCGTGACATCTGTACGTAAGGACAGAATAAAGAAATCTTTTTCTTCAAACGAATTATAAAATTGTTTTAAAATGGAATCAGAAAAAAGTTTTTCATGGCCTCTGTACGTACGTATGTATGTATGTATCTCCCATAACTCAGAACGTTGAAATTTTGTGTATAGGACTGCTATAATATGTAGTTGTGCAAGCCCCCTTTTGATTGCAATCGGCGTACCCACTATGTTACTCGGCTCCGTAAGCTCAGTTCTTTTTATTCTTATATGTTGGTAAATTGCGCATTTTTTGCTTAAAAAATCATTGAATTATGTTGTTCTTATCTTCCGGCTAAAGTTTCTGTGCCTTTAATTAATCTGCATCCAATAGTTGTACAATTATCAACAACTTAAAAGTTGTTAAGACTAGTTTTTGTTTACCATAGCAGCCATATTTGTTTACATTTGAAACTTAGCAGAATAGTGAATTCAGTTTCTGTACCTTCAGTGTCTTTTGGCCGAGTGGAACCAAAATTAAACTTTCATTTTTGTGTACCGAAACATCAGCCTTTTTTGCCTGCTGGCTGGTTTGCTTATTTTTGCGGAGAAACTCTAATTTTAATTTTAAAAATTCTTTTTTGATTGTTTTAACTGTATTTGGTGTTCTATTTTTTCTGTCTTTTTCAATTTTTAATGAAGATATTTTGAGGTTTTTTGTATTTTTGCTTTGTCGCGAACTGAGAAAAGAATGAACTGAATCAGAAATATATCTCTAATGAAATTCGAGGAAATAAGTGTTTCGTATTAGAAGAAAATAATTGTCGCCAGTCTGTCTTGGACAGAGAAGAATGTTTGTAAATAGCGCATGTGGCTTAGGTAAGTGGCGTTGAATCGTCTCTGAAAACTGTTTCTTTTTTATTTGCTTACCTTCTTTTATACATCTTTGTAGATTTATTATAGTATTTGAATAGAATAATTCTTCAGATGATATACTTTTTGTGCATTCTGAGTTATCAAATGAATGAGATGTAACGCTGTTAATTGCACCTAGCATCAGATTGTCGCTATGGTAAATAAATATAGTGAAGTTTAAACAATGCACCTATTGTACTGTGGTTTATGCGCTATCGACGAAGTAGATTTAATTCATTTCAATAAGTTTAAATGAAATACAGGAAAATATGCGTATGATTTAATATTCTGTACAAAGAAGACATGTGGCGTATACATCAGATTTTTTATAATGAATATGAAATATCGCCAGATATATGTGTATGAGCCAAGGGGCACGTAAATTATCCAAATGTGACGTAATTTGACCAAAAATGATTTTGTCTTTTATTTGAAGTTTCTTAAATATGAATATTTAAAGCATTTTTAATATTGGAAATAATGTGTGGAATAAACGGTTGAGAAAATAAAGGCCAGGTAAAAATGTTAGTGGACACCGAATAGATAGTTTTCTCTTTACGACAGTGAAAGCATATATCGCGTATGACCTAACCATGACATTGACCGCTGTTCTTAAATGTTTTGAAAAATCGTACATTTTCGCTGTAATCGGAGAGGAAAGAAGCTCAGCATTATCTGGAAATTAAAAGATATTAAATTCTGAACTGTCGTAGATTTTCTTCAACTATAATTTTTTCAGCTCTCTTCTAAAGTTTTTGAGCATAAAAAAATGGAATAGCCTTTTATAGAAATCGATTTGATTTCTTTAAGTGAACTAAAGCAGAAATTAAGCTATGGGTTTCATATTTCTTCAGTTTCTATGTGATTTTCTTTATTTCTCATTTTGCTTATTTATGACTTACAGTAAGATTCATGGTTTAAAAATAATTCATTTCCTAACTTTTCTGGAAGAATAAAACTGAAATACTATATCCAAGCAAATATAGCGAGACTGTATGTAATTTTAAGTCAGTAAGAATAAAAAAGGAAATAGAAAAGAAATTAATTCTATTTAATAGAAAATACATTTTATTTGAATAATTTCTTATAAAACACTAATTAGAAAATGCATATATTCTTGCATTACTTTTAGTTGAATCTAAAATAACTATTGTAAAGTTTCAAGTATACTACGCATAATTACTATTATCTTCTTTTGTACTAAATATATTTCTTAATTTATAAATATACATTGCGTAATTTAATTAAAATGTTTGCTATTAAATAATCATAATAGTTGCTGAAATACAACATTACTATATAAAGATGCTATTAAAAATAGCTTTATCCTTCGGTATGTATGTAATAAATATATGCATAAGTACAAATTTCCAGAATTACAGTAAATAAAGTAGACAGTTCTCAGCAAAATGGTCCTAGCAATGAGATGGGGGAATGTCCTTAAAATCTAACTTTTTATCGTATTTTTAACTTTAAGCATTCTTTTCTTCACTATTATGATTTAACTATTATGTTGTATACGCTACGTGCAATGTACAACAACAAAATCACAAAATTTTTAAAAGCTTATGCTTTCATTGCATAGCAGCTTATGCTTAGAAATCCTAATGCAGTGTTAAGTGTTGGCCTCCATTCTTATAACTTTTTCAGTCCTTTCTTAGTTCATCATATGAATATTCAGTTTTTTTTAGTAAGATGGCTTAAAAATTTTTATCCTTTTATTATGGACTTTTTATGTGCGCGCTATACTTATTAAATATCAAGTTCTTCGCACTTACGTCGCGTAAAATTCAATTCAACAGCAAAATCACAAAATATTTAAAAACAGCAAATCTTTAGAATTTCCGATAGAGTGTTAGAGGTTATAAAGCATTTTCTCCCTTCTTTCCGCGTGCCGTCATGGTGTAACTGGAAGAATAATTGACGCGTATTTAAGAGGCCCAAGGTTGGAGTGCCGGCCAGGGCACTGCAGATTTTTCACGTCTTCTGCTTCAAAAATACTTAATAACTCTATAAGGTTAACACACATATTTTTATATTCGCTATATTATTTATTTAAGATCTAGCCGCTTGCAAGTTCAGTCGCCTAAAATAGTTATCATAAAAAAGAAAATGTGTACATTGATTCTAATGAGTCTAGCTAGTGGCGTATCTAATTAGACATCTCATGATTTCAGTAAGTGCTTATTTAAATCAAGTTAAAAATATACTTAAGGACTGTGTTTATTGATTTTAAATCGCTTAGTTTATTACTCACTAACTTTATCGTTTAATTTTGAAAGTATCTTAGGTTTTGCTGAGTGGCAATATGCTAGCGAAGATAAAAGTATTTTATTTACGTCCGTGTGGCAACACATTACTTTCATAGAGCCGATTTTGTTAATTAAAATTGGAAGATAAATATTTTTCGTTTTTTTTTGAACGGCAATAGTCTCACTCGTTGGAGATAAAATTATTTTATTTCGAACAATAGAACAAAATTCCCACTGCTCGTTTTCAAATCGTTGAGATTTTTTATCAAGAAGTTATTAAAAGTTTACAAAATATGAAATAAAAAATAATAACACAGATTCCTAATTCGGGCTCTCAAGTTCACATGTTTGGATGGAGGTCTACCTTATTCATAATGTCTCTAGTTACCTTCGTTTTCTTCACAATACGAGAAACATAAACGCATACATACGAATTCTTAATTATTTAATTTCTTTAAAATTAATGCAGGGCGATAATATTCGATTGGAACAATTTGAAAAATGGTATGCCGTTTATAATGAACCAACGCCAAATCCCATTTCAAGACCAACAACCCTTTCAGGCTGAAAAAAAAGAATATTTTAAAGGATTTAGATTTTAACATCCCATCAGATAGTTTGTTAACTAGTTTTTAAATTGTTAATAGTTTGCTAATTTTTTATGCTCTCATTGAACTCGCAGTTTACCTATCTGCTCTTGAAATTATTTCTATTATTTTTTCCCCACAAAGGAAAAATTTTATAAATCAAATATCGATTCATAAAAATAGGAAGTAAATATTGATTTAAATAATCACACTCAGATTTTTTTTTACTTTCAGAATTTTTTTAAATGGAAAGAAGACTGGAACTGACGATTCATAGAAATATAAGTCTTAACCTAAGCGCAAATAGTGGTAAAAAGATGGAAAACATCTTTCAGAGACTGTGATTTTGATTCTGACAATATTTGAACATCCCCTTTAAACCTACAATTTGAATTCCACAGAGTATTTGAACATTCTGTTTCTTCAGAGACAACTCGAATAAATGTTATTTTAAAGCTAGAAAAACTAGCTCTTAAGGCAAACACACCACATTAAACATAAATGGTGAAACGTGCAGGAGAAGTGCAGAAAAATTTAAGTTTAATGTCAGGAACTCATTCCGCTTAATATTTCAAAGAAAAACGTAACTTTTCATTACACGGAGATGAAAGATATTTCGAAGTGCGCAAAGTGTCTTTGGATTATGCAAAGTGTTGGATGCTTCATCTTCAAACAGTTATTTTCGAATTTCGTAATTCAAAGCTTTATTTAAATGCTATAGGGAAAAAAAGAATGACACTTTTCAAAGTAATACATATTTGAGTATTTGAATGCTTTTATTTAGTGATATCTTTATATTAAAAGAAAGCAAATTCATATTTATAAGAAACTGAAGACAGTATTTATTTAATATGTTAGAAATATATGAAAGAAAATTGTTATTTTATAGAAGAAAACTGAATTATTGTTACAGAGACAAAAAATATAATATTGTATTTTCTTATTGAATATATTTTCGCATGCTTAAAATTCACTTCTATGCTTGTATTGTAGAATATATCAACAGCAAACTAAAGATTTTCCTGTTCGGAACAAACCTAAGTATTATATTTATTTATTTATTGAATATATTGAGTATTTGGAATTTATTTGTATACTTGCATTGAGTAATGTCTCATCAGTAATTGAAAAGAAATTCAGATTAAAACAAATTTTGTTCTTATTTATTGAATATATTAAAACTGTACACAAGAAAATTATTATATAGAAGAAAATTGAATATGTGAAATAGAATATACAGGGTGTTTATAAAGTCCCGGCCTATTTTGATGTTTAATAAGTCATAAAATAATGAAGATATAAACAAACGTATGGCATTTATTGATGGAATAACTTGTATATTTTTCTTTTCAAGTTTGAATATCTTTACATTTGTAAATATCGTCTGCGAGTATGGTTAATTTCAGGTAATTTCATTTTCCAGTCTAAATATCTGTACGTTTCTAAATGTCGTCTGCTTATTAATCGCTGCTTATTGTGCGCATATGGGGATCTGAAAACGCCCATGAATACCGTGAAGCCCAAAGGGGTACCCCAAAGCTTAATGTGTGGTGTAGACTAATGCACGACCGAGTCACTAGGCCTTACAGAAAACACGGTCTCATCAGTCGTATACTTAGACATGCTAGAAAACTTCGTATTTCCTTCAGCCACATGTCTTTTTGCAACAAGATGGTGCACCACCTCATTGGGGTACCATCGTTCGTTGTCCTTTGAATGACCATTTTACAGGAAGATGGATTGGGCGAGGAGATCCAATTCCTTGGCCATCCAGATCAACTGATATAACGCCGCTGGTTAGGGTAGGTTTTTCAATTATGGTAAAGCACACAAGGGCTATCTGCCTAAAGGGAGGGATGCCTTCGTAGAGGACTTTCTAAGGGAAACTGGCTCGTATACACGTTAGACATTATAACGCCGCTGGACGTTATCCTTTGGGGATTTGTAAAGAACAACGTTTACAGGAGGAGAGTATCGAACACTGATGACCTAAAAGCCAGAATTACAACCGCAATAGCCTCTGTGGATGCCGACATGCTTGCCGGTACCTGGCGTGAAATTGAATATCGACTTGATATTCTCCGTGGGACGAAGGGTGCACACGTGGAAGTTCATTGACAAGGGACATGAAACGTTTTGAGTCTATCTAACCATTTACGTTATTAAGTTTAATCTATCTTTATTATTTTATGAGTTATTAAACAGCAAAATGGGTTCGGGACTTTATAAACACCCTGTATATTTATAAGGTATTTCTCTCGCCTTCTTCGCATGCCTTCGTGGTGTAGTGGTCTGCATGCTCGACGCTTAACTGAGAGGTCCGTGGTTCGATTCCCGGCGAAGGCGTTGCTCATTTTTCATGTCTCCTGCCACCAAATAACCTAATGTCTCTACATATTTAATGAATATATTGGAATTATATTGACGAAACGAATTATTACATAGAATAAAGCTGAATATTTTATTTATTTATTGAATATGATATTGAGTGCTTCGAATTTATTTATGTGCTTATATTGCATAATACACTGGTGTGTAAAAATTAAGGACGAAGTCGAAAAATTAGCATATCAGCTGAACGAAGAGGCAGAGCGGACAGAAAGACCAATCAGGCGATTAAGTAAGGTGATGTACGGTAGCACGTGCGCAGATATGCAGGTAGACGTAATGGGGGACTGTCTGAGTAGTATAAAGCATGTTGTCGGTGTAAGATCAGTATTTCTGGCAAAGAGATTACACGCCGCATAGCAATTAAAATCACACCGAGTTGCTGCCTCAGCGAGAAATGGCGAATAATCAATCTGTTAGACGACATCTGGATGCTTTTACCCGAGGTCGAATCATTGGGAAGTTGGAGGAAGGCCGCGGTGTGACAAGTGTGGCTGCAGAGTTCAGAATTGCTCACAAACGATTTTGGAGACAATTTCAAACTACAGGAACAGCTATCCGGGGGTTTAGTAGGAGTCGTCCACGGGGAACCACACCCGCAGATGACCGGTATATTGCCTTACAGGCCAGAAGAAACAAGCGGCAGACAGCGGGAGAAATCGCTAGACACACGACACAGGCGATTGGACAACCGATATCGCGTTTTACCGTGGCCAGAAGACTGCACGGTGGTGGTCTGTTTGCACGACGCCTTGTACGGTGTGTACCTCTAACGCCTGCCCATCGGAGAAGGCGTTCTCTGTTTTGTCGGGAACGCCGGAATTGGAGAGGCAATGAATGGGGACGAGTACTCTTTACAGATGAGAGCAGATTTAGTCTGAGTTGCGATTCTAGACACATACACATCTGGACAGAGAGGGGAACACGCAATAACCCCTTCAACATCATTAAAAGGGACTGTTTTGGAGGTCGCGGAGTTCTCATTCGAGCAGACATAATGCTTGGTAGCTGTACCGACCTTCATATCTCCCAAGGAGGTTTGTCACCTGGGACTGCTTTTGTAACGAGGTTCTTTTTCCTTACATGCGTCTTTTCACAAGGGCTATGGGTCCTCAGTTCCTCTTCATGGACGACAACGCTCCACCTCATCGCACAGTTACTGTCGAAGAGCTGTTGGAGAGTGAAGATATTGAACACATGGATTGGTCGGCAAGGTCTCTGGATCTAAATCCCGTCAAGCATGTACGGAACTTACTAGGGAGACCCGTGGCAGCACGTAACTTATCGCCAGTAACGATTCCGAAACTGCGATTGGTGCTACAAGAGAAACGAGCAGCAGTGTCTCAACAGATCATTAACAACCACATATCCAGCATGCAGAAATGATGTGAAACGAGCCTAGCAGTCAGGGGAGATCATATCCCCTCAAGTGTTGCTTACATTACACATGTCCTTACGTATTGGGGATCTTACGGTATTAAATGTGTTGATTTGGAAAGCTTGTGTACAAAGGTATATTGAAAAAACCGTCTTGTTCTTAATTTTTGCACACCAGTGTATATTATCAATAAATGAAAGGCAATTCATATTCGAAATGCGAATCGTCGTAAAATTATTTCTCCCAAAGTGCTGTCCCATTGGGAAGGTACATATGCAGTTCTCAGCAGACTGAACGACGTCATGGTACGGATCCGTTAAGTCACACCCCCCCCAATTCCAACCATAAGATCGTTCATTATGACTATTCAGCTTCATACTGTGGCCATAGTATATAGTGCTTTTCATTAGGGGTATCCATAATTATTATAGATTAATTTTCGTATATAATATGTGCATATAATTTGTACGTAGTTACTTGTAAATACTGTAAATATTTGTTTCTTATATTTTTGTTTAATTTGTTTCTTTCGTTACCTTTGTATTTGTCTGAATTTGGCTTCTGACCATTGTACTGCCTGGGGCGTGCAGTCCTTAGGAAGGCGGTAAGATAGCTTCCTTGCCAGAATTGGTTCGAAATCGCCAATTCGGCGAAATTTGGTGAAAAAATTGGCAATATGTTAGAGACGGAGCGAGAACATTTTAGAACGCATCCTTAGCGGTTTTATAGAGAATGTTCTCGAAGGTAGATTAAAGTTATATATATACCCTGCTTGTATGCGCAGTAGGAGTATCTTGAGTTCAGTAGCAGAGTAGTTGAGTTCAGAGATTAGCTTGAGAGCGATCCACCACGTCGGAAGCTGTATTTTAGTGCTTTGACGTGAAGCTTATAAGGTATTTTTTCCTCCTTCCAGTATGCCTGCGTGGTATAATGCTTAGCACACTCGCCGCGTACGAGAGGTCCAGGTTCGAATCCCGGTGAGAACAATGCTCATTTTTCATGTATCCTACTTCAAAAATCCTAAAGACTCTACAGTGGCGCTCGAATTAAAACGTGGTGGATGGTGATTCTTCACCACCAGGATTTGGCGACTAAGTCCCCGAACCCCCCAGTCGCCCAGTAAAAGGGAGAATACATAAGATATTTTCTCCCACATTCCAGCATGTCTTCGGTTACCATGTCTCCCACCTTCCAGCATGGTTAGCACACTGGCAGCGTATTCAAGAGGTCTAGTTTCGAGTACCAGCTAGGGCATCGCTCATTTTTTATGTTAAACTGCTCCAAAAAACATAATGATTCTGCAAACTCCTTCACTGTTATAGCCTGGAGGCTGTGTTGCTCATTGTTTTAGCATGTTCATCGTTGTTTTTCGACAACTTTAAGCGAGTCTTTGTAACTGTCTTTATAATAGTGCTTACTGGAAAATAAATTGCGTTTTGATTCTTCATTAAGTGTTATCATCAATTACTCAATTTCTACGAACCCGTAGAGCGGAATAACACATTCATGAAGATTTTTCGTTATTTAATTTCTTAGGATAAGACAATAGAATTTAATGGCAACGACCTGAAAGGTGGTACAGCCTTTCATAATTATTTCACTCAAAATCCCGTTTCGAGACAAATAGCCTATTTGGACTAACATCCTTTTTGGGCTAATAATTCAATCACGAAACAAGCAGTAAAAAATATTTATAACTGAAATTACTCGAAAAAAATGCTATATTTACACCGGTGTGCAAAAATTAAGGACGAGACGGTTTTTTCAATATAACTTTGTACAAAAGGTTTCCAAATCAACACATTTAATACCGTAAGATCCCCAATACGTAAGGGAATGAGTAATGTAAGCAACACTTACTAAAAGAGAAATCAGAGGGATAAAAAGAAGCTTTATTGAAAAAGTAGCACGGAGCGCAATGCGACTGAAGGCCGAAACATCCCTGTGATGGGTGTCCAGCAAGAAACATCCGGTCTTTAATAGGGGATATGATCTCCCCTGACTGATAGGTAGGTTTCACATCATTTGTGCATGTTGAATATGTGGTTGTTAATGAGCTGTTGAGACACTGCTGCTCGTTTCTCTTGTAGCATCAATCGCAGTTTCGGAATCGTTACTGGTGATAAGTTACGTGCTGCCACGGGTCTCCCTAGTAAGTTCCGTACATGCTTGACGGGATTTAGATCCAGAGACCTTGCCAACCAATCCATGTGTTCAATATCTTCACTCTCCAACAGTACTTCGACAGTAACTGTGCTATCAGGCGGAGCGTTGTCGTCCAAGAAGAGGAACTCAGGACCCATAGCCCTTGTGAAAAGACGCATGTAAGGAAGAAGAACCTCGTTACAATAGCAGTCCCAGGTGACGAACCTCTTTGGGCGATATGAAGGTCGCTCCGGCTACCAAGCATTATGTCTGCTCGAACGAGAACTCCGCGACCTCCAAAACAGTCCCTTTTGATGATGTTGAAGGAGTTATTGCGTGTTCCCCGCTCTGTCCAGATGTGTATGTGTCTAGAATCGCAACTCAGACTAAATCTGCTCTCATCTGTAAAGAGTACTCGTTCCCATTCATTGTCTCTCCAATTCCGGTGTTGCCGGCACCACAGAGAACGCCTTCTCCGATGGGCAGGCGTTAGAGGTACACACCGTACAAGGCGTCGTGCAAACAGACCACCACCGTGCAGTCTTCTGGCCACGGTAAAACGCGATATCGGTCGTCCAGTCGCCTGTGTCGTGTGTCTAGCGATTTCTCCCGCTGTCTGCCGCCTGTTTCTTCTGGCCTGTAAGACAATGTACCAGTCATCTGCGGGTGTGGTTCCTCGTGGACGACCACTACTAAACCCCCGGATAGCTGTTCCTGTAGTTTGAAATTGTCTCCAAAGTCGTGAAACGATGCTGTGAGCAATTCCGAACTCTGCAGCCACACTTGTCACACTGCGGCCTTCCTCCAACTTCCCAATGATTCGACCTCGGGTAAAAGTATCCAGATGTCGTCTAACAGATTGATTATTCGCCATTTCTCGCTGAGGCAGCAACTCGGTGTGATTTTAACTGCTATACGGCGTGCAATCTTTTTGCCACAAATACTGATCTTACACCGACAACATGCTTTATACTGCTCAGACACTCCCCCATTACGTCTACCTGCATATCTTCGCATGTGCTACCGTACATCACCTTAGTTAATCTCCTGGTTGGTCTTTCTGTCCGCTCTGCCTCTTCGTTCAGCTGATATGCTAATTTTTCGACTTCGTCCTTAATTTGTGCACACCAGTGTATTTAAGTGAATTCTTATATGCGTTAATCATATTTTTCAATATCAATATCTAAAACGGAATTTTTATAGCAGTTTGTTGACATTTTAATGCTTCAGACAATTCGGGCTGTATAATATCTTACTTCATTTAACCATTGCATTGTTTCCTCCGCTTTATGGACAATTGGGAAATACCATCTTCATTTTCATACACAGCATTTGAGATGCGATAGTTTTTGAATAACCGGAAGTTGATTTTTTAATGATTTTTCGAATGGATCAAAACTTGATCCTCCCTTTCAGCTCATTTGATACTTCTAAGTTAGACTGTCTATGAGATATTAGGTTTTTATTTCGAAGCAGGAGTTGTGAAAAATGCGGAATGCGCTCGTCGGGACTCGAATGCTGGAACTCTAGAATAGGCTCCGATTACGCTAATCGTTACACCACGAAGGCATGCAGAAAGGAAGGAGAAAATACCTTATATACTCCCCCTTTTAAAGGGATACTGGGGATTAGCGGGTCTCAGTATCACTGGGAATATCACTGGGAGTATACTGTCCCAGTATCTAGTCGCCAAATCCTGGTGTAGAAGAATCATCAACCACCACCTTTTGTTTCGGGCACCACTTTAGAGACATTAGGTTATTTTTGAAGTAGGAGATGTGACAAATGTGAAATGCCCTCGCCGGGACTTAAATTCTGGACCTCTTGAATACGCGTCAAGAGGGCTTACCGTTACACCGCGAAGGCATGCAGAAAGGTGGGAGACGCCAAATATTTTAATCTTCGGATATATATGCTGGATTTATAGGGTGATTTTAAATTCGATTGATTACTAATGGCTTTAATTTTAACAGCAAAATCTTATATTTTGGTTTACAAATGGCTCGGTTTATATTAGGAAATATATGGTCTTAAGCGGAACTTTAAAATAGGAATTCAGACAAAAACAAATTTGAGAATGCAGATTAAAATGCGCTTATAATTCGTAATACGTAACAAATGAAATTTAACAAATGAGGTGCATATTAAGCTTCTTGAAGCCTTACAAGGTAAAACTCACTTTGCTTAGTAATGTACTAGTTTAATCTTCTTAAATTGACAGACAGATTATAATTCCGTCTTTACCTTTTAATCTTGAGTACTCCTAACTGTTTAAAAAAGAAAATAATTTTTTGGTGAACAAGATGAAACAGTAGAAGCTCAGGATAAATTGAACGTAAAAACTAACATGACAACAATGAAACAAAGCACACAGTAAATTTGATTTTCTCAACATAATTTGCTAAAATTAGTTTGAATAACTTCCCCTTTCCCATTAAATCAAAGCACCTAAAGAGGGGAGGGGATATTTCAAGAGTTAGTATGTATAAACAAGAACTACCGAACGCCGAGTTCTTTCCGATAAATTTAAGAACAGTAAAAAAAATATTGATTAAGAGAGCAGAAAATAACACTTGCAGCATGGTTACAAGGTTGATATTGGTGAATCATTTCACTAAAACTTTGATATTTCCATTCTTTAGTTATGAGTGCTTCTATTACATATCAATAAAACCAAAAATTAAAGCGTTCAGGTAAAACATTTAATGTTCTCGATTACTTAGTATTCAGGAATTTCGAATGAAGGTAAAAGTGGTAAGTTCGAGTGTTAGAATACTGAAAAATTTTAAGACACTTGCTATCCGAGATTTGTAAGATTTATGTATTCTCTCTAATTTTTAGTCCAAAGGAGCTTCGTCCCTAAAGGACTATTGTTTTCGTTTTCCGATTTTGCGTTGGAAACATTAAAAGTTTGAATTACTTTTCAAACTGTTGCCACCAAATCTTGCGGGGCTGTATTATACTTAAAGAAATTAAATAATGAAGAATTTGCATAAATGTATGTATATTTCTCCAAATGGGATAAGAAAACGGTACCTAGAGCCATTCAGTTTTGAATAACGTACGTTTCCACACGAAAATGCGCATCTGGAAGCCCTAATTTGGAATTTGTTTTTTTTATCTATTTTACATTTTGTAAAGCTTCAACGAATGTTTTATGAACAAACTCAAGCGATTTAAAAGCGAGCAATGGCAGAACTCTACGTAGGGAAAAAACCTTTTATCTAAAACACGCAGAACCGTGTATCAAAAATCCTACAAATATACGCATTTTAAAATTATTTTGCGATATTGCTATGAATTTTATGGTTTAAATGCAAAGAACATGATTTTTAATAAATAAAGGTAGCACACAAAAAGTTAAAAAACGCCCCTTTGGAAGTAATTTAAAATCCTCAACCTTTTAGATTTTTTTTAAAATAATTTTTTATTACTTTTATATTTTGGTATTTCTTAATGCTGTGTTTCATATAATGCTACAGAGACATCAAGCTTTTTCTGAAAGAGAAGATCAGCTATGCTCTAGCCAAAAATCAAAACTTGAACGAGGGAATCTGATAATTCCTATATCCTCCCCTACTTAAAGGGAAAGGTATGAGACCCAGTCGATCAAGTCAAGGTAGTGGCAAATTATCACCAAAACGTTAGTTTGGATGCTGGTCTTTTTTCTTTCGCCAGTCAAAAACAGATACTTCACTAGATGAAGTACTCCTTAGACTAATGGGTCCAACTGATGGAATAAAGAAATTAAAGTTTAGCTCTATATCCTCCGGAATTTAATAACGTAATCGAAGATTCCTGAAAGAAGAGCCGAAATACGGTGGAAAAGTACATATTGGAAGTACTACTGTTAAGACTAAATGAAAAATGCTTATTCTGTACACATAAAATACGTTACCTGCAAGGAGGCAGTGAGCAATGAAAAAGACATGCTGTACCCAGTGGTACAGCATTTAAATATTCTGGCGTGGACAATTAGAAGAAATGAAGGCATATAGGAAAGTAAGCATAAAATTAAATTTAATGCATTAGTTAAAATAAATATAAATCCCTACAGAATATTAGGCTTATTCATAAAAAATAATTATCAAGGTGCTGTTTGATAATCTCCAAAGACTTGAACTCACCGCCGTTCAGAAAATTTAAACTACTAAAGTGCTGTCCCTCTCTCTTGCACTCAAGGACTCTGAAAAAGTTCTGAAGAATATAGGGGTGACACAAAGCATCCCAGCCATACTCAGTAATTCTCTAGTTGACATTCAGAGAAATGTGTGGCCGAACATTGTCGTGATGAAAGACAAGATCTTGGTTATCGATCTGGTCTCTGTTGTTTTCTTCAATTTCTGCTTTAAAAACTGCCAAACTGTCTTCTTCGAATGATGATGTACCTTTTAATATTTAATCTGCCTGATACTTCCTGAACTGTACAGCGGGGGTTTTCAACTACAGCTTCTTTTTATAGGATTTTGCTTTGCAAAGGATGGCGTTTAGAGCAGATATCATCTTCATAGCTGAAAATTCTAAGCTTTCTGAAATCACCTACGAAATCTATCATCAAAAATAGCAGTTTGCTCATATGTAGCACAAATGTTACGAGCACTCTGACTAGCACCTTTACTATTTTAAAATAAAAGAGCATAATCTTGGCAATAATAATAATAATAATAATAATAATAATGAATACAAAAATATACCCCAACACACACTAGAATTATGAAACGTTTGGTCAGTAATAATTGTATTTAAACATCTGCCTCGATCAAAGTACCTTCTTGTCAGCAGTTATAAAATAATCAGACGGAAGTAAGTTTCAAAATTGGAAATCCGCAGGACTTTTGAGATGATATGAGTTTTGATCCAGTGTTCACACCACGAGGAAATCCGTTAGCTTCTATAATACAATTAAAAGTTTTAAAACTGTGATTTGTTTTTCAAAATTTCATTATACAGAAGGGTCATAAAAAACTTCCCCAACATATGAACCCATAGCGGCCTATCTCCTCAACGAAACGAAATAAAATTTCAGAGTTGTTGTTTGAAGGCATGTGCTCGAGATTGTGATGATTTGTAACGATAGAGCTTTCATGGTTACGGTTGCAGTGAAAACATTTCGAAATTTCGAATGAGAGCACCCATTTGTTTCTGCGCAAATTGATAAGTGAATTGAAAAACGATAAATGGCGTTGGAAAGATACAGGTGTGACAAAAATTGCTGGCGTAAAGTATTTGCAAAGAAGTGCATCATACGGGATCAAAGACAAGACAAGTCAGGAGACGGAAAGAATCTTCATTGGGAATACATGTTTTTAATGCGTCCAACTTCGGGGATGAAAACAGGTTGCATGCGGGAGATTGTTGGCAACAATGCCGAAAGAAATGTCGCTAGAGGAAGCCGTATAATTTCACGTTCTATGGCGTCTTTCAATTCTGACAAATCTCGTGGTTTTGATGTTACGCTTTAGATTTCATATAACCTCAGAACCAGAAATACATCAGAGTAAGGTCGGGGGATAACGGTGGCTACAAATCTGAGAAGTTATAGGAGATGATTCTGTCTTGAAATGTTTTACATGTTGAAAATTTGCAATTTCAATAAAAGGTTTCTCCTCTGCTCTCTTGTGTAGTCCTTGGTTCTTTAAAATGCTCTTTTTGGCAAATATTTTACGTCGGCAATTTTCGTTATACATGTATTATTCCAACGTCAGCTATAGGTTTTCATTGTGGTGATCAATTGAAAAAAAGCAGGTACTGCCATTGAAGAATTTCGAAATCTTTCCAGTATAACCGTGAAACCTCTGTTGGTTTTAATCATCACAGTCTCGGGCGCATGCTTTCAAGTACTAATATTTGAAATTTTATTTCGATTGGTTGAACGGATAGGCGGATAAGATAGGACAGGAGTTCATAAATCGGGGAAACTTTTATGACCACCTTCTATACCTAGAACGATTTAAGTTCCCACAAATTGCATTTACGTTCACAAGGTTCTGAAATAGAAAGGGTAGAAAATAATAAGCTAGGATTTAAAATTTTGAAAAAAATTAATTTTTACATTTTTTAACACTATAAAATAAACACCGTAGAAAAAGTGCATTACTTTTCGCTATGTTTAAACCCGTCTAGCTGATGCTGTAAATGAAAACTATTTCAATTTTTCGCGAGTGTGCGAATTTTCCTTTTTTGCACTATCAAGATTTTTACTTTGACATGCAGAAAATTGCAAATATTACAGCAGTAAGCTCACAATCTAAAAGTGAAAATAGGTTCAATTTTTAGAGAAATAGTTTTAAGTATTATGCTTCTAGAAAAATGGGTAGATATAACAGACGAATAATATCCACCGGTGGCTTTTCCGTGCGAAACATATTTCGACATTTCATTTTTGGCAGTTTGACTTCCTGAGCGTTAACAGTAGTTTTGCCAAGTAGAAAATCTCATTTCGCTCGGTCATTTTCTCCGTTTTCCTTCAGATTTGCCCTTCCCATACTTTCTCCATTTCCTGGAACGTTTTCATTTCTCGTTGATTTTTTTACCAAAGCGAAAGTCTTGACTTGGAGAAATAACGAAACAAAGGGGGGGAAGAGAAATAAAAAAGTAAATATCAAAGTTTAGACCTGCGAGCTTAAACTCAAGTGCAGTTTTCCCTTCCAAGATCTTGAGTTTCAGTTGCAGAAAAAAGCAGAGTTCAGTATCGTAAATAAATCCATCAAAGTGAAATGACAAAAATAACCTTGCGCGGGGGGGGGATATATATTCTATTGAATACGAATGTCCCATTTTTCACAATTTGTCGGAGAAAATAATGTGCCAAAGATTCATCGAAATTGCCAGGTTTTATTTGAGAATATTGAAATATGAATATATTTGCAATTTGTTTTTTTTAACAAGTAAAAAGTGTATTTTCAGAGTAAGCAAAAAGAGCGAAATAAAATATGCTTACATTTTTCTTTTTATTTTAAAATAAAATCCCTAACATTAATTTACTCATTTATGTTTTGAAAATTCAAGAATCAATATTGCTACGGATTTCGAATTTATTTAGCTAGTTTTAGTAGAATTGCAATTAAAATTGTTTTATGTTACCGTGCAAAGCGGCGCGTGACGAATTTGAAGAGAAAGCTACGTCGAAAAAGTAAAAATACAAGAGCGCGTGCATTTAATATTTAATCTTTTAATTGTACTGTTTTGCTGTCCAGAAAAATCGAGAAAATAGATTATACCAGAATATTCTCGTGATGATTAAAAAGCTTATAAAAGCCGGATTAAAACATCTCAGCTCAGCTGTTGTTGTTTTACGCTAACTGTTGTTTACTTAGTGCTGTTACTGATTGCAGCCAATTCGCTGTGAGATCGAATTAGTTTCTCTGTATTTTGAATTGAGTTCTGTTTAACATTTAAGCAATTCTAAATGTAACTGTTGCGAGATATCGTGATATTGTGCGAATGTCTCTGAGGAAATATTTCAGCATTTTGTTTAATTTTTTGTGAAAAGAATTAATTTTATTAACTTTTTAACAACTTGGGCATTCAATGCATTACGAACCCGTACACACACAACAATACTAAAAAAATTGCATTGTGAAAACACGAAACTGCAGCCTAACACTTGACAGAGTTTACCTTTAAATTTTCAGGCTGTTAAAGAATAGAACATTAAAATTAAATTATGATCTGATCTTGAATCCTGATTTACGATCTGACAAATTTTAGTTTAATTCCTGAAACAAATATAAGACAAAAAAGTAAGGTAGGAATACTAGTTTAATAGTTATCCTCATAAACGTAATATACATAACATAAAATGAGCTGTTACAAATGCCAATGCCAAGTGATTAGTTTAAGTTCGATTGTTATAATACGGTAAAGTACGCTAAGGTTATCTAACATGTTGATTGCCGCGCGCATTTTACGTGGTTTGTCCATGGCCTCAACATGAAATTTTTATCATGCGATGTATATTATATTGAAATAGTATTATCTACAGAAGAAAAGGTGAGATATAAGTGCATTTAATGAGTTTTTCGTGGTAGGATCACCGATTACCCCCGAGAGCCATTGACCATTTTGGCGATTTATTATTAAATTTTTTTTGCGATTTATTATTCTTCAAACCATTGTAGTAACAATGGTATTATTTAAAAATTTATTAGTATCGATATGTACTCTATGCGTTTTTACTATTGGTTGCGTCGTCAGTCACCGGTGACCCCCACGGCACTGTAGACAAGTCAAATGCCGGCCACCAGTGATCACCGCAGAGATCAACATGTTAGAAGAAATGACATCGTTACTTCCCGTTTCTAAGGTAAAGTAGCTCGTATGTATGTTTCGTGTATGAAAAGCCACAAGAAACAACCATGCAACCTACAACAAAAAGGCTGCTTGGGTTTGAGACCAAAACGAACTAAAAGCAGTGTTTAGCAGTTCCGGCCACTAATAGCGGTAAATAGTAAATAACATTAAATTGTTATTTACTATTTAACCACAGCCCGAAATAGTAAGTAACAATTTGGTAAAATATTAAACCATCGAAAATTAGCGCCGTAACAAGGACGTAAATCCATTTACTTTGCCAAGGCAAGATTGAATTTTGCAAGATGATGCAGTTACTGCACTGCTTATGGCGGAGGCTTGCAGCATATTTTTACCTCAATTGGCAATACATTTTATTTTACCAATACACGAAATAAGTTTGATATAAACAATACTTTGCTGTGAGGAGTTTAATTAAATTTTAAAAATTTGGAGAAAATAATATTTGTAATAAATCGTTAATTATTTTGATAAAAGCAGTATTTCCATATTTTCCACCAAATTATATAGTAATTTGAATTTTTGAAGTTATTTTGATGACTTGCATCGAGTAACATATGAAATGCTTTGATAGATAGCTCATAAAATAGCCCGTAAAAAAGCTCGTAAAATGAAACAGTCGTATATTTCATTTTACATCCCAGGAATTAAAATTTGTCTCTATGAAAAAGAAAAAAAATATATGTGATGATTTTAATGGGTCTAGCACGAAATGAAAAACTGCTTCGGTTGCTTTTATATCGTTTAGTTGTTAATCAACAAGACATTTGATAGAATTAAATTTGATAGAAAACATAAATATCTTACGCTTTTCACAAATGAGTGGAAGATAAAAATATTTTATTTACCCAACATATTGGTAACATATCCTTTTTAAATCGTTAAGTTTGTTGATTAAATTCGAAAGACGAAGAGCTAACGCTTTTCCGAGAAGATGCACATTTATTTCAAATCGTCGAATTTTTTATTATATTTCGGACATTATTACTTTACGCTTTGCCGAAAGCCAATATATTGCTTTTAAACAGCTGAGTTTATTAAAAAACGTTCACTAAATTGACACAATAATGGGAAATAAATAATAAACAAATTCGAAATTTAAAATTCGAGCTTATAGACGCACGTATTTGGATGAAGGAAAGGCCCGCGTTCGGCCTAGCAGTAAAGCCGCTGAACACTGGTAGTTCTGACCTGGGTTCACTATGGGCGTTTTCGAGGTTTTGCCCATGTGTAACGTGTATACCAGCCAGTTTCCCTTCCAAAGTTCTCCACGAAGGCATGCCTTCCCTTAGGTAGATAGCTCTAATGTGCGTTTCCATAATCTACTAAACCAAAGCAAACCAAACCAAATCGGATGGAGGACTATGAGTGCCTAAAATGTGGTGGCTTTAGATGCGAAAATTGATTTTAGTCTTCGCTTACACACAATACGAAAAACACACATATGTGAATGCAAATAAAATCTACTTTATTTAATAACGTAGTTGTTACAAGTCTCATTTATCGGAGGATGGTCAGCACAAGTCTATGACATTCATCATGGCAAGGAGTCACATGTCATTGGCAAGAGCCTTGAGTACCATACAGGTGCCAGTTCGACTTTAGGTCAGTTCTGCCGCCAGTTTTTTGAGAAAGAGAGAGCCGCCTGGGGGAACGGATCCTAGGGTCTCTCATCCCTCTAGCTCTACGATCAATCTCTCGAGAGGCTTCTCGTCTGGCCGCATAATTGGAGTGCCTCCATGCCGCACATACACTATGTATTTACAAACATCCGTGCCTTCTCCGAGATTCGAACCGGGCCAATCGGTAAGGCAGCCAGTTACTATCCAGGCTGTGCGGCATTATTTAATAGTGGAGATAGCAATTATAACGTTTCAGCATGATACTTGCAACCATAAACTTCGAATTCAACTGCTAGCGCTGCAAATTATGCTACCCATCTTAATAGCAATATCAGCCTTTTGATAAAGGTTTGCACTTCGTTCTAATGAAAGTATAATGAGCAATAAATCTGACACACATTTTTGCACTGATTAATTTAATTTATTGGTTTTTGCAAATTTCGCATGGAAATGATCTATTGAAATAATTGCACAGTTATAACTTGAATAATTCAACCTTTGCTATACTCAACAAGAGCAAAATTTTTCCTGTTGTATTAAATTACAATTCAAAAATATAATAGCAAATTTTTTGTACTTTATTCATTTGAACAGTCCGTTTTAACCGTTTGAGTGCTGAGGAAATTTCTTGTATTTATGCTAAAAGTGCGAAATAAAATGCGTGGTTACTTTTTTTTTGGAAAATAATAAAAACGATTATCATGAACTCTAATTATTATATAAAAGTAATTTTTACCAACAAAATATTTTTTATTCTCACTTGTTTCAAGATTGTTTTTCTGCAAAAATTCTACGAATTCCTTTTTTACATATATCGTAGATTAAGTTGAATAATTTAATTCTATTACCATATTTTTTTGCTGCACACTTCGCACTGTCGCAAGTTTAACCCAGGAAATGTTTCTAAAGGAAACGCTTTAATTATTGATTGTTTACTTATTAGTTTTTACTTTTGTTTAAGACAAAAGAAGTGTGAAATACAGCATATGAAAACAATCAATTGTTGCGTAGGAAATTCACTTAATTACTTAAGTTATGACTTAAGAATTAATTTTTATTATTATTCTAAATTTATCCTACACAACGTTATTTTATTTAATATGCTGTATTTATATTTGCTTTGGTTTAATTATAATTAGGGGTTTGGGTACTTAAGATTTGTACGTATCTTTCACTCGTTACTCGTAAACGCATTGAAACGCACAATGGAATTGGGTACTTATCTACGTAATAAACTTGAATTAATATTAATTAACTTAAGTTGATCCTTTATTAATTTATATCACTGGATGCAGAAAAATTAGCCTTTTAATTTAAGATCATTTTCAAGATTCTAGCTTTAACAATTTTTAAGATACAGTCAATTATTTAACTAAATTTTTACACTTTGCTTGTGAAAAGGTCTTGGGGGGGGGAAAGGATTGAAAAAGTCGCCATTTTTAGCTGAATTCTAAGGCTTTGCTTACGGGTTAAGAGGAATACAATGAGAATTTGCGGTGCGGTCTAGATTGTAAGTTTTTACTTGCACCTGCATCGGATTCTTCGCATTTCGTTTGGCGTGTTTGCGACATTTGAATTTGTGTTTAGTTCAATACCTCGGAATTTGAGAGGAGTTTTACAGCGGTGTGTTGCGAGGTTTGGAGTACTGGATTTTTTACCTTGTTTAGCGGGGATTGGCGATATATGGTTTTCTCCCTTGACAAAAAGCCGGTGCAAGTGTCACTTCCTCTCTTTTCTTCGCTTTCCTTCCTGCAACGTGTTAGTGCAGCTTCGAAGGAACTTCTTCGTTGCTGGGGGGCTTATGGCTCCTTTGGGTCATCGTAAGGAGGGGCTTAAGGTATCAAGTTTACTTGCTTCCTCGAGAGAAAGTTTTCGTTATGAAAAAATTAAAATTTACTTCCTTACTTGAGTAGTTATTCATCGAAATTCAATCCAAAAATTCAAGAGTTTCTACGGGCACAAACAGACCTATCAATTTAATGAAAAAAAGAAAAAATAATTTCAAAGAAAATCTGCTGATTATGTCTCCCTCTGCACTGAGGACTGCAAGAGCACTTACGGCTCCTAGCTACCGGTTGCAGCTCCCGTCCTGTCGCATGAAGATCTAGATGTTTGCTAGTTCTGGTTTCTTGCCTCCATCCTGCTGTTCACCGATGACAATGAGCCGGATACAAGTTTCTTCTCGGGCTTGAGACATCGACGTGTCGCCGAAGTATTCCTTCCAACATCGTGGCATTCTTATGAAACCTTCTACTACATCATTTTCTTTTCTACAAAGTTCCGGCTAGAGATCAGATAAGATTTTTTTTATTGTACTCTAGTAGTCGTAACTTAAGTTCTTAAACAGAAAGAATAATTAAAGAAGAAAGAATATTAGAAAATATAAGAAATATTTTTACTTAAAATTAGTTTATAATTATCTCCTAAAATAGCAAGAGGGGTATTCAATTATTTTCAAAAATGTAATTATGGTTTAATTTTAAATGTTTGCATTTAAGGATTTTGAGATGTTGAGGAATTTAAGTTAAGAGAATTTAAGTTTATCTTTTGATGAACGTACTGACTTTGCTGAGATTAAAGTTAATTGTTAACTGTCATAATGTATCTCCGGTTTTAATACTCCTAACTTTTCCTAAAAGGATGGTTTTGATGTAACTCAGTTAACTGAATGTGATAGAACCTAATAAGAGAAAAAAATGTGTTTTATGAATTTTACTTAATGAAATAGTTATACTTAATTAATAGTTATAGAAGTTTTAAGTTTTTTATTTTGAAATTGCAGAATTTGTTGAAAACCAATTCTAATGTTTCGCTATTAAAGTTAGTAGTCATCTCATGTTATTCTTCACTGTCTTATTCTCTGTGCAATATTAAGATCTAAAATTTAACATTGTTCTGATTAGTAGTGTTCTTCTGTGCAATAATAAGGTGAAAGAACTTAAATAATTGTTAAAGGAAATACTTGTTATGAATTTTTATAAATTTTTACTCAATAAAATAGTTATGCTTAGTCATAGAAGTTTTATGTTGTATATTTTGAAATTGCAGAATTTGTTGAAAACACATATTTATGTTTCGCTGTTAAAAAATTAGTAAATTTTCTCAGGTTATTTTCATACCCCGGGTGTTAGGATGTGTTTATTACAAAAATTGATTTTTACATAATTTGATATGTTCGAAAAATAAACTCTAAGGTTTTCTTAAAAGATAATACTGATTATTGTGTTTCATTTTTTGATATGTTAGGACACATTGATTCACTAGCATCTAGGTTCAAGGGTTATGCAATAAAAAAATACACAACGCAATTGTTAAACTTGTTTTGTTGTGATCTCTCCTTCTCATGAGTGATTTAACACAATCGATTCAAATAACTTACTAGAGTGAGCCACCATAGTAGAGCATCATGACTAAGAGATTAATTCTTGTCTTACTAAAAACCATAATTAAACGAAATTAATAAAAACTGCAGTTGAAATTAATACAACTGCACTCAATTAATCCGAAAATTACAGTAACAAACAGCAGCGCTATCGCGCTTCTACGCCTTTCTGGCACGATACAATAGAAGCGCGAGAGCGCTTCGCTGCGCACAAACTGTTAAAACAAGGGCTTTGTGTTTACATTTAATTTCATAATTTAACAATAAATTTTACTCTGGACAACTAATTATTAAAATATTAATTTATCGTAACTTCCTATTTTGAATTATGTGAGATGTTAAATTGTAATCTTCGTACAATGATAGAAACGAATTTCCTTTTCATAACAGAAATTTTACAGTTTTTTTTGCATTTTTTAAAATATTTATCCGAAGTTTTTAAAATTTTAATGCTAAAACGCCTTGAAGCTATTATATTAAAATTTTGCTATTATTTACACTTTTATTCTAGAAATTAATACTATTATTACTAATTAGTAATTTAGTAAATTACAAATGCATAACAAAAAAGTTCAAGCAGGGAAACAGAGTTGACTGGCAAAGAATCATATAAAATATTTACATTACGCATAAAGAGTAATGTTTTTAACGTTTTGCGTGTTAGAGTTATTTATTAAATATCATGTTCTTCGCAATTAAACCATAAAACTCAGTAAAATTCAGTTCAACAACAATATAGCAAAATAATTTTAGAATGAACATATATTTAGAATTTCCGATATACAGTCTCGAGGGCTGGGCATAAAAATGTTTTTCCCCGTACAGTGTTTCCATTGCTCGCTTTGAAATGTTGAGTTTGTTAATAAAAAAATTCGTTAAAGTTTTATAAAATATGAAATAGGTAATAAAACGAATTCCAAATTTGGGCTTCCAGATGCCCGTATTCGGGTGGAAACGTACGTTATTCAAAATTCGATGGCTCTAGGTACCGTTGTTTTATCACAGTGCAAGAAACATACATACATTTACGCAGATTCTTCATTATTTAATGTTTTTAAATATATAACGCAGGGCTTTAATATTTGGTGGCAACAATTTGAAAAGTGAACCGATATTTCAAAGCAAAATGCCAAAACGAAGTTAATAATCCTTCTGGACAAGTTGCCTTTTTAGACTTAAAATTCCTTAAAGTAAAGAATTTAAAATTTTCCGATGTACAGCATTTACAGCTAACAGGATGTAGTATGGGAATCATGAGTTAGACTTTTATTTATATAAATGACAAAACTGCTGAAAAATATGTCACGTGAACAAGGCACTGAGTTTCGTATTCGGTCTAGACAACAGCAATTTATATTTATTTGTCTAGACGTCTTTGATTTAGGGAGGAAAAAGTATAAAAATAGATGTCCTGAAATAATGTTATGATGGACGCACTTATTTCCTTTCTTTCTTTTAAAAACGCAAATCTAGGGGTCGATGTAGACTAATTATAGTAAACTCTGATTGCATTGAAACTCTTCGGAATGGAGTAAAGGGGTTTAGGTAAACAACGTTTGAGCCAGAGAATAACAGATTCGTTTACGTTTTACGGCAAATTTAATGCATCATTTGAATACTTACATAAAGAGTTGTGTTGCAGGAAACGTTTTCAAGCGATTAGCAAGGGGATATTACAGTTAGTCCCATATTTAGAAATATAAAAATAACAAAAACAATTAGTCATCGATAATTTATCGATATCCGTGATGAGTCGTTCTCACGAACATGAAAAATTTAAGTTTTATTGTGCACTTTATAAAAAAAATGTACTGTTGTTGAGACATTAGGTTTGTTCGAAGCAGGAGATATAAAAATGTGCAGTGCCCTCACCGGTACTGGAACCACGGACTTCTCGAATACGCGCCGAGCGAGCTGACCACTAAACCACGAAGGCATGCGAAGAAGACTGGAGAATACCTTATACTGTTTCCTCTACAAAGCTGCGCAAGATTAAACCAAGTTGTTATTTTGTGAGTTCAAATTTGTGGTTCGGTATGACAATTGGCGAAATACTGCGTACTTATGTTACACGAGTATGGTACAGCATCTTTTAGAAAGTCGTCCTAAAATGACTCCTTCTCTGCATATAGGAACCCCACGAGTACTTTGACATAATTTCTGTTATTCAATAATGAACAATCTGTATGTATGTATGTGTTTATTTTCCTTGGACTGGGGAAATATGTCTGCATCTCGAGCAACTAAATTTTAAACACAAAACGTTCTCCTTTTAAAAATGGGTTCCTCGAAGTCCTAAGTTTGAATTTTGATTTTTTAAATTCTATTTCATATATTTGCAAATTTACTGAGCATTTTTCTTAACAAATTCAGCGATTTAAATGCAATGTGTTGCCACTGGTGGGAATAAAATATTTCCATCTTTCTCGCGTCTTCGTGTTGCAGTTCGACAAAGCATAAAATATTTAACTATCAGATTCAATCTCTCTGTGACTGATTAGCAAACTAAGCGATTTAAAAGCAATAAATGCAGTCCGTAATAATAATAATTATTATTATTTTTGCTTTTAAAATGATTTAATACAAATGCATTAAATTTTCTTACCTATATGAAGTCAAAATTGGTATGGAAGTTTCTCAGTATTCATTATGATACGCTTTTGCAGTCTACGCTATATTTTGTGGTAATATCACCTTAAGCTCCTTTTTTGATATTTTGCGTGTTTCTCTTAGAAAAATTTCGGGATTTTTGTTGGATAGGTAAGAGAAACGAGAAAAATTAAGGCAGAAATAATACATACGATGAAAAAATTGCTACAAAAGGACTACTGTGCCCCATATCATCCAGTTCCTCAATAGGAATGATCAAATAAAAGGACAAAAAAACTGATATTTGAACTAATAATCAGAATTCTAAATATACATTTTAAAATACGACAGCAAGCGAAAAATAATATAAGACACAGCTGAGAAGGTCTGAAAGTAAGAAACTGCTGCTTTTATCTGTCATATTCTGTAATTTAATTGTTAAACAATTTCATGCTTTTGCGCAATGAAATATAAAATGCTTTAAAACATATTTCTTCGTTCCAGATGGAACCTAATTAAATATGATGCTAAAGAAATTATAGAATTAGCTGCAGTATGCATTACAACTCTATGTATAATTTCCATTGCATGTAAAGGTTAAGTCCATTGGTCTGGAACGACAAATTTTACTATTGTTATAAAAATTCCTTTGGTTTATCATTAAAATTCATTAGCTACACCTAATGAAATTATATTCTCATTAAAATAATTTTGTGTTTTTACATTTTTATTACAACGAATGAAGTTACAGCAACTGAAATCATTAAAATCCTTATATAGTTTTTCCTTTTTATAATAACTGTTTATATGATTGACCTCAAAAGAACTATCCCATTAAATAATAATAAAAATAGTAACCGGTAAGTATTTGCATACGCTGTAAATTAGATTTTTATATTCATAAAATAATAAAGAGTGGCGATGAAAGTAATTTCCTGATTTGTACTTTTGTTTTTCTCTTCGGAGTGTAAAGCTCATGAATGTTTTTTAATGATAATACGATAAAAATAAAACATAATAGAGTTACGCTTTCTGGAATAACTTTGTTCTCAGTAACCATTTAACACATTAAGCGCTATTTGTATCCCTACACACAAAAAATATTAGCCTGACAAGCCACTTGTATTACCTTAGATGCTTATACTGTATTACTTGTACTGCATTAGCCACATTTGATTTTAATATGACATACCTTCAGATTCAGCCGCATGTATTCTAAAGGAAACAAATTTTGTGTATAACTGAATGACGTAATTCTAATTGATAATTCTGAGTATAACTTGCTTTTTATTTCTTTTTGGCCTAGACAGGCGTTAGCCCAGAATGGCTATTTAGTCTCTTCGAAACGCCATTGCATCAAATCACTAAAAGAGTTGAATCACGCTTCAAATTGTTGCCACTAAATATTATCGCCATTTATTATATTTAAAGAAAGTAAATAATGAAGAATCTGCATGAATTTATGTATGTTTCTCGCATTGTGAAAAAACAACGGTACTAGAGCCATCCAATTTTGAATATTGAACGTTTCCATCCGAATATGGGCATCTGGAAACCCAAATTTGGAATTTGTTTTATTATCTATTTCATATTTTGTAAAATGTTAACCAATTTTGTGACTGTAAAAGTCAACAATTTCAAAGCGAGCAGTGGAATCACTGTATGGAATGAAACATTTTTATCTTCAGCGCACCAGTCTGTCTATCGGAAATTCCACATATATGCTGTTTTTAAATGTTTTTAGCCCAAAGTGACGCTGGCCAAAGTATTATCGGAACGGCTCTTGAAACGTATATATGGGGTAAATGAAGAAAAATGTCCTTTTCGGCGTAATGTGAAATCGTTCAGATTTTTTAAAGTATATATTGAATGTTGATTGAACTAACTAAATGTAAATGCATTTAGTTATTTCTCAAATTAAACTGCTTGAAAATAGTGCAAGCCTTGTTACTCTTTCCTGTATTCTTTAACTGCGATTTTGAGTTAACTGTAAACATTGTCCTCAATATTTCTTCGATTAATCGCAAGTTGATAGTAGCAGCATACGACATAGCAATAAGTTCTTTTTGGGCGATAAAGAATAAATTAAAAGATGCGCATAAAGACCCAGAATATCTTTTAATTAAAAATTTGCGACAATCTACCCGTGCCAAGTCTATCAGTCACGTAAATGAATACCTGCAATTCAATTTCCACTGGACATGCGCCCCCCTTCTATAATCATCTTCCAAATCGAATAACTAGGTCCATATTCTAGATTCGTCATTTCCTGGCAAACCCCTTCGACCTGGCATTGCCTAAGACAGCCATCTGGTGAAGGGCAGAATCCGGCCAACCGTGTCCGGCTATAATTAGCGCCGCTATCCGATAAGCACGATGGAACGTTGTAATCCTATATCCCTGCGGCGCATTCCCTAATATCTGATAGATAAGCTACAGCAGCGCCGCATGCGGCAAGGAGACGTAATTATTATTAACACTGGATGCCTCTTTGGGTTAATGTCGTCTTATCTCTGTAATTAGAAAACTTTCACTTTGAGGCTCATCGTCTGCGGCTAGCCGGGTGGCAGAGGGTGTCAAAAAGGGGTCGATCTCCTACGGTTAATTTGAGATTGATAAACAGAAAGAATTAGTTGAAGTCGTGATCATATTCCAGATTTTTGGAGATAGTTATTTTGAAACATTCTTTTTCCATCTGATTGGACTTTGATGAACAGTAATTGGTAAACTGCTGGCTTTAATTCTGCGATATAATCGTTAGGCATCATTTGTAATTCTTTAAATTCACTTTCAGTATATTAAAAATGTTAAACTTCGGAATCTGAAATAAAATAATAAATATAGAATTTAATCGATTAAGTAATGTAGAAGGAATATAATTCTATATACTGTGTTGATAAATGTTATTACGCACGTCACATGCATTCACAAGCCTAAAATGATTTAAATAAGAAAAATATTCATGTTGTTATTCTTAAATTTAAAAAAAAATCGTTTAAAAAGTTACAAAATCTAACTTTACGGCCCCCAGTCTCTATAGTTATATTTAGTAAATGATCATACCCATTCTAAAGAATAAAACACTAAAACATTGACCCCTGCAGCGCAGAAAGGGCAGTAAAATATTTAATTTCAAAATTTGGGATTTTCGCCGTCTTTTTGAGCTTGCCGTGAGGGGTTAAATAAATTGGAACTAGAAATAGAGTAATTTGAGGATGCTTAATCCTCTTTAATGCCATTAAATGATATTCTTTTGCGATTTATTGCCATGTATCATGATATAATTTAAAATTTTGATACTATATTCTCGTCCAGTTAGATTGATTCTTAATTCTTAAAGAGCACAAGTTCCAGAAACTTCTGTGAATAGGTCTCCTTTTTTTAAATAAAAAATTAAATTTATGAATATTTTTATGACAGTGTAGCAATTCTCGGCACTTAATCAATTAGCAGGAATAAAAAATTTCATTAATAGGTACGCACAAATACACGCATTTCGGTCTTCAGTTTGCATATAACATCCGAATAAGATATGAAACTTTAAATATATTTGCCATGTTTCATTGTCAAAAATATATATTTATCTATATATATAAATATACATTTTAGTAAAAGAGGTATAAACATTTGCTGAAAGTAAATATATTTTATGCTAGCTGGAGTATCCAACTTCACTCAGGGAATTGATATGAGATTGTGTGGTAGTTGGAATAAAAGGATAAACTTTGAAATATAAGAAGCAAAAGCTTTTTTATTAAAAACATATTCTAACTATTTACAATACTTATTTATAGGCAAAAGGTTTCATTTTGTTATCCGGGGTATATATGTACACATTTTTCGTATTTCCTATTCGAGAGCAAGCTACATATATCTGACAGTAAGAAAAGCAGGAGTCTTTGAGATTGATGCTGCAATGTTTTAAAGTTTGTTCTTGGGCTTTGTTAATTGTAAAAGTTAATTTTATTGGAAATTGCAGTCTTTTGAATTAGAACGGAAGTTCAGTAGATATCAGTGGTATTCTGGGGATAAATACTGTATGTCCTTTGTTCTTTCCAGTCATAAGTTTGCCTTCGATGATGTTAGTTGATAGATGTTTGACGACCATCCTTGTTTCATTACATAGTTTGGATGAGTTGAAATTTCTGACTAACGTCATCGGAGATCCGATTTTCGGTCAAAAGCAGTGTAATGGCATACCTGGTACTTGCAAAGAATTTAAAAAGTTCTGGAGGGAAGTTATCACTTTATTCAACGTTCACCATCATGTCAATCAATTTGTATATTCTTTCTTCATTGAGAATTTTCTTTTGAATATTATTGATATCGTAGACACTATTATTTTCAGTTGCCAGAATCGACCTTCGAAATAGCCACTCAGGATTGGTATAGTTGTGAACAATGTTTGGATAAATTTGGCCGATGAGTTCGTTTTCAGTAGTGGCGATGTTGCAGAAATCACTGTTGAGTTCAACGAGGCAGATCGTCTGCACTTGACAGATAAGAAACTCGCTGCTGCTCACTATTCACTCAATGCACTTCACTGATAAGAAACTGATGTTAGGACCCATGACGGATCTTGCTTTATATACCTCTACCAATGGTAGCAATACCCATACAAAAAAGGCTTCGAATGGTCCACAATGTTCCTGAACATTTCACAATGATCTGGGATGTTCCTGAAAGTTCCAGACTATTTTCAAACATTCCACGACATTCCAGAATGTTCTGAGATGTTCTAGAATGTTGTGGAAGGCTCTCGAATGTTCTGGACTGTTCTAGAAATTTCTAGAGGGCGAAACGTCCAGCCCTAATATCTTCAAAAGCACGCTCTTCGGGTTAAAACGGGAGCCTCTTCATGGATGGTGCAAAGAGGGCTACCGTCCCACGTAACTCCCTTGATCATACCGGGACCCGTTTCTGAGTTTTAGTGGCGCTCAGATTGGACACTTATTTATAATATATATTGATTATACAGGAGCTCTATAACAGTTAGATTTCGTAAATAAGTTTCGTAAATAATTTAATTTGCTTAAAAATGCCTCAGCATGAATATTTGGAGCATATGTAATATTTTTGTAACTAGAAAATATATGCCGAAGAACAAGAAGGAATGAGGAATATGTTTACTTTTAGGTTTCAAACTTATTTTGAATTAACTAATAAGTTTTTGGTGAAAATGTTAGAAGGAAATGTACGCGTTCAGGAATTATAAATGAATAGAAATTAATATTATGTGTAGCGATTAATGTAATTTTAAAATTTTTTACTCAACTATTTAGGGCCATTATTTAATTAATTTCTTTTATAAAGTTAGATTAGTGGTACGAATATAGTCTACGACGATATTTAGATAAGCGAAGTTCTCAAACTTTTTATTTTCAATAATGATGTTTTATACCACGATTTTTTTAGAAACGTGATGATATCTCCTCACTTTCTTTTCTCCCATGGCATTTTGTTCAACGATGTTTTCCTTTGCGTTTTTTTATACATATTTTTATCTCCGGGGTTTTGGGTGGACACCTTATGGTTCAGAGAAAGAGATTTGTAGGTATGTTTGAAATTTCAGCGATAAATAATGTATGTTATATAATAAGGTGGTTTAGCTAACAGCTTGCAAACGTCTGAAGCAAAACCAAAGACAAATCGGATTCGTATGTGAATGCGGGGTCGAGAACGACTTCTTCCTTTATTAGTTTAATAGAGGAAAATTATATTTCTCTTACACCACATTTTACAAAAATAAAGATACTTAAGTGTTCAAAAACAGCAATCATAACTTTCAGTATGTGATTGACCTCTTCGGCATAAAGTACTTCGATTATTGTTTTCCCAATCGCGCGCACTTGCCAATAATGGCATTGGCTACTACTGAAGCCAGAAGTGGTCGCCATTTGTTTATTCTGGAGGCACCTAATAGGCATCCACCGTTAACCCCCATGAAAGAACAGACAATTTTACATCCATGCTTCCCCCGGGATTCGAACTCGGACCCTTCGGCATAGCAGTAAGGCTCCCCTAACCACGATACCGTTTGGGCAGTTCAAGTACTTTAATGATCATGCAACGGAGAAATGGCATTGATGATTATTATTTTTACTCCGGATAACATTGAAACAATAAGTGCTTTTAAGAACCCATTTTTGAAAGGATGTGTAGTCCACATGACAATGAGGAAAAGGAAATTACAATGTAAATCCTCTTGTCATCCTTATTTATTACTTAAATTTTATGCACACAAGTGGAGTATTAATCATGCACAGATTCACCGTTCAAAATCAGGCGGAAGCACAGATGGCTTAGCACGTTTTTTAAATCCGTAAAACACAATATTCCCGATTAATATTTCACGTTAAATAGTTGAAACAGATTCAAATATATTCCATTAAATGTTTTTAGAATTAAATAAGGCCTTTTGTAAAAATTAAAATGTTCAAAATGCATCTAAAAATAAAGTGATATTTTAGAAACTCATACAGTTTAGAGTAAAATGGGTTATTTCTCTCTTTACCGCATGCTTTCGGGGTGTAATTGGAAGCACGTCTGGCTGGCAATCGAGACGTCTGGACTTAGAATCGGAAGTAGCGTTTTCAACTTTTCTGCTCTGAAATAATGACTTAACAGCAAATTCCGTGTAAACTGGAATTTGTTTTGTTGACTGTTATGCTAAATTTGTTATCCAGTTGGGTATTAATAAACAATCTTATATTTTGCCTTGTTAGTCATTAAGTTATTATACATATTTTGTAAATAGGTTTAATTTCTCCTTTTTCTTTTCGTTTCATACTAATAACAAACAGACTGAAACATGGATTGCGCACCGCGTAATACCAAAGAGTTATTTATTATTCCTTTACTGTTTTTATTTTTCCTTTACTGTCTTTCATCAAAAAGAAAACGTTTCTTTTTTCTTCTTTGTAGCTATAAAATTCCAGTTTAAGTGATTTCTGAGTATTGGGTACATTTTTAGTATTTCGTTATATTGATATAAAAATGTTTGAAGTTTTTAAAGACACATTAAAAATTCTCCAGCCTTTTAGTTTTATTACAGTCCACAATTTTAACTATAATTATGATAGGAAATACATGAAAATGAAAGTAACTAAAATAACGTTAAGATAATAAAACAGCTTAGTAGATCAAAGAATTAGTATAAAAAAGTGTTTTGCATAAGCATATCATCCTGTCCTCACTTTTATTTGCTGCCGCGATAAAGTCTTCTCATGATCAACTCGTAGTTGTTTAACTAATGACACAGTCACATAAGGTTCTCAAGGAGTTTAATGCCCCATAAAACTCCCACCGCTTTCGTCGTCCCGGCTATAAAACTGGTTTTAAAGACTGGGCGAAGATTTGCTGCATCGGTTTAACGACGATAATGTAAAGATCAGAGCTGTTTTAGATGAACTAAGTATTCGAATCACTACAGGGATGCTAACATTCTCTTTAATTTCCATGTTCATCAGCTTTATTACACAAGATAACGACTCTGAATTAGTGCAGCAGTCTGGATCTTCGAGGGTTTGCTTATTCTATTGCGTCATTAAAATTTCGTGTGTTGTGGAATTGATTTATTCGTGATGTAGTACTTAAATACGTTTCAGCAAAAGCGATTGAATAAAACGTATTTCCTTTTGTATAGTAATAGTGTATTAGATGTTGAGAAGTCAATATGAAATGAAAACAGTTTAACAAGGACATAACACAGGAAAAAGAACGTAGACAGAACACAAGGGTTTTATCATTAGTGATATAGACCTAGTCTTTTCCGCTAATATACTGCATGAAGATTCAACAATACGTAACGATATGACAAGAGTAAATTGATCAAACATCTAGTTGGTACCACTTGTAAACAGAAACATGTCCTGTGACGTTACTGCAACAGAACGGAAGAGATAAGTATTTATATTAGCTCATTCAACATACACGATAAGAATGCATTAGAGACTAAGAAAACAAAAGTGCACAGAGGAAAAAAAGGACAGTGTTATATCTCTCGTTCTTCAGGGCTGATTGACGAAATTCAACTTGCGTTTTTCATGTCTCGAAAACGCGACTTAGGATATGTATTACCATTACTCCAATATAGGTATTTTGACACAAAATCGGACTTTTTCTGAAATAACATGCCAATTGTTTTCCATATTTCGATACTACGACACAAATTATGCCGAATTGCCAAGTTTTCTAAAAATCTCACCGGTAGTTTGTAAAACATTAGCTGTCAAAATTATAGATCCTCAATGTTAATTGAATTTGGTATATGTTTATTAATATATCTTCTTTATTAAACTTATTTGTTTCTTCGTTTCATATTTAAAAATTTATGTTTATTCCAAATAAAATTCGCTTATTTTGTATGATTTTTTTTTAAATTTATATTTTTTATCAATTTTTCGAAAACAGTTTTGAATTCTAACCTATGAAATTTTTGCCATCATTTTAAAGTAGATGTATTTCTAAGTCTACTTGCCAAAAATTGGAGTTGTTTATTCCAAATGTTTTAAGATATACGTGAATTTACATATTGGTGCGTTTTGAAATTTGGCGTATTTATTATAAGCGATAATAACGAAAATAGGGTTTACGCGCTCTGTTAAAATTATTTGAAAGTGTGAATGATGACTTTTCTTTCCGTCGTGGACAATGAGAAAAAGGAAAGTAAAATAGGTTGCTATAAATTAAGAAGTTCGCCAAATGAATTATTCTTGGCCCAAACTGAAAAATTACGTCAAGATAAATTTTTAAATTATTCTTCTCACCAAAAATTACAAAATTTAATATCTAGGTATAATTTGAGTTGCAGAATGGAAATATGAAAGAAATTAGGATGTCATTTCAGAAAAAGGTCCGATTTTGTGTCAGAATACCTATGTTAGGACAATGCTATATATGAATCTAATATATATACTATTTCGCGCTTTCGAGAGATGAAGAACGCAATTTGCATTTCATCAATCGGCCCAGTCGAATGGGAGATATAGAACTGTCCACCTGTTTTGCTCAGTTTAGTTGTTTTTAAAAATTTTTAAACTGTGCTAGTTCTTGAGTGCTTAATAATTTAGTTTAAAGTTTTCCGAACCTGACATTTCATCGAATACATAATTAATGTATGAAGTTTAGTTGGTTCTTTACTCATTTGCTCTCATTGTAGAATTTGAGATGCATATCTTTAAGATGGCAAACAAAAATTAAAATTGTGGTGATTTTCATCGCTGTCACATATCCATAGAAAATGTAAGCAAGTTGAATCATCTGCTTCAACCTTTACTGGTTTGGTTGGAACCTTTGGTTTCGTTTGGTTTAGTTGATTTTGGGAAAGCACACTAGCGGGTACCCGTCTAAGAGGAAGGAAACCTTCGCAGAGGACATTCAAACGGAGACTTTCACGTACACACGTTGCACATGGGAAAAACCATGAAAACGCTCATGCAGCCAGGCTGTTCGCCTAGAATCGAACCCAAGTCAGAACTATCAGTGTTCAGCGACGTTACAGCTCGGCCACTGGTTGGCACTTCGAATTCAATGGACGAACTAAGAATTTAATTGTACGATATCCTCCCACTGAAATAGTTACTTTTCAGAAGAAATAAAAGCAACGATCGAAGTACCGAAAGTAAGTTTAAGCCATTTTGTATTTTGTTTGTACTTTTTTCTGTAAAATAAATAAATATAGATTCCTTTTAGTTTATATTTTGGGTAAATGGTTTAATAATATAGTATATAAAAGTTACGAGTAATGTATGTTTTCACCAAAGGGTAATGTATGTTTTCACCACTTATACTTTTAAATTTAAATAAATGTTAACGGTTTGAACGAATAAATAAACACCATAAATAAGACTATCCAAATAAATAACTATATTTTGACTCTAGCTATTAATTATGATTACTATAGAATGTATTAAATTGGGTAAGTAAAGTACTTTAACTTGGGTGTATAATAAATGTTATCTATGAATGCTCGAGTTTCAAAGGTGTTTGATAAGCATTCCGAAAGTTTGTGCCTCCCAACCTGGATAAAGATTAGCGACACTGACTGTCGTACCGAAAGGCAAGGATTTGAATCCTGGAGAAGGCATGTATGCTTGTAAATGTATAGTGTCTGTGCGGCATAAGGGCACTTTAAATGCGCGTCGAGCCCAAATTCCTCTCGATATTTGGTGGGGTGGGAGACCCTCGGAACAGACCTGGATGTCCTCCATCAAAATTGATGGCAGAACTGGGAAAAATCGTACTCCCACCTGAATGACGCTCAAGGCTCTTGTTAACGACAGGCGCAGTTTTGCACTCCTTGCCACCATGTATTTCGTGGGCTTATTTTGATCTTACCGTCAGACGAGTGAGGTAACAAAGCCAAGGTACGTAAGAAATAACTATCAGTGAAACGTCTTTGTCTTTGTATGCAAGAACACAAACGCAAGAAATATAGAAAACAAGCAAGATGTGCATAGATCTATTTCGATCTAGATACCTAGAGAAGTATTACACTCGGTCATTAGCATCAAAACAGCTATCTGTATAAGAACTGTTAAGAACTGGTGTCCTGTCCTGTAAATATTTCTAAGCATTTAAACTCCCAATTCCTTCTTTCAACCAAATACATTTTCTCTTTGTTAGCAATTAAGTTTACATATTAGATAGCAAAAGCGCTTTGAAAGAGCTGGAGTTCCAGAGAACTCGCAAATCAGTGTGAATAAAATCAGTAAAAATCAATGTATCGTTTTTGCTCAATGTTAAGGGCGTTTAATTTTTAATGTTTTGTATGAAAGTGCGCAATGATTTCATCCTTATAATAGTTTCATTATAGTCAGAGTAGAAACGATTTTGAGATTTATATATATATATATATATATATTATGCTGGTATTTGTATGAACAAAGCATTATATTTTTATAATGCCGAAAAGTTTCTGTCGTTGGACTTCCAAAAGGGTATGCTTGTCTGCAAAATATCAAACATTTAATCCTGTATATTTCAGCCTAAGCACAAAGCTAGTTTACTTTATGAAGATAAAATTATTCACCTAACATAAATTGAAATCTTAGTACGAAGATATAAGCATTTCATTCACGTGACTCAATGCTTTAGGTGGTGTCATATTACCACTTAAAAGGGATTCGTACTTCATTAGAATCGTGTTATAGATTTTACATCCTTTCGCTATGCCATATATTGTCTTTCAACATGTAAGTTTATGGCTTCACTTACCTTGTATGTTTTCTTGAAGCAATTAATGAAGCAATAGTACTGTTCTGACTTTTAAAAAATAATAAAATTTTAGTGCTCAATGGTAAGGTAGCCTACTGTCTCAAAATTGTAATTCTACAGGAGAAAGATATTCATGATAACTCATTTATCGTAGAAGATTGAAATTTAGTTCGAATTTAAATTGAAAGAGATGCACGGCAATGCAAAACTTAAAACTAATCAAAATAACAATAAAATATATTGATTTTGAGGGCGATCACACGCAGGTCCATTTCCTTTTGCTCCTGAAGAAGAGGAAGCTATGTCAGATAGCCAGCGATATTAACAGAGCTAAACTATGTTGCCGTTTTGCTTAATTTAGTGCTGGCACAATTCCCAAATGTACTTCCATGGCAATAAAGCTATATGCATTCTACGAAATATTAAAGAAAAAAGAAAATATTTTCAGTTACGTCTCTTTTAAATGGAAATGATACGAATGAAGTTGTGAGCTCCGCTTTTCATATAAATAGCAGAGCCATATTTGTAAAATAATATATCAAGAATGTAATACGAAATCATCATTCAAAATAATAGCAATGTACAATATGTTTCTCTTGATCGAATGTTTTCAGGTTTTATGCTTTTTGCAATACAGGCTGCACATTTCAATTATTGAATAAACAGAGTTAGACGCAGCGTAAGAGATCAACTCTAATATAAACTGTAATTTTAAAAGTATTATAAAAAGTGGCCTTGCAAAGTTAGTTTGGTATAGATTATATATTATATTCAATTGATTGAAGAGAGATTGGTATAGATATCTTAGTTTTAAAAGCTTAAAAAGCAATTTTGAGGTACACATTTTTTAATGGGGACGTAAAAAAGAACCAAATAAATTAGGGAAGCAAAGTTAAAACGAATATTTTAGAAACAAATTTCCTTTAGTTCCTCATTTCCCTACTTGCGGCATTTTGCCAGAATGAGTTAACGGATTTGCACTTTATACAAATGGGATAGGAACTGCTATTTAAGCTGAGGTATGAGTTACTTCAGTCAGAGAGAGAGAGAAAGCGTGTTCTGTCTTTCGGCCATGTTTTGGTCTCAATTAAAAGCTTGCTGGTTTATGTACCTGTTAGTTTACACCGGTTAATTCTGGATAAAAGCCAACTAAGCTATAAAGAACTCTGTGGAGCTTGGGCTGTTTATTCTATATAGCATTAGTTTAATTTGACATTTTCTATTTTGAGTTCAAGCCAAAAGTATTGGATTCCTGCGCGCCCAACAGGGACTATTTGTGAATTTATTTGATTTAAAATAAAATCTGATGTGTACACCACATGACGCATTTTGCATTTCATTTAAACGTATTAGATTGAATTAAATCTGCTTCATAGATAGAGCATAAACCACAATAGAATAAATGCACGCTTTAAAATTCGCTGTATTTATTTACTATAGCGATACTCTGGCACTAGGTTCACTTAACAGCGTTATATTTCATTTATTTTATAACTCAAAATACACAAAAATTATGTATATCATCAAAAGGATTATCTAATCGTTGCCACATGTTCTATTCAAATAGTATAATAAATTTAAAACGATCTATAAAAGAAATTAACCAAACCAAAAAAAAATAAGAAACAGTTTTTCACAGACGATTCAGTAATTCTCATTCAATTAATTCAGTTCTCACTTCGCGACAAGGCAAAAATACCTATAAACTCAAAATATCTATATTAAAAATTACGAAGTAAGTCTTAAACACTTATTTCGTCGAACAAGACTTAGCCGCACTTAAACAACTTTTAAATTCTTGATAATTCTACAAATCTTGCATGCAGATTTACCAAAGGCATAAGAACCTTAACCGAAAGTTAAGAACAACATAAATGAATCATTTTGAAAGCCAAAAATGCACAATTTACCAACATATAAGAATAAAAAACTGAGCTCACTGAGCCTAGTAACAGAGCAGATATATATATATATATATATATATATATATATATATATATATATATATACTTTTGGTGAGGCCAATTGCGATTAAAATAGGAGGTGCATATCTACATGTTATAGCAGTCCTATATACAAAATTGCAACGTTCTGAGGCTATTCGTTTTGGAATTATGCGAAATGCATACATAGATACATACGTACGTACGTACAGACGGCATGAAAAGATCTCTTCAGAATCCATTTTAAATCAGTTTATCCTGTCCTTACGTTCGGATGTCAGGCAAAAACATCGTTAAATTGCATTCGATAGGGATCAAAATAGATATTTTCGTACAAAGGAAGTGAAAAGGTATTTTAGCCTTCCTTCGGAGTTGTTATTTACGCAAGAAGAACTTGGAGAATAATTACTACATAGTTCTGAGCTCTAGCAGTTGAAGAACTTTATTTTAGTAGAACTCCACCTCAGATATATAATGCTGAGCACGGCGGAGCTGCTTTACTTCCTTATAGAATGATTCCTGCCAGGTAATGTGTGTTTAGTAACTTATGAATCGTCAATTTATTTAATTTTAAAAATAGTTTTGGAAAATTATTGAAACATCAAACATGGAACCAGATGGAGCAAAACTACAATTGTACTTGGGACGCGCTTTCTTATTACCGGTACATATTCAAAATGTAATTCGTTTACATTGTTTGTAATTGATGATCTATGATATTTACCTATATATTCACTTTTGATATTCACACTTATGATTTACTGCATATTTTCATAATAGGTCGCAATTAAATCTAGATCGTGAATCATGAACAGCGATTAAAGGACATAATTTCAGCTGCAATGTTGTAAAAGCGTTTGTATACCTCGTATATTTCACAAATTTGAAAAATTATCATATCAGAATATTATGTTCAATAATGCAGGTAATAACTCTTTACCTTCAATTATGCTTTTCAGAGCGCGGAAAGTGAGAGGCTACTCACCAGTGCTATGTAATTTGCTGGTGAATTTCATCAGGGAATTCCCTACATAATGATCTTGATTGAATTAGTAGAAGCACCATATTAATTTGCAGATTCATGATATCAATTCGAGCAACTGAATTAGTTTGCATTCCAACGACATGATCATCAATTTCTCCTTTCTCTGCCTTTTGATTTTTCAGCTTCTGTTTGATTTCATTCATTGAAAAAAAAACTAATATTTAATCGAAGATACATAGTATTGCTGTATATAGATTATTGATATTTAATCGATGATTTTTAATAGAATTTAGATGTGAAGAGAAAGCAAATTTAAATAACACAAAATACAAAAATTCATATCATACTAATATCTTAAGACGTAATTTCATTGTTAAAATTATTGAAAAATGTACTGTGTAGTGCACCGAAAATAACTTTGCGTTAACTTAAATAACAAGATGCGTTTTCTCGCAATACTATATTGAAGCTTACCTGCAGAAATAGTGTTCTTGGTAAGTAAATAGATATACAAGCAGACTTTATCCAGTCGGCTACTGATTTTCTTTTCTAGCAATACTGTATTGAAGCTTACCTGCATACAAAGTGTTCTTGCTAAGTAAGTAGTTATACAAGTAAATTGAATCCCACAATTTTTGAATCTAATTTTCTAGCAGTACTGCATTGAACATCACCTGTAAAAAAAGTATTCTTACTAAGCAAATATTTGTACTAGTAGACATAAATTTGTTGGCCTTGCAGTCTCGATTTCTTGCAGTACTATACTGAAACTTACCTATGAAGATAACATTCTTGCCAAATTAGTAGATATGCATTCAGACTTAACACTGGAAGTTACGCAATTTCGGTTTTTAGTAGTATGATATTGGAGATTACTCTGAGAAGCGGTTTTTTTCTAAAAACTAGCTGTACAAGTAGATTTAACCTTGTTGGTTATTGAATATCGATTTCTAGCAGTACTATATTGAAGCTTATAGACATCGTATTTTTGCTAAGTAGGTATAGTTAGCATTGGAAAAGCCAATCCTCATTTAAGAAGAAGAGGTATCACCGATAGCCAAATGGCTGAAAAATTTTTAACTTATTAACTGTATCAAAATTATAATTTTTAAAATTTTGAATTTGAATTTCCTCTGCCTGGATAAATGTGGTAGTTTTGCCAATATCTTTACTGAATTCCCATGCATTACAAAATTTATGCATATACATACAACAATATTTAAAATTATACGTACACGTTATGAACGAATCATATGTCATCCTAAACAGTTACACATATTATGCTGTTGGAATATTAGACTACGCTATTACAGTTTTTAAGAATATTGTTACGAATCGTTTACTTATGTAAATAATTTTAGTGAAATTATATGCAAAATTGTAGTATCTTTAATAAAATTAACATGAAGAAATGAAGCGGCGAAGATTTTTCCGAAAAAAAAAGAATACAGGGGCAATTTTATTTAGCACTGAGTGAATGACTATCTCTTTAAATTGGCGAGATATCGCCAAACTGTGCAACTAACATTTGTCGCCAAATTTAACGAGGAATAGCCTAAAGTCGCCAAGTTGGTGATTATTTGGCAACATTTTGGGCCGGTACACGTATAACTATAATTGGTACTATGATCGAGTAAACGCAATTAATCTACATATATAACTATTTTCTTGATTTTTCTGGATGGCAACAGCAATTACGAGATATTTATTTATTAAATCTTAAATGCACGCGCTCTTTTATTTTTACTTTTCTGACGTAGCTTTCTCTTCAAATTCGTTTGCGTTGCATGGGAAAATAAAACAATTTTAATTACAATTCTAAATAAATAGCTAAATAAATACAAAATCCGTAACAATATGTTTAATTGATTTAAACTTACTACTATTTACTATTAATTTTATTTCCTTTTATAATTATTGGTTAAGAATTTCAAGGCATTCGAAGTTTTGTGAACATTTGCGAATGCATTTTCTTAAGCATTTTAATTGTCAGAGTTTTGAAACCACTTTAAGAGCAGTGCAGGCATACATGTGTATTGTTATCCTAAACTGCAATACTAATTGTTCAGAATGCCAATTTACTCTGTTTCGAGGGTACATAATCATTGTCTAAGTATGCCAGTTCCGTCTGCTTCGAGATTATAGGATTGCTGTTAAGTAGGAGTTGGTGACGTATGTCATGATATGTGTACAATGGCAGCCACTTGCGCATAATGCCAAGATAGTATGCATTATTGACGTTTGCCTAATTTTACGTTCAAGCTATATTTTAACCTCCTTTATAGTAAATATGGACACATAGCTTAAGAATGTTGTAAGGCAATTAACATGTCGTATATATTTTTCTAAATAAATTAACAGCTTCTTAAAAACATGTACGTGTTGTATTATCCCTTTATATTATTTAAATCATTAAAAAATGAAAAATACAAAATACAAGCTAAAAGCAAAATAACCTTTCTTTACCTAGAATTAGAATTAATTCATATGGGTAGAGTTTAGTGTCTAATATTTAGAGTCAAGACACTTGGAATTTTAATACACCTAGAGAAATTGGCATTTCATCAATAAGTTTGTAGAGCGGATGGAGATTTTTCGGAGCCGAAAACATAACTAATCAGCAATGCCTTCGCGGGATTCGAACTCCTGACCTCCCGGGCTAGGCTGACGTGTACCAGTTACACCTCGAAGGGAAAAAGAAAGGAAAAAATTCTTTCAGCTCAAGTCCTTCAATTATTTAACGAGGATAACGAGGGATAAATTTATCTTTCTCGAATCATTTGTGATCTCCTTGTGATATCCTTTTATTAAATTGACAGTTGTATTAAACATTTATGCTTAACTATTAAATACAAATTTGCAAATGATTAACCAGAAGGCGTCACCTAAATTAACTGAGGACGGAATGCTTGTAGAAAAGAAGACAGCTCATAATGAGGAGCGAATTTCGAAGTCTTATGAAAGGACATTTTAACGCTTGCAAAGGGCTTAAGGTTCAGAATTTACTAGTGACGGATTCATATTAAGTGATGCAAGAAAGCTTTAGAAAGCTTAGTTTACATAATTCGTCTAATAACAGCTACATTGATGAAATTAACATAATATTAACATGCGGCAGGTATTCTTTGCAAAGAAAGTTAACTCTAATATTAAGCATTTTCATCAAATGTGTAATGGAGCTATTCAAAGCCAACTATTCATACTCCAGACGAATTGGATTTTCTGTGGGTGTAATTTGTTTGAAAAAGAATAAAATCGGTTAGACCTTTGAGTAATCAATATACCCTATTCAGTATTTAAAAAATCTTTTAAAGAAAAATAATAAATTCAAAGTGCACCTGCTTGTTAATAACACTGTATTAAACTATTAAAAATCAATTACAAAAGTAAGAATCGAATGATGTACCAATAAAAAGAACTCAGGAAAGATTTACTTTATATATTAGTTTTTTCGAAGTACTCATAAGAAATTACATTTTGAGTGCTGAAAACATATCTTACGTATAAAAAATTACTCGTTACGTAATGTGTTTAGCATTTTCAAAAACAATAATTATTTATTGAAATATTTTACTTAAAATAATTTGGCATCACTCTTCGTGACTTAGTGTTAGCTACACCTTCAATAAGATATAAAGCAGCTTCTAAATTTAAAGCTTTTATTCTTTGTCTTGTGGTCATCTTAATGTAAAAAAATTATTAAAGGAACTTAAGAATTATAAGTCCAAATATCTAATGCACATTTGATTTCGAAATAAAGTGACCAGACAGTTATATTAAAAACTTTGCAGACAGTTATATTAAAAACGCAAATGAACTGCCTTTGCTTAACTTAAACCTTGATTTGTTATATGTTACTAGTTATGCAGACGGGAAATAAATAGTACAAACAAATTAATAATATAATGAATCATGTAAAGAAAGCTATGTCGTGGTAATTTAAATTATGCTAATGTAAATATTAACTTTGGATTCCCATAAAAATAAATTTAATATAATTTTATTATAATAGTGCATGAACGTCTTGATTAAAGAGATACATAAAATATTGAAATATTGAAATTAGATATTTTATTATTCGCCTTAGTACACATATGATTGTTTTTCATGGAATATAGCTCAACAAGGGGTCTAAAGGGAAAGTCTCTGAACACTGGTAGCTTGATCTGAGGTTCAAATCCTGGCCAACGGTCTGGATGGATGGTAATTTTCGAGGCGTTCCCCATGTGTAACATGTATATGAGGCAGAAGTCCTTAGAAAGTCCTCCAAGAAGGCATCCCTTCCCTTCGGCAGATAGCTCTCGAGTGCTTTATCATAAACAAATAAACCAAACCATAGCAACTCATGGATTATAGAGTAAAATGGACTGAGAGTATTATCGGTGACGATTTTTGCAGCTAATTAATAATTATCATTAACTTAGGAGCAGTTAAAAAACTCAAAAAAGAAGAATAACCCATATTATAATTAACCGAAAACTGTGTTGTGAATTATCTCACTTGTAAGACAGTAACGTCAGATCAAGACTACACATTTTTATCGTTGTAAGAAACCCTGAATTGCATCTGTACTGGCATGAGCTTTAGATACCCTAATAACGGCAGAATGATATTCACCAGTTTTGTTTTAATACTAACTGACAAATCCCCGGGGAATGGCTCTACAGGTTTCCCATCGTTCTTGCCTTACCATCAGCCCATTCGAGAGAACATTCGGCTTGCCTTGTATTTTAAATGACTTCCTGCTTCAAAGAGTACCTCATACAAAACTCCGCCTTTTCTGGGATTCGAACTTAGGCCAACAATATGGCAGCCATCAACGCTAACCATATTATAGCCGAAAACATCACGGACGAAAATGTCGTGGAGAAAACAACGCAACGGGAAAGCGTCGTGGTGCAAAACATCGTGGGAGAAAAGAAAGCGAGCAGAAAATATCGCAGTTCGAAAACATCGTGCTACAAAATATCGTGGCGGAAAATAAACCGGTTCGAAAACTTCGAAATTTAAAAACATCGTCGTCGAAAATATCCTGGAAAAAATAAAGTATGTACAAACCATCGCATGGCGATAACATTGCACACATCGTTTTTCAAATCCCATACTGACATATTAACATTCGTCATAAATAACATGTCGACATCTAATAAACTGATTGCACGCTATACATGAAAATATTAATGACACTTTAAACGGAAACAAAACAAAAGATAATGTTCACTAAAACAGTATTAAATTAACAAATGTGAAAGAAAATAATTTGAAAATTAACTAGGCAATGTTTATAGAGGTAACCTGATGCAGCTATTTATCTTCCTTTTTCTAAGTAATTCTAGACTGTATTTTTCATAGGAAAATTATCAGTAAAACTTGATAAAAAGGAAGGATTAATTTATTAATGACCTTTGTCAATTAACTATGTAAATTTTAAATTCTATTAAGTTCTATAAGTTGCATTAATTTTCTGCTCATTTTCATTTTTTAAATGCTTAAGTTTCCTTCATATGTTTTCAATAAAACTTTATTAGTTTATTCAAAAATATGAAATTTAGGGGTAAAAGAATCCCTCTTTCCTTTTTGCACTCCGAAATCATCATGGGAACATGCATTTACAACTTTTAAAACCTGGAAAGGCATGTGTGCGATGTTATCGTCATGCGATGATTTGTAGGTACTTTGTTTCTTACCCCGATATTTTCGGCGACGATGTTTTTAAACTGCGAAGTTTTTGAATTGGTTTATTATCGACCACGATATTTTATACCACGATGTTTTAGAACTGCGATGTTTTCTGTTTGCTCTCTTTTCTCCTACGATGATGTTTTACACAACGACTTTTTTTGCCTTGCGTTGTTTTCTCCGCGATCTTTTCGGCTGTCACCATACCATATACCGATGAGAGTGGCATTATATTAGGTACTACTGTGGATATAAAAATTTCTAAATACTTTGACATCATAAGTTATCAATGCTGTTATCACTTGTCTTTGCGTCCACTGTTTTCAATCCAAATGGAGATTATTTTTATTCTGATGGTTTGTGATATTCATTTTTCCATCATTCCGAAGTAAACAAACTTAACCGGTTTTAAACAAGGGCCCGTTTAATCCGCCAGACCGTTAATCTCACTCAGCTTATTGGGAGGTGATTATAGTTCCTTAAGGGAATGTAATTGGAATTGACTACATTATTTATTTATATTCCTTAGTTATGTTTTACTTTCAGAACTGGTCATTTTATAGAGGTGGTTGCTGAGAGTAGTCATAATATTTCTTTATAGATTAAATGTAATATTAGTTTTATAAATTTTGCAAAAGCAGTACAAAAAGCAATTACTAAAAGACGATAAATCAAACATATTTATTTTGTCTTACATAAAACTTCTATTTCCAGTCGTTTTGAATAAAATCCTGAAATTTAGTATTACCTAATAATATCCTTAGCCAAACCGGCGTAATCTAAATGACTTTATTTTCTTTTTCCAGTATTCATAGCTCTTACTTTATTAACTTAATGAGCAGTAAACTAGTGTTTAGTGTTCTAAAGGTAATTTAATAACTTAAAAAGGATTGTTATCCTCTCCGTAGAAGGACAATTTATTTTTTACTTTACGTTGCTTTAGAGGGATATGTTCTCTTTATCTTTTTTATCGTAACTGGTTTACAGCTAATTCTTTTCATGAACAAATGTAATTTGCGTCGTCGCATCATTATCTCGTAAAGCGTGATATCAGATCTCACGGTACGAGAGTTCGGAATTATCAAAAAATTAAAAAATGCGCTTTTGGTAATTTGGATGGAGTAACAACATTTTGCAGCCGATATCAGAACATTTTGTAATTTAAGTTTGCAAAAGATCTAGCGAAAAAATATAGACAAAATAATTTAGGTGGTAATTTCCCAAAATATTTTTTTTATCATCGTGCGAATCGTTTTATCATAGTCTCAATTTTATATCGTAATGTGATAATTAGTAATACATTTTTAAATTATTTCTACTCTTAACAAATGGTGCATCATGGTTATAATAAAGTAGTAAATTTGATGCAATATGTTTATCTGTATAAATTTTCTAAACTAATTATTTCTGCCTAACTAATAAAAGTTTCTTACTCAAGATTGTTCTCATTTCACAATTTATCACTTGAGAGAAAATTTTTATTGCGTTTTTTAAGCGTAAAATGGCTTTTGCATTTCAAATTATGAAAAGAAATATTTTTACCTAAATAACCGTTTATCAAATAAGGAACTGTAAATGATAAAGTAAAATTCTCTTATATTTGCATATATCAAATACATATTTGTCCTACAGGAAAAGACAATTTATCAACCTGATGCTTTGAATATACAGCTCATATGTGGCTGTAAGTAATCCAAGTATTTGGAGTTACTCCGTATTCAGATAATGCATTAGTAAGAAGGCGAGAGAAATGCCTGATATACTTCTCCCTTTTAAAGGGCGACTGGGGGACCCAATCGCCAAATTCTGGTATCATCATCCACCACCCTTTTAGTTCGGGCACCACTGTAGAGTCATTAGATTATTTGGAAAGCAGGAGATGTAAAAAATGAGCAGTGCCCTCGCCGGGACTCGAACCTCGGACCTCTCGAATACGCGCCGAGTGTGCTGACCATTACACCAAGAAGGCAAGAGAAATACTTATAAGAGAAAATTGGATTTAGTGCTTATTCTAAAACAATGATAAAGAACTGTCTATACAAATTTTAATAAATGTTTATATATTTAATTAAATGATGTATGAATTTACACAGTAGCACAAATGGCAGATTCATATTGTTATTTATTGCTTAAAGTAACAGAAATTCAACCAACTGTATTTGTTTTTGTGTGTGGAAGCCTGGGCCTTTCTCTGCCCAGGGCCTCTGTCCCTTCGTTTGCTTCCAGGTTTAAAGTTAAATGCCAAAAAAGAATCCGTTAGTAATAAGTCAGTTTCCAAAAGCAAATTTCGTGCATTTTCATGTATTTAATAATCTTACTTTCTGCATAATTCATTTAATTCATTTTTTTAATGTACGTTGCCAAAGCCATCGATGTTTACAATCATGAAGACTTTTCTTAGGATTTTCTGTCCGAAAATTCCTAGATAAATTTATTATTAGTCCAAAACGTCTTTGCTTTATTATCGATTTCATATTTTGTAAAACTTTAACGAAGTTTTGATTAACAAACTCAAGGATTTCCAAGCGAACAATAGCAACGTTGTATAGAAAAAAAAATTATCTCTAGCGCTTGAGACTGTGTATAGAAAATTCTAAAGATATGCTGAATTTAAAATTATTTTGCGATATTGTTCTTTAAAGGAATTTTATGGTTTAAGTGCAAAGCAGATGATATTTAATAAATAAAGGTAACACACAAAATATTAAAAAACGGCTCTTTTGGACGTAATTTAAAATCTGAAACATTTCAGATTTTCTTTTTTTTTAATGTTACATTCAAATTATATAAAGTCTGATAAAAGGGGGACAGACCATGAATTAAATAAGATGTATTTCTAAAATTGAAATAAAAATTAATAACTATTTTTGAAAATGATCTGAAAGGGTTCAGATTTTAACGCTCGCTCTTCTAAAGTTCTATATGGTTTATTAGCAACAATCATCGATAGAGATGTTCTGGGTGAAATAGCGAAATATTTTAGAGAATATTAGATGAATATATATTTAGACAAAATAGGAAAATGATATATCTTCTGTAGTATTTTATATTACTATATTCTATAGTTTATTAGAAAAGAGAAATAATATATATTTATATATATTTATATATGTATACCGTAATTCTAAAAACATATTGAATGTTTTAAATTATAGTAATGATATTCGCTAATGTAAATTAAATGCAATTTTATTGAAATCAATCAGTTTAAAAATTGAAACAAAATATTCTTAAGAACTGCATTTAAATAGTTTTAATTTTAATTATGCTTTTAAATAGCTTAGTGTGTTAATCAGTAATAGATTATGCTTTACAGACCGTACATTTTGATGAATTGCAAGAGAATCGAAAGTAAAATGTAACAACACATTTACAGAAGACGATAGTTAAAATGAATCAATGGAAAACACATATACATCAACGGGAAACTAATCTAGAGATTAAATCCGTTTTGGACCAATACGTAATCAAAGCATTTATTTTTTTAAGTCCCTTAGCGTTTTACAATAACATATAAATTTGTAAACTATAGATTCTCTAACATAAGATTCATACCAGTATTCTACAGTAGCATTCTGAAAATCTTTGTTGTTAAAGATGTTTTCTCTTAGGACTAGTAAAAGAATCTTAAAATAAACAATTTACAAGATTCTTGGTTGATTGATTCTGAGGGAGCAAAACGCAAAAGTATGGAGAAACGAAAGTATGGGTGTTTGTAACAGCAATATTACGCGATGGAAACTGAAGAAAAATGTGTAGTTTCTTGCTAAAAAGAATTTTACCAAAGAAAAGTGACATATATTTCTAAAACGTACGTGCAGGCTTATATTTTCTGTCTAGCGAATCAACTGGGATACAAGGAATTTTATATTAAAATTCTCCTCAATTTTCAAATTTACAGTCTAAAGCCAAAACGCAGAGTTGCACTTGAAATAGATTTTGATCATTTCAGAACTTCAGCTGTGAGTCTCACGGGAGGTCACAGATGCTATTTTCGAACTCATATCTTGAGAGAAATCATAGCTTACCATATTCTTAAATTTCATTTTACTTTCAGCCAAGAAAGTTTTTTGACTCAAAATATGAAAAATATATTTCGGTCGGTCTGCATTCAGCAAAAATCAACATAGCTTGCATTTTAAATGAGTTAAACTGAATTTCGTACTGTACAGTAAAGGCCTATAAAATGTCTTGTTCGGGATTATATATATAGAGGAAAAATAAGATAAATAATTCGCCTATTTTGAAATGTTTGCTGATTTGTTGTACATGCCAAAATAAATGCTAATGATATTTCTAAAAATCTGAAGATATTTATTAAAAAGCAGTAGTGAGTAAGAGAATAAAATTTATAGTATTATTATTATTATTATTATTATTATTATTATTATTACGTAATTTATTTTACATATTAACGAAACCTACACATAGTTAACTATATTTTTGCCTTTGTATAGATAATTTAAGACAACATTTTACCAAAATCTCAGGATAATAACTTTTCAGACATTGTTTTAAAGTTATTTCAGCACATAATGATGAATCACGTTAGAAAATCTGACATTTTAGAACATATAATTTTTGTCGTAGCTTTAAATTCAACTATATATATGACAACAGTTATATTTATATTTGTTTGCTAATAAATTTGTAGGCTTCCTCCCTTTATTCTAAGATGAATGTCGAGGACACTAGTAAACTATGTAGAGACTTATTGCTGAGTTCAAAACAAATAAGACGTAGATTCAAGAAGGGTTAAAATACCCTTTCATTCAATCAAATCAGAATAACAGTCGGCCCCCTCCTCGGGCT